>NC_051167.1:174234944-174462444 GCF_013339725.1 Rhipicephalus microplus
AATGAACTATCCCCGATACCAACTTGCCCAAATTATCGCCTTGACCCCATGCTCGAACCACACCTGCGCCACTCTCCCCCCTTTCCCATCGGGATGCGACACGGGCTCATAAACCCCCAATGCGAAATTCTGCCGTCGTCCATATAATGAAGGAGAATGACAAAAAAAATGAGGAGGCAATTGGGTAACACGTGACTTGGTGAGAGCGCAGCCGGTAAGGCACAGCTCCCAAAGACGCCGCGGGGAAACCCTTCCTTCGCGTTGTGTTTCTGTTAGTTACAGCCCGACACGATGCGTGACCCAGACCTATGTTTACACTTGCGGCGGTGCGGCCGAACGGAGGGGTTGTCGACACGGCCGGCGCGTTGCTTCGCTTTCGGGCAACGGTACGACGCAGTGTCTGGAACGTGCCATCCGTAAAGGTGTCGTGTTACGAGAAGAACTTCCTTTTCAGGCGACGGGTAAACACTCCGGCGTATCAAAACATACTTCTGAACGGGTCGAGACGTTTCCGCAGGCGTCAGTTGGTCGTTCGCGTAAATGTCCCAGTCTACATCTTAGATCCAGAGCTCAATGATCAGTCTGGAAGTATATATACAGTTTCACCGTGTTACATGAGTTTGACATTTTTTTTTCGTAAAAGGTGTGTATTGTTTATAAAAAAGAAAAGATGTGTCTCGATGTGGACGTTAAAGAAAAACTTTTTGTGTTGTGATGTACACCTTTAAAACGCACGCCACTTGCAATGTGTAGCATAGCGATTGATAGTATAACATAACAAGAGGAGAAAGGGAAGAGAAGGTGGGGAAGTAGGGAGGGCACAGCATAACATAGCAATGTGCAGTACAGCCCAGACATGTGTGGTATGGATAGCACAGGAAAGGGGTGGGAAAGGAAATCGAAGCTGGGGGAGGGGAGAGAGCACCGCTAAAGACAGCTATGTATAGTATCCGCCTCATGCACTGGTACGATGGCGCCACAGGTCGGCTTCCCTAGGAACTAGCGCGGCGAAAAGCAGTTGCCTCTCCCCACCCCCTCCGCAATAAGACCCCATGTATTTTGAATGCAATTACCAATTTCGCTGCAAATTGCAAATTGCTCCTGACCATTGACCCCCCCCCCCCTACCACGCAACAATCCTCCTTTCTTTTACCGCCTTGCGATGCTTCAATTTTAACCTCTTTCTACACTTAAATTTTCATTCCTGAGAACTGAAAATCTACTGCACGCTGTGTGCCAGAGCACCGAACGAGACAAGTTGGGTTGGTCGCGTCTTCCTTGTATTCTCTGAACGTTGCCACGCTAACATTGGGTTAAAGGGCCAGTCAAAAGGCTCCAAAACGCCCTCCTCATACGCCTCCTCACCGCCCTGACCGACCTCCTCATACGCGCAGGGACGTCAACTCGGCAATCGGCGACGTTGAATTTTTCATTTTTATGTTGAGACCTGGTTTGGACCAATCGACGAGCTGCGTGCTGCGTCACGTGGCCGATCGCCGAGTTGACGTCACTGCGCGTGGAAGGAGGTCGGTCACGCGCGGGAAAATGCGCGAGCTTTTCCTGCGCGTTTCGGAGCCTTTTGACTGGCCCTTTAAACACGTCGTACAATGAGCGCTGCATGATTTTGCTCAGCTGCAATCGCAATGGCAATGTTTAAGGTTAGTCGTTCGTGAAGGTGACCTCCTACGAGACAGTGGTTTCCTTTGAGAGTCAGCTGTGTGTGCGTGCGTGCGTGTGAGTGCGTATGTGCGTGTGTGTGCGTATGTGCTCGTGTGGTTTCGAGTGCATGTGTGTGCGTGTGGTTTCGAGTGTTTCAGAAGTTTGAAGGAGTAAAGCAAAGTTCCACATCGTGGGAACCGCTGCTACGACAAAGAATGTATACGAAAGAAAACAAAAGGAACAGTGGAAAGAACGAAAGAAAGCAAGGAAAGAAAGCTAGAAAGAAAGAACGAAAGAACATACACATACATGTCAAGGTTTGTTTGCCCCTGTTTCGCCGATAGGCCTAGAGCTCCCGATGTTTTTAGTATATTTATGAGTGCAAAAACTTTTACCGAGGCAGTGACTTCGAACAGCCAAATAGTGCGTTCTCACCTAACTGTCTCTCGGAAGGATGGATTTCCCTGGCCGAATCACTCGAGGAGGGTAACGCGAAAAAGGAAGCAAAGAAAAAACGGGAAAGCCACTTAATACGACTCACGGAGGATGAGCACGTCACTTGCCCCCCGAGATGGACGGAAATCAGTTTATCTAAGGTTTTGCTCCGCATCTAATCCAATTTCGACTCTCATACCGTCTTCATTTTGTCGTTTTCGAGGTACGTGACACACACACACACACACACACACACACACACACACACACACACACACACACACACACGCGCGCGCACACACACACACACACACACGCGCGCGCACACACACACACACACACACACACGCACGCGCACACACACACGCACACACACACACACACACACACACACACACACACACACACACACACACACACACACACACACACACACACACACACACACACACACACACCACACACACACACACACACACACACACACACACACACACACACACACACACACACACACACACACACACACACACACAGCCCAGTGAGCAACATTCCCGAGAGCTTCTCGGCAGCCAAGTGTTCCGCGTCGCCGAAAGCTTCGCCCGTACGTAATTCGCTCTCATCTTGGTTAACTTTCCCACGACGTCAAATCTGATTTGGCCGAGACCGTCGGCACCCTTCGGCGTACCGCGTTACAGGCTCAGCTCACAGAACTTTGTTTTTACAGTGGCGCTGTCATTGGGGCTACTGTGCCAGCGTTGTTCTCGAAAACAGGTTGCAAAACCAGGTGGAAAGGAGGAGTGTCAAGAAAGGAGAGGACGTGCAACAAGAGATGCGAAACGTGAAAAAAAGAAAACAGGAAAATTCCAGAAAAACAATACTATTCTTTTTCGTTTTGTTTCGGTGCAGTTTGAAAAATTGACCAAATTTTCCGTGGGGTATAACGTACAGATCTAAAGATTAGGCAACACGAGGCGTTGAACATGAAACCGAAATATCGCACATGATATCAAAACTCCAAACGATGGCTGACCACTCGCCATCTACATCAGCTTCGGCTTAACTGGAGTCTTCTTAGCCTTTTATAGCGTAGCTTCATCGTTCGGGTGGGGTCATGTTAGGGGCGCTTTCTGATGTGTTCGTACCCGTTATTGTTCAGTTTAGAGTTTCCCTCATACACTCCTGTAACCTGGGGTGAAGATCTGCTTAAAAAAGACATGTGCAAGCAGATTCTGCAACGGTGGGGCTAAATTTCTGACATGCATATGCACTTCATGGTCGAGGAGACTGGCGCCGGGAAACGGGGACTCGCTATCTGCGAGCACGCTGTCTTTCAGCCTGTTGTACTGATGCCAGTCAAACGTCTATAGTCGAAGCCACGACAAAATAAATGTTTCAGGGTTCTTCGTTCTAATGGACGTTAGAATTCTAGGAAGTCGCACACATTCACAGGAAGCTGTTCGGGGTGATGCTTTCGGTCTGCCTTCGATTTGTTAAATGCCGTATTCGTTTGTGAAAAAAGAGAAAAACATTATTTTTTTGCTATTTACATGATGAAAATAATGAAAGTTATTGCTTTTCACAATCAGTAGTAATCTATTACCATATGGCAATGAACTAGTGCCATATCCTTATGAAAAGTAGTTCTTTTCTGTTTTTTTCTCAAAATTTCAGGAAAAAAATGTAAAAAAACAGGCCTTTTAGATCGCTCAATATTTCCAGAAACTTTCGTTGAATATTACAACTCATGTTTACTGAATTGAAGTAGTAAAGCAGAGAAGCAAGTCGGAAAACTAATATGCATTACACTAAAGTATGGTACAACAATCACGAGAAAGAAGAGCGCTTGGAGATAGGTATAGCGAGGAATTCGAAGTTGTAAATGATTGCGTCCGCTTAAAACAGGTAGTAACCACGGAGCCGAACCATCAGAATGAAACAACTAGAAATGTGCGGAAGGATTGGAGCACATTCGGCAAGTACTTTGAAATCATTAATGCTATTTTACCACTATACCTCAAAAGGAATGCATATAACAGCTGCACCTTAGTGGCACTTACCTACGGCGCCACCGCTGCATACGCGTCAGTCCATTGACTGACAATCGTTTTTTCCCTCTTTTTCTCTTCTTTTCTCTCTCTCTCATCTTTATGCCCCCCCTTCCTATTCCCCCAGCGTAGGGTAGCAAACCGGGCATGAACCTCGTTAAGCTGGCTTCCTTCTCTCTTGTTGTTCTTGTCCTTACCCAACTATGGCGCAGGAACGCGGAAGCTTGCAAAGAGGGTTCAACCTAAATTGAGGACGACGCAGCGAGTAATGGAAACGAAAATGAGATGTGTAATCTTAAGAGGCAGGAAGAGAGCAGAGTGGGTAAGGAAACGAACGAGTGTCAGGATATCATAGTTGAAATTTGGGCCGGGCACGTAGAAGGTAGGCACGATAACCGCTAGTCACCAAGGGTAACGAACTGGATTCTAAGAGAAGACAAACGCTTGAGGGAAGAGAGAAAGTTAGGTGGGCAGATCAGATAAAGAAGTTCGCTGGTGCGCAACGTTGCAGCTGGAAACACATGACCGCATTTATTGGTGGAACATGGTAGATAACATTTGCCCCACAGAGGGCGTAGTCAGGCTGGCGATGATGACGATGATGATGATGGTAAAATTGCCCCATCGTGGCGGTCTAGTGGCTAAGGTACTCGGCTGCTGACCCGCAGGTCGCGGGTTCGAATCCCGGCTGCGGCGGCTGCATTTCCGATGGAGGCGGAAATGTAGGCCCGTGTGTTCAGATTTGGGCACACGTTAAAGAACCCCAGGTGGTCGAAATTTCCGGAGCCCTCCACGAGGGCGTCTCTCATAATCATATGGTGGTTTTAGGACGTTGAACCCCATATACCATGATGATGAAATTCCTTGACAGGGGGGGGGGGGGGGTCAAACTCTTGGTCCTAATGGTCCAACGTGTTCTAATCCCCACCTTGTACATCACGCTTCCACAACGGGAGCCCCGTCTTCTTCAATGCATAATGCCTTGAAAAAGTCTAAGCTCCCGTCAAAACATCAGCGGAATAAACAGTTATATAGACAGTATGTATATACTTCCCTCCTTCCTTCCTTTTTTCTCTCTCCCCGCCGTGGTGGTCTAGTTGCTAAGGTACTCTGCTGCTGACACGCAGATCGCGTGATCGAATCCCGGCTGTGGTGGCTGCGTTTCCGATGGAGGCGAAAACACTGTAGGCCCGTGTGCTCAGATTTGGGCACACGTTAAAGACCCCCAGGTGGTCAAAATTTCCGGAGCCCTCCATTACGGCGTCTTGCATAAACATGTGGTGGTTTTGGGACGTTAAACCCCGCATATCAATCAATCAATCAATCAATCAATCAATCAATCAATCAATCAATCAATCAATCAATCAATCAATCAATCAATCAACCAACCGATCAAGCAATCAATCAATCGCTCCCCCTCCCTTCCTTCCTTTCTACCCCCTCCCCTCCTCTTCCTTCCTTCCCTGGTGCCGCGAATCGAACCTCCATTCACGTTATTACAAGCGCACACTTCAGTTCCTGCAGGCACCAAAGACAGTAATATGATAGTATCAGGCAGAAATGAAATGTGGTAAGGCAAAGCTACACACGACTTAAATTTAAAGATCACATTGCCACACCAAAATAAGCCGATCGCTGATAACTTCACTATGAAAAAACGCCCAGAATTAAAAAAATGGCGTGGACAAATGCGCATGCGACTTGAGCATCATTGAGGGCCGCATTTCTTTATAGGCTTGCTAGTGCAACTAGCTTTCATTGGCGTTTATAGCAATGGCAAAAGCTGATAATTTCGGACTTTGGGCTTCGCGATCTAGTATGCAGACCCTATGCTGGGACGGCTTTCAGCTCTCCCATAGTAGTGTACCGAGTACTCTAAATCGTTAACCACTTCTTCTAAACACTTTCAGGGACGGCTTTAAGCTCCCCCATAGTAGAGTACCTGGTACTAAATCGTTACCCACTTTTTCTAACCCGCCCCCCCCCCCCCGGACTTGTCCACGGGACGGCTTTACGCTCTCCCACAGTAGGGTATGAAGTACTCTAAGTCATTAACAATTTTTTCTAAACACACACGCACAGGCGGCGTCGTACCCAACGAAGGCCTCATCAAGTGGCTTTGTGTTCCCCAATAGTAGAGTACCGAGTACTCTAAATTGTTAACCACTTTTTCTATGCCCCACCACGGTGGTCTAGTGGCTAAGGTACTCGGCTGCTGACCCGTAGGTCGCGGGATTGAATCCTGGATGCGGTGGCTGCATTTCCACTGGAGGCGGAAATGTTGTAGGCCCGTGTGCTCAGATTTGCGTACACGTTTAAGACCCCCTGGTGGTCAAAATTTCCGGAGCCCTCCACTGCGGCGTCTCTCATAATCATATGGTGGTTTCGGGACTTTAAACCCCCCAAATCGCATCACACAACCACTTTTTCTAATCACACGACCTAGTGCTCTCCCATAGTAGAGTACCAAGTACTCTAAATTGGTCACCAGTTTCTCTAAGCAGTTTGTCGATGTTCCTCATAAAGTCGATCACGGCGTAAATTTTTGTCGACCCCGCTTCGAGAAATGGGAGGCCCACGGGACAGCTCTTTGCTCTCTCGTGGTAGAGTACCAAGTACTTTAAATCGTTAACAACTTTTTTGTAAACACACAGCACAGCGGGACGTTGGGCAAGTCGGTCCATAGCTTAACAGAAGAACTGTGGCTCAACTGAGACAAGCAAGAAAGGAAGAAAAAAAGGCAGCCTCGCATTTGAGGTGCTATTCAGTTCTTAGATTCTTTTAATTTTTACATTTTCTATATTTATGTTTTCTCGATTAGCAGATATTTCTTGCTCTCTGTATATTAGTTCATTTTTTTTGCTCTTTCCATGTTACCATTTTTATCGTTTCTACCTCTTTCTATTTCGCGCTTGCTTCTACTTTCACAACGAACGCTGTTATGAGATCACAACTCGGGTGTCGCGCAGTTGTCCGCCTCCGGTGTCCGTAGCCACATCGCGCGAAATTAGGAAAAGACAACCTTGCACCAAAGACACTCGAACCCGGTCCGCTAGGTGCCAGCCCAGTATTCTACCACTGAGTTACGCCGGTTCTTCTAACTTGGTGTCAAACTTGCTTTAGGCAGGCTTGAACTAGCCCCAATGACGCAGTGTGGCTTGAACCCGGGTCCGCTGGGTGCCAGCTCAGTATTATACTGAGCTGGCACCCAGCGAACCCGCAGTGCGAGAGAAATGCCGGATTGTGCGTCTGAACCCAGTGGCCGAGTCTCACTCGACATTCCCGTGCTGATAGACGGTCTTCAGGTCAGCGCATTGGTGGACACAGGTGCAGATTATTCTATTATGAGCGGAAAATTGGCAACCAGTCTTAAGAAAGTGATGACACCTTGGAATGGGACGCGTATTCGCACTGCTGGAGGCCACGTTATTACTCCATTGGGTCGCTGTACCGCAAGAGTGGAAATACGCGAGTCAACGTTTGTGGTAACCTGCCTCGTACTACGCGACTGTTCTCGTCAGCTCATCCTTGGAATGGACTTCCTTCGAGAGAATGGCGCGATCATAAATCTCCGCGAGCGAATGGTGACTTTCTCGACGCAACTTGCAACCGATCGAGGCGCTGATAGCTGTCGTAGACCTGCGCTGCGTGTTGCCGACGAAAGCGTGACGTTGCCTCCCCGAGCGACTGCTTTCGTAGAAGTCACCTGTGAAGACCTCCAAGACGGTGACGTGGTCGCCGAGAGCAACGTATCCCTTTTACTGCTTCAAGGTGTGTGTGCAGTGCGAAGCATTCTGCGTGTGCGTGACGGACGGTCGCAGATACTCGTCACAAATTTTAACTTCGAGCACCGACATCTTTTCCGCGGCACCACCGTGGCCTTCGGAGACCGTGTAGCGGATGTCACCGAGTGCTTCGCATCCGAGGAAATGGTTGATGGAGATAAGTTTCTGGACCACATCGACGTCAGTTCGAAGCTTTCGGACGAGAAGAAGGCCGCACTGCATACCCTGCTGAAGGAATTTAAATCTTGCTTCGCCTCTTCATCTAGAGTCGGTCAAACACCCCTCATAAAGCACCGAATTATTACCGACGATGATGTTCGCCCAATCCGCCAGCAACCTTACCGTGTTTCGGCTAAAGAACGCGAGACTATACAGACGCAGGTAAAGGAGATGCTTGACGACGGGGTGATACAACCGTCGAGCAGCCCGTGGTCCTCGCCAGTCGTTCTAGTAAAGAAGAAAGACGGAACGCTGCGATTCTGTGTTGACTACAGGAAACTCAATAGCGTCACCAAAAAAGACGTCTACCCGCTTCCACGGGTTGATGATTCTCTCGACAGGCTACGACACGCGAAGTATTTTTCATCGATAGATTTGAAGAGCGGCTATTGGCAGATAGAGGTCGATGAGCGAGACAGAGAGAAGACAGCGTTTGTAACTCCCGATGGGCTTTATGAATTCAGAGTTCTTCCTTTCGGCCTCTGTTCGGCTCCCGCAACATTCCAGCGAATGATGGATACCGTCCTCGCTGGCTTGAAGTGGCAAAGCTGCCTTGTATACCTTGATGATGTGGTCATCTTTGCCGAGAGTTTCGAAGAACATCTGAAGCGTCTAAGAATGGTTCTGGAAGCTATTCGTTCGGCCGAACTCACGCTAAAACCCCAGAAGTGCCATTTCGGCTACGATGAGCTGAAATTTCTGGGACATGTTGTGAGTGCGGATGGAGTGCGGCCTGACCCAGAAAAAACTGCAGCAGTCGCCACCTTTCCTGTGCCGTCAGACAAAAAAGCGGTACGGCGTTTTCTCGGCTTGTGTGCTTATTATCGCCGATTCATTACCAACTTCTCGACGATAGCCGAACCGCTCACGCGACTCACCCGAGATGATGTACCGTTTGCCTGGACTACAGAGCAAGAAGCAGCTTTCACAGAGTTACGGCAGCGAATGCAAGAGGCACCTGTTCTTGCGCATTTTGATGAGGACGCTGATACCGAAGTTCACACGGATGCAAGCAACGTCGGACTTGGCGCTGTCCTTGTACAACGGCACAACGGCGTAGAACATGTCATAGCTTACGCCAGTCGTACTCTCTCTCGAGCCGAGGCCAACTACTCCACTTCAGAGAAGGAATGCCTCGCAGTCGTGTGGGCAACGGCAAAGTTTCGACCTTACCTCTACGGCCGTCCCTTCAAGGTGGTGACCGATCACCATTCGCTGTGTTGGCTGGCCAATCTCCGTGACCCGTCTGGTCGTCTCGCTCGGTGGAGTTTGCGCTTGCAAGAGTTTGACATCATGATTGTGTATAGGTCTGGGCGCAAGCACGAAGATGCCGACGCACTTTCTCGAGCACCCGTGGGACATCCTGATATGGACTCGGAATATGCTGATGGTTTTCTCGGAGCCCTCAGTGATTCTGACTTTATGTCTAGACAGAGAGCCGATCAGGAATTGCGCCCTATTATTGATTCCTTAGAAGGCCGAAATTCTCACACTCCTCGGCGCATCGCTCGCGAATTGTCATCCTTTTGTCTAAGGAGGGGCACTCTTTACAAGAAAAATGCTCGAGGTAGCAACAAAGCCTTCCTCCTCGTTGTACCAGCCGACATGCGGGATGACATCCTCCTCGCGTGCCATGACGAGCCCACGTCGGGACACTTGGGCTACTCGCGGACTCTCGCCAGAGTGCGCCAGCAGTACTATTGGCCACGACTTTCGACCAGTGTACACCGCTACGTGCAAGGCTGCCGCGAGTGCCAGCGTCGCAAGACGCCACCCGTGAAACCTGCGGGCCTTCTCCACCCTATTACACCACCACGGACACCTTTCGACCTCGTGGGAATGGACCTTCTAGGACCCTTCCCTTTGTCGGCCACTGGTAACAAATGGATTATAGTGGCAACCGATTACTTGACCCGGTATGCTGAGACAAAGGCATTACCCCGCGGCACGGCGTCTGAAGTGGCGAAGTTCTTCGTGCAGCACATCGTCCTCCGGCACGGCGCGCCGTCATGTGTGATTACGGATAGAGGAACATCATTTACGGCACAAATGCTAGAGGACATTTTCAGACTGAGCTGCACGAGTCACCGAAAAACAACGGCTTACCACCCACAAAGTAATGGACTGACGGAAAGGCTCAACAAGACCATAGCGGACATGCTGTCAATGTACGTGGACGTGCAGCACAAAACCTGGGACGATATCCTCCCATACGTCACGTTCGCATACAATACGGCAATGCAGGAAACAACCCGATTTTCACCTTTCCACCTTGTTTATGGACGCAACGTACAAACGATGCTTGACGCTATGCTGCCGTACGATAATAGCGATGCTCTTTCTCCAGAAGCCGAGCAATACACGCAGTACGCCGAAGAGGCTCGTCAACTGGCTCGCGTGAACATCGGTCACCAACAAGACGCAGATGCACGACGTTACAACCTTCGCCGTCGAAACGTCGCATACCACCCGGGTGAACGAGTGTGGGTGTGGACTCCTGTCCGACGACCAGGCTTGTCTGAAAAGCTTCTGAGCCGTTATTTCGGACCATACAAGGTTATCCGACGTGTGAGTGACCTTACATACGAAGTACTTCCGGACGGCACAGTGTCGTCACGTCGACAACATCGGCCCGAAACTGTGCATGTCGTACGACTCAAGCCGTACTACACACAATAGTCTCTGTGCTTGCGAGTTACTTCGCAAACGTGACAATACCACTAAGCTAAACCGGTGTTTGCGACTCGTTGTCAAACTTGCCTTAGGCAGGCTTGATGTCGGGAAAGCAATCGTGTCAGTACGACTTACAAAGCGTTTTAAAACATCGAAAGAACTACCAGTCGTCAAACAATGCGAATAGCGTAACGAGTGGGCCGTCCAATGCTCCAGCCTATCACAAAAGCTTGTTTTTTTATTGATATGATATATAAGTAGACGTTGGCGCACCGTTATGGCGCCGGCTACTCCCTAGCCGTTGAGTGAAACTTGAACACGTATCTTGAAGCAAAACATACAAAGCAGTGCATGGAAAATAGAAAACTCGGCCACACATATGCAAAGACACACTTATACGCACATATCACAACATAATGGTAAGGAAATGTTCGAAAATCAATGAAAGAAGTCTCTGATAATGTCTCTCATTAATATTCGGTCCACCAGCACAAAACAGCAGAGCACACGTCTGGTCCTTATAAACTACTAGTCGACACGTCATTCATTTCACAACACACACATGATGGGTGTCACATGATACTGTACATAACAAGTACATGTGTTACAAATGGAAGTTCGTTATTTCTTAATACTTGTAAGCAATCCCGCTGTCTTGTAAAAAACGTGTTAATGCTTTTAAAGCGTGCGACTGTAAAACTCCAGTAGGCCACGGGCCCAGAAGTTTCTTCATGTTAAACGGTCTGTGGTCTAATGCCAACAGTTCGGACTTAAGACGGCGTCTCGGCGTGTCATGATGTGGACAGTCTATGAGAAAATGACATACGTCTTCATCTACAAATCCACATTCACATTCGGGAGTTTCAGCTTTGCCGATTCTGTGCAAAAAATATTTTGTGTATGCGGTGCCTAGCCTCAATCGGTGAATTAGGGTTTTCATACTTCTATCTAATGCCAGCGTAATTTTGAATTCAATAAATGTATTGATGTGATATAAATCGCAGCTCTTTGTACTTTGGTCAAACCAAGCAGTTTTGCTCATTATGAAAATTGTATTCTTTATAATACTACGCTATTCATATTTAGAAATTGGTAAAGAAACGGTAACGTCTTTACGATGTGCTTGTCGTGCTGCTTCATCGGCAGCTGTGTTTCCAGGAATGTTGCAATGGCCAGGTATCCACTTGAATTTGATATCATGTTGCGCCTTCTTCGCTTTGGTGAGCTCTTTCAGCGTTTCGTATGTCATGCTATCACTTATTACTGTCATGATTGTATTGGAGAGTGATCTTAATGCGGCCTGTGAGTCTCTGAAAAGTACCCATTTTCTAGCATCTGCTACCGAGTTTATAAACTTTAGAGCATACAGAATAGCGAAGAGCTCAGATGTAGTAGATGACGTCATGGGACATAATTTAAACGATTCTTTAATATTGTGCTGTGGTATGATAAATGTCGATGATGAAGACGTTGTAGTACTTGAGCCATCTGTGTATATGTGTATGTACCCTAGATACTGCATGTGTATCTGATAAAGCGCTAGTTGTTGAGCAGCTTGAATGAACATGTCTCTCTTTCTGATAATGCCATCCACTTGTTCTTGTTCCCCTATTAACTGTGGCGCATACCAACTTCAGCCATAATTCGTCATTGTCGTCAGCCACTGCATGAACAATCGGCACAAAGTTCCTTGCAAGCGTTTAGCGGATACCACGCTTTTCAGAAGAATGACAAAAAATAGCACAGCGAATGCCGGCTTGCTACCCAAATAAATTTAATACTAATTATCTAGCGGCTATCCAGCAAGTGTGCTTGCAGTAGTTACCAAATGAGTGTTTAAAAAAGGCTCTGAAAGGCCGCTCTTTTAGCTTTCGCTGTGACTTAGCTGCGCCTTCCGCGCAGGCCAGGCGTTTTTTTCCCCCACGTAGTTTCTTGGCGTTATGCTAATCACTACTAGCTTTTTTTCTAACAATGATTACTGATCATCATAAAGTGCTGAAAGACCACAGGGAAGGAAACTTTCTAGCGCGCGGATGCGCTGAATATATGCTCTACATGGAGCGTCACGACCAGTGGCGACGACAGCACAAGACACACCGGCCCCCTAAAATGACCCGCCTTTAAAACAAGTGACAATATGTAAGGGCTAACAGGATTCGCTGAAAGAAACAAACAAAAACAAAACCCATAACAGCTCCACAGTGAAACTGTCCCGAGGACACCAACTCACCACTTCGTTCATTTTTGCCGGATCACTGCCATTCCCTATAGTTAAAACGGGAGAAACTAGAGAACTGCCAGCTTTAAAAAAAAGTTCTATATATTCCCGGAATCGCCGACGTCTCGACCCCAGCTCGCGGCCTCTCGCTGGCTATTTTTGGCGCTTCGTTACTTGGCGCCAAAAGTTCTGGTTGGCGGCTTGTTCACCTACACGCGACCCAGAACAAGCCGCCAAGGGAGGGGAAAGGTATTGGTGGGAATCCCGAAAGCTGTCGTTGATTAACAAGCTCCTCAATCTTCAGGACAAGGCGGGAGGTTGCTTGTCGGATGCAGCTTGGTGAGTAGATGAGCCCGCTCGCACACTAGAGAATTGATTTGATCTATAGACAGGGGCATTTCATCTCTTTGTTTAGGTCAGCCTTTTCCACCCGCTATCCCCCTCGTCTGTCAAACTGCTCGGCCCGGCGGGAGTCCAAAACCAGGTCACACACCACGATGACCCGAATTAGGGTTGCGCGTTTCCGAGGCTTTCGTTGCTTTTCATCCGAGCGAACCGTGTTGCGGATCGCGGATTTCGGATGCCGCCGCGTCATACACGCGAAGGACGAGCCGGTGATGATCGTAAAGAAATGTGCATTCTCTACGATTCGCCGGTGACGTTACGTATTTTGACGCACCTTTTGCCGAGAATTGGAGAACGCCCGAGCTTCGCCTTGAAGAGTAGGACGCGATAACGTAATCAGTTCCCGTACACATCGCTTTCTTGATTGCTAAAACCTCATTCAGCTTCGCGGTGGACACCATGCTACGAAGAATGGGACATGCAGTATTCAATTTATTTACCTATTTATCTACATATTCATTCATTCATTCATTCATTCATTCATTCATTTATTTATTTATTTATTTATTTATTTATTTATTTATTTATTTATTTATTTATTTATTTATTTATTTATTTATTTATTTATTTAGTTATTTATTAATATTTATTTATCTATTTGTTTATTTATTTATTTATTTTCAAACACTGATGTCTCAATCGACGAGACATAGCAGGAGTGGGTACATGACTTAGTAAACTTAACCACAGTTATACAATACATAGTAACACCATCACAATATGTGGTTCGGCTATTTTTCCAGAAACTAATCATCGGACTTTTCCCGCAAGGAACGACCAAGTCTGTTCCAAATGTCGACAGCGCTTGGAATAAAAAAAAAAAAGACTGCCTGAAAGAGTTGACAAATGGTTGAAAAGGAACAATATGAAGTGTGTGTGATCGGTGCGTGGCACGCTTATTGAAATGAGAAAGTAATCCGAGTTTAAATGAAACTGTGGGCATGTGTGCAATCTTATACGGCAGAGCGATAAGCTTAGGCGTGCGTCGACGAACCAGTGGCTCTAACGATAAAGCGCATGTGGGCTCTAGTAGTGGTACTTCCAGCTTTTGTTCTTTCTGAACCACAATCAATGTGAGGCCAACGGGACGGCTTTTTACTCTCTCATAGTAGAGTACCAAGTACTCAAAATCGTTTACCCCTTTTATCAAAACACGTATTAGCTACCGGGCCCATCCCAGGCGTGATTTTTGTCGATGTGACCTGATCAAGGGTAATACCGTGGAGTGCGGTTGTTGTTCTTTTCTTCGGCGCTTCGCGCCAACCCGCGTGTTCGGGCTGGTCGGCGTCTGCGCCGGTCGCGTACGTCTCCGTCGGCCGTCTTTTGCTTCGTCGGGAGCAGCCAGCCCCCACACAGCAATTGATGCCCAAGGTACGGCTTTCAGCCACTGAGTACTCTAAATAATTAACCCCTCTTTTTAGACATTGAGGAGGAAAATTGCGATCATATCGGCGAAAAATGAACCTTACTGCTTTCTTCTGTATGGAATCAAGCTTATTCATGCCAACTGCTGTGTAGGGTGACCATAACACTGAAGCGAACTCAAGTAATGGCCTGACGTGGGATGTGCAAGCAGTTAATTTGTAGTGCCTGGTTGAGTGCTTCAGAGTGTTTCAAGTATCCCAACTTAAGTGCCCTATATAGCGCAAATGGTTTCAATGTGAAGGTGCCACTTTAGATTTGCAGTAGAGGTGATGCCAAAATATTTGAAGGTATACACAGAATTGAGGTTGTGCCCATTGCAACTATAACTGAAACCTAGCGGGTACCTTTTATTAGTAAATGTCATTTGCACAGTCCTTCGGTAGTTTATAGTCATATGCCACGTAGTGCTGCAGCCACAAAAGGACGCGAATACATTGTTAAGACCCTCTCGATCCCGTTCATTCGTTACACTAGTCTAAAGCAAGCAGTCGTCAGCGTACAATTGCAGTTTCAGTGATGACTTCCGAACGACCCGTGTGACATCGTTAGTGCAAATAATTAACAATAGGGGCCCAAGCACCGAGCCCTGCGGTACGCCGGAAGGAACTGCGGCCGATGACTACAGTGCGCGATTGAAAGTAGTAAACTGTGTCCTTGTGCGTAACCAATCAGCTATCTATAAAAATTTTTCCGTCAGTAATGATTTCAATCAGAAGTTATAAGAGGTTTTTCTGTGGCACACCGTATCAAATGTTTCGCTATAATCTATGAATATGGCATCAACCGGACCTCGATTATTCAGGGCCCAATTATTAGGGATTATTCGTGGATTGGGGGATCCACTATTATTCAGGAATTAGGGTTTAACGTCTTGAAACCAATCCTATGATTTGATGAGACGCCATAGGGAAGAACTCCGGAAATCTCGACCATCTTTAACGTGCAATCACATCGTACAGTACGCGGGCCTCTGACACTCCACCACCCTCGAAATACGACCGCCGCGGCCGGTATCGAACCTGCGACCTTCGGGACAGCGGCCGAGCACCCCAACCACTGATTCAACATGGCGGACTGGCGAAAAGTAAGCACAGTTCGTGCACGAAAATTCGGGATAGATTCAAGCAGGTCAATAATAAAATATTTCTGTTCGTGTGGGAAGCGAACACAGGCTGCCTTTGTGGCGAGCAAGTGATCTACCACAGAGCCACACCTGCAGCTACGTGGGACGGGCAGGCACGAAGATTCCCTAGTCCCCATTTCTCAGACAGAGCAAGGGCTTCTGGCATTTCCTTTTTCATCATTTGAAAACAGTTTCCGAATTCTTCAATAAACATTCAGTTGTAAGTCCAGCGTCTGTCCTGTGAGATTGTTGTTCTTCGCTGTCTTCGTGTGGTTTTTCACTGCTTCTTTTTTTTTTATTACTATGAACCAGCTCGACCAGAAAGCTACGTTACTAAATAAAAGAGCCGCTCATGTTTTCTAGAACCTTCAAGGAGCTCATACTTAGCAAGACGAAACCAGATCACTTTCTACCGGAACTTCAACATCACTCGTCTGAAGCAATCGAGATAATCATGAAAATAACGATAATGGTAGCAGCACATAACACCAAGGAGAGGCATGTGACGGTTCCTTGTTGTGAACGTTGCATAGAATCGATGGTGATGTTCACGAATCCAATCTTCCTGCCTGCTAACCACTTCCTTTTTCAAAATGCTACATAATAACGAAAAACAAGTAGAACAGAAGAGGCGAATACCCAAGAAGCCAGCGATATATAATTTAACCATTAATTTTTACAACCAATCATTGAAGCGCCTCCAGTCATGTAGTTAACGCACAGAGATTCGCTACTACCGCTAAACATTATAATAATGTGCGTCATTAACAGCGCCTGTTCGGACGAAACAAAGAAGCTAAGCTATTATAAGAATATAAAAATAGGAACCGGATATACAGATAACCGCAGTTGCGAAAGTCTTGGGTAAAACCAGCAGAGGCAGCGATGTTGCAATGGCACAAGTCATTCGGCAGATGCCCTTCCTCATTATATATATATATATATATATATATATATATATATATATATATATATATATATATATATATATATATATATATATATATATATATAATGGAAATGAAATGCGCTTGACCTGGCCAGGTGTATTGCGTTGCTCCTGGTAACACTCGGGCTCTGCTCCCCAACTAAATAGTTTAGTGATGGCCTTATGATTCCCGTTGTCGCTGTTGTAATTCCTTGCAGCGAGGCGCAGAGTGGTTTCCTAGAAGTAAGAACTCGTCTCTGCCCGGCGACAGATCGATGGGTGTAGTTGGGTCGCGGCGATAATCTAGCCCTTTTTGATCTGTCTGTCTTTCGCAACTCCGTGGTATTTTCGTGCGTAGGAATGCTTTATTTTTTGAAACAATATTTCGGAATGTTCTGAGTGCACGATAATTGTTACTCACGAACTCATCAGTTTCGTTTTTTTATGTTATATTGTTATGAGGGCCATTTAACTTTGCCCAGAGGTCACAAGGACTCGCGTGCGAAACTGAGTTCACCTACAGTGTAGTTGATTCCTACCCTCCCCCCCCCCCC
Organism: Rhipicephalus microplus; assembly: GCF_013339725.1. Classification (NCBI taxonomy): domain Eukaryota; kingdom Metazoa; phylum Arthropoda; class Arachnida; order Ixodida; family Ixodidae; genus Rhipicephalus; species Rhipicephalus microplus. Next base: position 174,252,417 of record NC_051167.1, read on the forward strand.
CCTTCCTTTTCGAATGTGGGCGCATGTATGATTCGCAATAAAAGAAAAGGAATACTATATCAACGAAGCATTATGTTGATGCTACGTAAAATATACTAATAATATCCGTCGTCTGACTTTCTAAAGCCACGAGATTAGTACAATAGACGCTGCATTGAAGGATTCCCGAAATTTCAATGATGTGGTGTTCTTTGACAAGCACTGACATCATGAAGTACACAGGCCTCCAATACATGGCCTCCTCCAGAACGTGACCACCGCAACTGGAATCGAACCCACAACCTTTAGGTCAGCCGCCGATTACCGTAACCACTGATCCACCATGGCGGGTGAGTCAGCGCGAATGTACAGTCTCAATTTTTATGAAAGGGAACATGGGAGCGCGTGGCCTGCGCGCTCCAGCGGCTGCTGGCAGCGCGTTCAAGTGGGAGCGAGAGCAACCACATTCTCTTCTCGCGTCATCTCGCGGCGAGCAAAACAGGATGTCAGTGCTGATGTGGAATCGCTGGCAAGATTGCAACCTCCTCCCCCTTCAAGGCGATTACCGGCTCTCACGTAACTGCCTTCAAGGGGCAGGGGGTCACAATCTTGCCGCTGGTTCCATATCAGCAACAAATGGTTGTTTTGCTCGCCGCGAGATGACACCAGGAGAGACTGCGGTTGGTCTCGCTCCCGCTTGAACGCGCTGCCAGCAGCCGCCGGGGCGCACAGGCTACGCGCTCCCGTGTTCCCGTTCATAAAAATTGACACTGTACAACACAAATCACACGTTCGTGACGTTGACGAAGGCAGAAGTCTCTATGTCCAAGATGAAACAGTTCGTTTGGCAGAACTTGTGGCCGGTAAACGGGAAGTCAGATTACAGCAACACAGTGGCACTAATAGCTGTGTGCAGGGCGTCAGCCGTCGATAATGTGATCATGGTTGGGAGGCGCCGTCTTTTAGACATCACGTGCCGAACTTTCCAGCCTTATCACTGGCGGTCACGCAAGCTCTGGAACAAGTTTGAGTGTTTGCGTCATGCTCGCAATCTTGACTAGTCTTGAAGCTTCTCTAACACTGCAGGCATGGTTTGCGCTGGGAATCACTTGCAGTATTTGAAACCGAAAACAGAATGCAGCGAAAGGAAAATAAGGAACATGCGTGGCAACATTCACACACAAAAAAATCTAGTTCACGCCGGCAGGCTTGTGTTTCGTTCTTGCGTCAGACGCTATAGCTATGAGACAGATGTGTCTCGCGGCTCAATCCACGCTCGTGGGAGACACTTATTCATCAATACTTCACACTACCCTTTATTTTTCATTCCTTTTTCACTCCCACAGAAACGACGATGTTTCGCGAAACACCAGTATCGAAGACACCCGGGACCGGCCCTCCACCCCTCACCCTCCATTCCCCTGCTCCCCGAAGGACCACAGATGCGCGTCCCACATTCCCGCCCTGGCCTCGCAAACGAGGCTAAACGCGATTTGGCGCCGGTGATGCACCTGCGCGTTCGAGCGTCAATGCCGGCCGTGAGCCGCGAGGAATCGAGGCCGTTCGTTTAGGCACTCTTTTATGACTTATAAGCAAAATGTTTCCAGAAATGGAGACTGTGGGGACTCTGCGTCGCGCGTGCTAAATCATGACAGCTTAAGAAGTCTACTAATAATAATTCGCTTGAAGAGATAAGATGAAAAGAACGAGCTTAAACAAGATTATTGCGGGCGAGTACCACCACCCTATTTTATTAAACCATAGAAGTAAATGCGCTCGCTTGCGTGTAGACATCAAATGAACGGCTTCAGAGCATTTATAAGTCAAGTAATTACTATGCCATATACTAATCCACTACAAACCTTCCGAATTCATACTTGCAAGCGCTTGCATTTGCATTTTGCATTGCATTTTGCGAGGGAGAGAACGAAATTACGTGTTCGCGTATTTTCGTTTCGCTGTGCGTCCACGCCCATGCTTTAAACCTAGGTGCTCAATATTTCCGAAGGTCTGAACTGCGGTGTCCCTCGTAATTGTATCGTAATTTTGGGACGCACATTTTTGACAATTCCTATTATTATTTCGCACACAGCAGCTAAATGGTAACTATATGGTGTCGAACATTTGGAAACCTTGAATGTCGAATATCACTTTGGTGTCGTCCTGGTACAAGCGTGCAGCAAGTTTGCCGAATCGAAGCACGGAACTTTTGCTCACCGCTTGCAGCTTCCCGGAAGGCTTTGAAGCGGTCTTCATTAAGGGCGGCGTCATTCTGTCCGGGGCTACACTCAGAAAAGCAACGTCTATAATGAGCGAGATTCGATTGCTAACAGTAAGCCATGCCGAACGATATCACCGTGTCCCCGGACAAAGCGTCGATAAGGGGCTTTTGCCGTGTATCACACTGGCCGCTGATAGCGCGTTGACAAAATTGCGTCGTACGTCTGAACGAGTTTTCGCTTCGCAATTCCGGCGCTTTACTCAAAGAACACTCCCGCCATTATCTTGCTACTCGGCGCTGAATGCAGAAAGATAAGACAGTGACATTCCGCTGATATAGCACCGGTAGTTCATGTGTGTTCCGTGCGGTGGTGATTAACGTTCATTATTCTCCGTTAATTACCAAGGCCTATATAGACCTGTTTGAAGGCACTTTTACAATATAGACAGTCACTGACAATATCATAAATAACTAACTGTATACGTGCCCGAACAACCATATGACATTGAAGCAGGCCGAAGTTGGGTCTTTGTATTAATTTCAATCCCATGAGGCTCCTTAACGTGCATTCAAATGAACTAGCCACTCGCAGGTGTTTTTTTTTACCTGTCACCTTTTTTGAGATGCGGCTAGGATTGAACACGTGACCTCCAGGTAAGCTGACAAGCGCTGTAAACACTAAATTATTGAGACGGACAACTGAACATAGTGTTTGTTTGTAATTAAATCTTATTGATGAAAAGCAATTCGAAGGTTTTCTTCCCTGCTGGTACGAGCGCTTACTGATTCATTGATTCATATCTGGGGTTTAACGTCCCAAAACCACCATACGATTATGAGAGAAGCCGTAGTGGAGGGCTCCGGAAATTTCGACCACCTAGGGTTCTTTAACGAGCACCCAAATCTGAGCACACGGGCCTACATCATTGTCACCTCCATCTAAAATGCACCCGCCACCGCCGGGATCCGACTCCACGACCTGTGGGTCAGCAGCCGAGTATACGTTAGTCACTAGACCACCGTGGCGGGGCAATTCTCACTTCTCGGTGAAGACTTCAAGTGTGCCGCAAAGAAAGCCACACTGGAAACGCCCTCGAGCTCCCGTATTTATTTGCATCTACCTCAAATTTTCGCTAATGGCCAACGCTTTTTTTTTCTCCCGACCAAAGAAGACGCTGCCAAGGCCGCCACTGATGCCGGAAACTCGGCGTGCTGTCGTGGTAAGAGCATCTTCCCCAAGCGGGCAAATTGAGTTGGCGTGCTCGTTCAAGTGATGTACCACTTAATTTCTTCCTTGCTGCGCAATGCTACTTTATAACGGTTTCCTTTATGCCGGGAATTCAACGTTCTGCCCCGTGCTTAGCAGCACAACGAAACAATCGCTACAAACAGCAACTATAGATGAAGTGTGGAACAATGAAGTGCAACAGTGAAAGGTAACGATTAAGTGTATCAACGTAAAACAACAAGCGACCTTTCTTTCAAAGATTAGATTATCATATCAGAAACGGCTGACCACCGATAAGCAGACAAGCGAGAGGGTATCTGTTATTGGAAAACTGCGCATACTAAGACGGATGCGGCCGGAGCACCTCGGAGGTCCGCATTGGTGAACAGCTGCATTTTCGTTCATACGCAGAGACATTTTTACGCGAACCATTTATTTGCCCTCATGGGGATCGTCCTTTGTGTATCAGAGGCCCACGGGACGGCCTAGTGCTCTCCCATAGTAGAGTACCACGCACTCTAAATCGTTCACCAGTTATTTCTGAATACATGGTTGCACTGGGACGGCTTGCTGCTCTCTAATAGTAGAGGACAAAGTACTCTAAATCGTTAAACATTTTTTAAAACAAACCACCGTACGAGTTTTCTTTTTCTTAGTGTGAGAGGTCCCCGGGGCGGCTTTATGCTCTCCCACAGTGGAGTACCTAGTACTATAAGTTGTTACCTGCTTTATTTAAACACGTATTAGTAAAGGTACAAATTTGCAGCCTCTGCAAATACAAATAAACACTAAATGGAATTATTTCCTGGCGTTCCTATTATTTCTCGCCCACTTCGTGACGCAATAACAGTGATTACCGTGACGTCTATGAAATGAATACTCTCTAATAGTTCATATAATGCAGCCGCCGATCCGTTATTGCTTGTTTCGCATGACTATCGTGCCCGATCAACTCATTTCACTTAGTTTTGTGTGTGTGTGTGTATGGTGTGTGTGTGTGTGTGTGTGTGTGGTGTGGTGTGCGTGTGCGTGTGTATGTGCATGTGCACGTGCGTGTGTGTGTGCGTGTGCATGTGTGCGTGTGCATGTGCATGTGTGCATGTGTGCATGTGTGCGTATGCATGTGCATGTGTGCGTGTGCATGTGCGTGTGCGTGTGCATGTGCGCGTGTGCGTGTGTGCGTGTGCATGTGTGCGTGTGTGCGTGTGCATGTGTGCGTGTGCATGTGCGTGTGCGTGTGCCTGTTCATGTGTACGTGTGCCTGTGCATGTGTGCGTGTGCCTGTGCATGTGTGCGTGTGCCTGTGCATGTGTGCGTGTGCCTGTGCATGTGCGCGTGTGCCTGTGCATGTGCATGTGTGCATGTGCATGTGTGCATGTGCGTGTGTGCGTGTGTGCATGTGCGTGTGTTTGAGCAAGCGGCGATAACAGCACGTAGCTGATAATCGCGAAATCCTGATAGGTGCTCTGTGCTGACAATGTACGCGTGTTTTTAGCAAGCAGGCGGCGAGGAACGGTTGAAAAAATACGCCTGTAGGAAGGGGAGACGAGAAAGAAGCCACTCTCTCGTCTTTGAATGCGGAATGATGAAGGGCCCTTTAAGATATGCGCACATCGCGCAAATTCATGTGTTGATTGCTTGCTTTACCGCTACATAAGTGTGACAAAAGTGAGATCAGGTTCCGTCGCCTTTAGCGATAGAGAGAACAATAGTTCTCGAGTATTGCAAGGGCCGCGTGCAAATTGTAGCGTGGTATGAATTATTAAGCGGTGTGTCGGTATGATACAAAAACGTGTTATTCATTTAAAGACTGTCCGTGTGCCGACACGCATCGTTCTGCATAAATAAAACCATCGATTAGAACTGATTCTGCAACAAAACTTGCTCTGCTACTCCCCATATTCTGGTACTGCTTCAATTAGGATACATTTTAAAGCCTCGAAAAAGGCAAGAACGTGCCGTGTTTTAAGGCAAAAGTGCGTACATGCTGAAAAACAGGTCGATATGCCGACAGAAAGAAATATAATGTTTTGAAACATTTTAGATGCGAAGTAGCTCTTTGACTAGCCTGTGTAACGCTGTACCTCCGTCCATCCGTACTAACGCGCCTTAACGCGCTATTCTCGGCGCAGGTGTTGGAGCGGTGCCAAACAGGTCCCGCCATAGCTGTGCGTTGACGTCACGCTCCCCCCGCAGTGCGCGCTTGCGCCATCTCCCTCGCCTACCGCGTGCTCGCCCACGTGACCGCAGCGGCCACCTCGTCCGTGCGCCTGTAACACCTGCCACATCCCCGCTCACTCCGATACCACAACCGCCACTCGCTGCACCACCGACTCACCGGTTTACACGCAATAAATCCGACGCGCGCTTCACGTAAACGTTGAAATATGTCTGTACGTGTCACCTTTTCTCGCTTCACCCTCTCCATCACTCGCAATGCTCGAGCGCACATCCAGTGCTAACACTTTTTCGGCCCATTTATCTGCGATGGAGAGGACACAAGAAGGCGACGCTCCTTCGCCCGCCGAAGCATCTGCCAAAGCCATTAGGCCTAACCCGGCCGTCACTTCAAAGGAATCATCCGGCGCTCACCGCAGCACCAGAGTTCGCGCCGTTCAACCCGGGACGCCACCCATGCGCAATGCTGCTGCTTTGCATCCAATCAGGGTTCTCCGATAGGATGCAAAGATGGTGTGATAAGATGGTGTGAATTTTTTTAATAGGTTCGATAGACGTGTTTCTATTAGACAAGCTTCATGGTAATAACCCTTATACTAAGAAATTTAACCAACTAGCCCAAATAGCCGTTCTTCTTAGACAAGTTTATAACTAAATCTATTGATCACATAGTACCCAGTATAGTCGTAAATATTCCCAATACATATTAAACGAAGCCACGATACGATTATGATAGACGCTTTAATGCCGGGCTATACGGGGAATTTCATCATTTGGTGTCCTTTAGCCTGCATCTGAATACAGGTAGACATGCCTCTATCATTTCGCCTACTTCTAAATGTGGCCTCCGCATACGCTACTCGAACCCACGACCTTCGCGTCAGCAATCCATCATCCTGACCACCGTGACCGTTCTAATGTAAGACTTAGGAGTATAAGAGTGGGAGTTGCACCAACCGTGAATAATTGTGAGCAATTTTTCCTTCTTAGTCGCTGTATTGATTCTTTGATATATTGAAAGTTTCATCAATAGGGCTTGCCCTAACGAAGAGGGTGGCGGGCTTACTTGTATGTCGTTATAGCTTATATCACCCAACACTATGTTTCTCAAATTACAGTTCAGGAAGAGCATTTATGACCGATGAAACGCCATTGCACATTTGTCATGGTACACTTTGACTTAACAGTAATCTTGAATGATTAAACTCAACATCCGCCACGACGGAACGTTTCGGGCAGGTGTACCGAACATCTGGCGTTCAAAAAATAATAAAGAAGCAGGGGAATACAGAAACAATTTCAGAATAATTAGTTAAGCGTGGAGTAAAGTGAAACGATGCGAAACAATATTCATGAACACACTGAACGTTACGGCACGGATGACATTCATTTCACCTACAATCACATGCGAAATTCATCGTCCTGGCAAGTACAGTCATACAGCTCGTAGGTGTTAAATAATTGCAGTACCTCAGTGTCCTTTTTTGTGTGTTTCTTTCACGAGACAAGCAGCGCTGTTTTGTAGTGTGTATCACAGCAATCGTGGTAATAATTTATCACGAAAACGAGTGTTCAGACCTACTTAGAGCCTCTCCCAAATCGAGCACCTAACGGGCGACTCGCGTTCGGGAATCTCGTGTTGGCAACAGTGTCGTTGGAGGTAACAAGACAGGCTGATTTTGCGTTTGCTCATTAGGAGCTCTCATGGACCGTCTACCCGTCACTGTCATCTAGTGGTTTATACTCGACTGGCAACTTGAAGGACGCGGTATCGAATAGCGGCCGTGGTGACTGCATTATCGACGGAGGCTAAACGATAGAGCTGTGCTCCTCAAATAGTTGTCTATGAAGCCATTTTTGGAGGTGTGCCATACCTACCTTCAAAAAAAAAAACAAAAACGATAACGCTTTTTTTTTTTGGCACGCTCTGTCCTGTGACTCCAGCCCCTTCTAATTTTTATTATGCTTCACCCACAACATTTTAGCATTACCGCAGAGCTAATTCTAACGCCCGATGGCAATAGACGTCAAACTCTGCCCAGGTGCCGCTGCGAAAAACGCCGTCACCAGCGCTCCCATAATCGCGCTGGGCATGACTGGGTAGTGCAAAAAGAGTCGTTCGCAAGCGAACCTGCTTAGCCCGTCATTTTTCATTGGTGTTGGGGTGCAGTTCCCAAATAATCAAGGACCTGGCAAGCTTCTAACGTCAATCCAACGTCTCTTCAGAAAAGTTGCAAGCTTATCAATGCGAACTGCAGGTACAACTTCAAGAGAGAGAGAGAACACAAGGAGAAAGGCAGGGAAGTTAACCAGGGCTGGATGTTCGTTATTCCAGCATGCTGTAACTCGCAGTTTAGGTGCAAGTTGCGCTGCATGACACCTGAGTTACAGACAAGCACCCCAGTGTGTATTCCGTAACGCCTAATTGCGTTAAATTTGGGCGTGCGTAACATGGCAAAGCGATGAAGAACATACGCGAGCAATGTGTCTTACGTTCAGTAATACGAAACTCGCTTTATCAGATGACCCCAGCGATTTTTGCCCTGATGACGATATTTGGTGTTTTTTTTTTGGCGCAAGGACCATTTGATGGCCAAAGAGCGCCAGTTCATGGGACTAGAGACGTGGGCAGTTATTGTAATAAACGGCTGTATAAGGGCCTTAAAATTCCTCGCGCTAAGGCGGGTAAAATTATAGAAGTAATACTATCATGACCATGCCGTGGAAAGTGTGTGGTGTTAACAGATGACGAAAGTTTGTGATAATAGAAACCATGGTGGACATGTAGGGCACCAGCGCACGTGCCTCGATAGTTCACACTCTTGCGTCGAAGGGCCATGAGGTAATTGCTTTGTTGAGTGTAGACACCGCAGAGGAGACCTCTCTGGAGAAGTCGTGCTACGGAATGCTCGGGTATATCACGTGAAAAGCACGAACTTTTTTCAAAAAAAAAGCTAAGAAGGATTTATGTGTGAAAAGTGGCTCCCTACAGACGAACATTGCCGGATGAAGTGGTATCTGCTGTCGGTATAGGGTAATGGAAAGTGTTATTTTCTTAGCGTGTTTAATTCTTCACTCTTCATGAGAATGTGAAGTACGGTGAGCGCTTCTCTACATCTATCACAAAAAGGCCGATAGCCACCAGACAAAATAAATGAATGTGTAGTTTATGTGTGTCCTGTTCTTAAACTTGCATTACTTCTGTGTGGCGTGATTTAGATACTGGCGGCCAATGACCAAGTGGCGGCTTGATGACATGCAATTTTCGCATTTGCAGGTGCATTCTCCATCCATCTTTCTCGCTTCTTGTGCGTTGAACTGTTTTATTGCGCATTCTAGAAAGTTCGGTTGACAGTTACCTTCCGTTTGCATATACCTGGTGGTACATGCGTATCCAATTTCTCAGTGTACAACCAAAGGAAAAAAAAAAACTGAGGCCTCCGAGATAGCTCCGACAATGGTGGAGACCAACAGCGAAAAAATCGTTATAGTCACGACCTGCATTTTGCGAATTACCTGTGTGACGAGCATATTAGTATTTGCTGGTTATTCGAAGAAAAAAAAAAAAGTCGGCTACAGTTTCTTTCAGACCTAGTAAACCACAGGCTACCCTTAGACACCGCAGCATACGTAACCCCCTTTTTAAGCAGACCCACTCGGCACCACTATCCTCATTCCCTAACGCCAATCTTCGCAAGGACTGATACTTTTCGGTACTCCTTCTTCCCACAAACAATAGATGATTGGAATAAACTAACCAAAGCATTTCCTCAATGCCTTTGACCATTTGTGTAAATACTCTTCTTCCATGACTTCCTTAGAATTGTATTATCACCTTGTTGTTCAATTGTTACTTTTTTCAAAGTCATAACCCCTCTGTCTTATATGCAAAGAAATTGTGTAAAAAACGCTTTGAAACCTTGTTATTTAGTGTGTTTCATGTATGCTCACCCTGCTTGGACTTTTTGTCCGCAGTATTCTATACATAATAATAAATAATAATAATAAATAATAATAATAATTATAATAAAAGTCGGAACTGAGAGCCTTCAAAGCGTACCTGCATGATTCTTTGTGGTGGTGACCACTTCAGATGTTTTTTTTTGCTCTTCTTAAATAGTGCAGAAAATGCGTCATTAAAGTCCCATGTGACGGCTCCTCGCGACTTTGTGGCTCTCGAGCAGTGAAAGCAGCGGGGCGAGTTTAACGGGGAAGTGCCGAAAATATATTTGCAAAATTCACTGCTATTCTGTCGTCCACCCAGCTCTGGTGGTTAGTATTTCGCAATGTAGTTGCGCAGGCCAGGAAAACCACGAGAGTAGTTACGTATCGTTTTTTCTTTCCGGACGTGTTTTCGACGGCCGCAACAGGCAATTTGCAAGGTGAGAAAGCACGAGTTTATGCGCGCAGCACAGGAGTAGTTCTTAACTGCCAAGCTGTTAAGAAAGTGAAGTGTGGGATTGGGCTAGTTGGTAATCTATTATTAAACTTCTCAGCGCAAAAACTTCTGACAGCTTTCTCGTCTCTTGTGTTAGTCGTCGGAAGTTTTTGTGCTGAGAAGTTTAATACTGTTTAGGAAATCCGTAATTTGCGCGTCCTATCAGAAAGCAATCCTCATCATAAACAACTCTGTGTTGCATGAATGAGGTAGATAGCAATACTCCGTACTGGTCGTTTGAAAATGTAGAAGAGAACAGTGAAACGTAAGGCTGCGAAGCGACGGTGACGAACCGAAGACCTCGAGTACGCACGAGAGAACACCAAGGAACGTGAAAGGCTCCAGCGTCCATGAGAAGATCCCGAAGCGATGGATGGCCTACGCCAACGATGACGTCATCGTCGATCTTTGAGAGATGCGAACGCTCGGTTTCAACGCGACAGTCTGTCTCCGCAGCTTCGAAATCTGCGTCGTGTCTGTGACTATATGCGGTTCAAATGTAACCTCTGCGCCCGGATAATCGACGGGGAAAAAAACCTGCAGCATCACTCCGCTAAAGCCTGACAAGGATCAAGAAGCAAACACGGATTATAGTCTTGAGAATGCGTCCAGTTTCGAGCCTGTTCCGAGCCTTACGCGGATCAGTAAAAGCACTGCCTTTTTTTATTCGAGAGTTGGAGCTGCATGCTTTAGAGGCCTGTTTCTATTGAAATCAAGCGTCTGAGCAGCAGAATGAATAGGAGCCTCTCCTTGCATCCTCCTTGAATCTCTCCTTGCAGCCTCTTATGAATGATGGTAACTTTAGGGGAAATAGCGGCGAAGGCAGAAAGTGAAGTGGATTATTCATGTTGGCTTGTTTGCTGTAAAATTACTTCTCTAGTTACCTTCACGATATTTGAATACAATTATCAGAATTTTATTCGGCTGCGAAGCACTTCAACTCGGCACACACGTCACCTCATTCTTTGCGATTCACAGCTGTGGCCAACGGCTCTGAGCTCCAGCAAGCCAGACGCCCCACCAATTGAACAGGCCCCACTAAATGAATTAAAGTACTCCTATAAAAAAAACTTCAGAGGTGCGAAGATCAAGCAAAAAGTGGCCCTGCAAACCAGTTATTCTTGGACGAAAAGTGGAGAGGTATATAAAATGAAAATGCGACAGTATACGGCTGAATAAGGAGTGCACTGATCATCTTACTTGAGGGCCTTTCCTTCGAATATACTGAGTTCATAGTTGCAAACTGACTTTTCAAGAGCGCAGACGCAGCACGTTTAACGTATATACGTCGTGGACGTTGATATTATGTGTAACGTGCCCACTAATGTCAACTTGCGAGAATTTCTGCTGGAAATAAAAGTTTTTTCTGTGTATTCAATAATAATAATAATAATAATAATAATAATAATAATAATAATAATAATAATAATAATAATAATAATAATAATAATAATAATAATAATAATAATAATAATAATAATAATAATTAATGTCATATATTATTAATAGCATTATTTCAGGGTTTGACGCCCCGAAATAACTATACGAATACATGAAGCCCTAGAGTTTCCTAAAATTAACTAGAAGGGACTCTGTCACTGTTATCATTCAGCGACCATGGGAATGATGGGTAGTACACACATTTGCCTAGTCCTCGTACTTGCGGGCGGCGAATCGTACTTGCGGCTTCGTTTATTGCTGTGTTTCGGTTTTGTTTTGAAAGAAAGATTCAACACTTTTGAACTTTGTGACCCAATTTGGAAAGGTAAGTCTAAAAGAATAAGGTGGTGAAGTGAAACCGCTGAACATTTGCTGATTCTTGTTTCGTGAGAAAACAGCTCCAAGCCACAATAGCACACACGGAGCCAAAAGCAGGCCAGAAGTACAAAGATTAGACAAATGTGCGTACCTCCCATCATGGGTTGCAGCTCCAATAGACACTAGCGCCAGAGTTCCCTGTAGTGTGTGATAGAAAACTGTATGCCTGACGCTGCAGTTGATGGCTCCAGAAATTTCGACCACCTGAGATTCTTACACACACACCTGAATCTAAGCACACGGGCCTCAAGAATTTCGGTGTCCATTGAAAATGTGACCGCAGTGGCCCGGAGTTGATCACACTAATTTCGGGTCAGCAATGGAGCACCCTAAACCAAAAACCACCGTAACTTTCCTTTTAAATTATCAACACGACATCGTTTTACGTCAGGGTCCACCAAGATTTAAATGACGTATTTCCGTCACAGATATGACGTTGCTAAAATTTACATGAGTAATATAAAAAAATGAATCAGAAGAAAAGATTTCCAAATAATAGAGACCCTAAAAATTGAGATTTTTTTTCTAATATTAGAGATTTCTTCTTTAGTACCGATTATTGCATGTAGTGCCCCGCCACGGTGGCCTAGTGGTTAAGGTACTCAACTGCTGACCCGCAGGTCACGGTATCAAATCCCGGCTGTGGAAGCTGCATTTCAAATGGAGGCGGAAATGTTGTAGGCCCGTGTACTCCGATTTCGGTGCACGTTAAAGAACCCCAGGTGATCGAAATTTCCCGAGACCTCTACTATGGCGTCTCTCATAATCATATGCTGGTTTTGGGATGGTAAACACCACAAATCAATCAATCAATCAATCAATCAATCAATCAATCAATCAATCAATCAATGAATCCTTGCTTGTGGTACAAGCATTAGTATAGGTCACTATGAACAATATTACTCCCAACAGAAGCGACATCAAGACAGTCGCGAGACTATTAGTGGTTACAGCGCTCAAATTCTTTTAAGTTCACCAGAGGTTCAACCCTGGAGAGCCATTTTGGAACAAAGTCATGTTGCTTGAGTATATCAACGTACTGAGCTTAATGCTTTCGGGGAAGAGCACGCGCGCAGGACACCTGTCATGGTCACAGTAGAAATCGGCCATTCTAGCCTGCCATAAAAAATGCCGGGTAAAGCATCATTGTAAGATCAATAGAAAATGAGGATGAACTGAGGATGGGGTGGTATTACCACCTAAGTGTCGCGAAAAGAAGCACCTCGTTAGGACACCAACTAACGCCGACAAAGAACGCTGTGGCATCCTCAGCCCTTTGGCGCTGAGGCTGCCACAGTACAGGGCTTCACCCTATAGTTCAGGATGATAATGCGCAGAGTTTTTCAAAGCACTGGGGTTTAGGAATAGGGAGGGCAAAACTGACTAAGCGGGTAGACTTAACTAGAAGGAGGTTATCTGATAGGTGGCTAAAGTCAAGGCACGAGTGAAAATTAAACCCTTCACTGCAAAGTACCCGTCCAACTTTGCTATCGAAAGGAAAAAAAAAGATAAATCTAGTGGTTAGTTCACGAAGTATTACGGCTAGGTGGCGTTAGCCACCGTCCGATCTAAAGGGTACAGCCACATCCATCCATCCATTCAGCCGCCTCGATGCCAGCATTGAAGCGGACGCCACGGCATCAAAGCCTACTAACGCCACCTAGGTGGCGTTAGCCCTACTTGAAACAAAGTGTGGCTTTGCCTCCGCGATGAGCTCGCACAAGGTTTGTGGGGTTGATTTCGCAAGTCACAAACGCAGCGTGTAATAGCGACGCGCTCTACGCGCCGATATGACTCGGTGACGACGCAGTTACGTGCTTCGTCTTTCGCGTTGCGCTTGCGTGTGTATCGTAGTGGAGCTTCGACATGCAACAATTGTGTGTCTTCGCCACCTACTGATACGAATGCGATGATACCGACTGCGAGAGACTGCTGCATTAGGCACCGCTGAATTACAACGGCGTCGACGGGTGAGTGTCGCGCAAGTGAGTTTCGTGCGGCGACGGGCATGCCAGGGGGGAGCGGCAGGCCTTCAGGCATCCCTGACACAAGCTGGCAGCCTTGTCTTTCGCGTTTGTGAAGTTGAGCGCATCGCAACCCAACAGGTTGCGATAGCGATGCAGACACCGATGAAGGATCGGAAGAGTGTATCTTCTCCGAAAAGACCTGGACGCTGAGATTGTGGTTATATCAGAAGAAAAGAAAAGAAAGGTGCCGACCCGTAACTGTCTCTCCTTACGAGGACACCTCAACAGGTCAGCAGAGGAATGGGATATGGGGAATAAAAGATATAGAGAGAAGGAATAAAAAGAATAGAAGGAAAACAGTTGGATAAGAAGCCGCCAGCCAGCGAGAGGAAAAAAGAAGGAGATAGGAAAGTGGAGATCCGGTCGAAGCAGTCCAAGGGCGGGGTGCCACAATGCGAGAGCTGCACGGCATCAGGAGACCGCGGAGGGCGAACCAGTCGGCGGGAGCTACGCTGAAGTCGGAGATCGCGAGGGCACAACCGTCCAGCTTGAAATCCTCCGAGCGAAATCACCTGGACGCTGCTCCCCGACACAACGCTGCATGTCAAGCGCATATCCGCAGGACGGCTAACAAACCGCAAATGACGCTCCTTCGCTGCAGCAGACCACGAGTTCAAAAAAAGATCGAATGGAAAGCTCGTTCGGTTTCACTTGCACGGTTTGCGAACCCCGTGATTCAAGTGCGATTTGCGCGGTGCTCCGGTGCTTGCCGTGTCTCCTGCAAGTATCTAACAGTCGCGAGTTCTTCAGTATCGTAGTGGAGATGATGTGCCACCAAGTATGAACATAGATGCGTTAACATCTAAGGGTGCAGTAGCCTCAAAACATTATACATTACACATCAATGTGTAATAAACATTGAACTGCTTCTGTGAAGACACCTTTAACTTTCGTGTGTTGTACCGATTCCTGCATCAGAGGGATAGACCACACTTTAAAAAAAAAAAACATGTATTGCCTCTTTAGAACACGTACAGAGCACACTATACCACTGTGGCGGGTTACGTGCAACGAGAGAGAATTCCAGGCGGGTTACGTGCAACGAGAGAGAATTCCAGAGCTACAAAACAAGAAAGGCAACGCCGGCTACGAGAAAACCTCAAGGCGAGGGAAGGCTTACGCTAGAATCAAAGCCTATAGAATGTTTTTTTTTTGTGGGGAGGTGGGAGACAGATGGTTCAACCATACTTTATGCATGTTTGTGTGGGCCTATCAATTTGTATATGCATAAACACGCAAAACTAGCAAATATCAGGGGGAGGGGGGTAGAACCACCCCCTCCCAAACCCCTTCCTTTGGCTACGCCCCTGGTCTACGCCAACGAAGACAAGCCCGTGTCATGTCTGTGATCGTCGGTGGTTTAACTAGAACCTCCTTGCATGGAAAATCAACGTATAATCAACCGAGTATAGCTAAGCTAAAGCCTCATAACGACCTAGACGCAACCTGCAAACAACCCATGTCACCTCACTGAGCCCTGTACAAACAATCTAGGAGGAACCAGATTAGTCTTCAGAACGTTCCACTTTCAGTGTTGCGAGCCTTGCAGGGCTTAGCGCAGGTTTCGTCAATGCATTTTTTATTTGCATGGGATGTCGAAATCTGCGAGCTATAAACACTCCGCTTAACTAAATCTGGCTACGGCCCCGAATAAAGGTCACCCAGGCTATACATAAGAGAAGATTTGACGCAAGGTGACGTGACCAGTTAAGAAAGTTATAACCATCCTCAAACTATGAGGCGTGTGGGGTAAACTTACAAAAAGGTCGCCGCGTAGTTAAGCACACAGTTTTTTTAGGAGAAAAAATTAAACAAACAAAAGATGAGTGTTTGGCACAAAGTTGTCAAGATGTCCCGTGGGTATAGTGGCAAGGCGAAGAGTTCGTGGAAGGAAAGTCCACGCGGTAAACGAATTACTTTTCGCGGTTTTAAACTAATCTGCATTGCAAAGTCCTCCGCTCGGGAAGAAAAATAACCTCCTGTCGGAAAAGTGTATTGAAGATAGATGGTGGCGATGCAGCAAGGCGTGACTACAGCGAAACGCTAGAAAAGAAAACATATATATTTTTAAAGTTCCTTGATTCCAACGTACTACATGATTCTCTGAGAATAAATACAGGAATGATCGATAGCTCGTTTCTTTTGTTAGGCATAATAAAGATTAATGTTTCTTTTGTTACACATAATAAAGATTAATGTTTCTTTCGCTAAGCACAGTTATTTATGATTGAATTTCCGCGTACGCAATTTGTTTTAAAACTGCGGAGCACATTAAGGGCCCAACTGTCGTATGCTGCCTGGTCACTTGGAGTAAGGCAGGCAATCTCACATGATGGTGATGATGATGATGATGATGATGGCCTCTATGAATGGCTCACACGCACTCTGGAGATAGGACAATAAACTAGTAATCTCCAAGTAAAAGTGATCACATAAGAATTGTATGACTAACTAATTATAGAATAGTTATAAAAATGGTGCTAATTTAGGTACTGCAAGATCGAAACCACCCCGATTTATTTAAAAATGTCGCTGCTGCAAAAAGTGATCCCAGTGACAATGAACTTATGAGGAGGCTCACAAGAATGGAGTGTTTGAAATACCAAAATCCAATGTGATTCGATTAAATACCACGCTGAGAATATTTTTTCTCAGTAAATTGAACGGGTTGCATGCTATGAGGTAACGCTTGTTTTTTTTTTCGTCCTTGTTACAAAAAGATTCGAGTAAAAGATTCCAGCCATATCACTGGTCGCCACACAGGCTCTGGAATAATCTCGAGTGTTCGTGCCTTGCGCTCAATCTTCGGTGAAATATTTACAATAATCGTGAACCTTTTCAAAAAAATATGAGGCAAAGTTCGCGCTGTGCGTTCCCGACAGGCTTTGAGAAAACAGATTCACACAAGATTGAAAATAACGAACGCGCATGGCGACACCTATGTTATTTTTGTTTCTTCGCTTTTAACATCCTCAAGAGCAACTGGAAAGTGTAGTCGTCACCACGCAATAATGAGAGCAACTTTCAGCATTTTATTTAGTTCAATAAACTAAAAGAGTCAAAGATCGAGGGCTCGTTTCTTTATGAGACAGAACTTAACAAAACCGAAAAAAAAGACAATTAAGGAAGATATTCTGGACATCACTTGTATGATTCACATAGAACGTAATGATTTCGACATAAATGTGAACGAATTACAGTGGACGAAAGATTAACTTGCCGAAGTTAAAAGGCGCCGCCTATACCACTTTCGCATAAACACTGAAGAGACCAATGAACTCTCTTTGGAAAAGACTGCCTTCTATTCCGAGTATCGATGTATAGGATGTATATTACCTTTTTTTCTCTATATACATATTTTGTTCGCTCTCTCATTTGCAATTTGGTAATCTCTTTCTACTCGTTCTTGTAATCAAGCGTAAACGACCTTTCCCTGCCACGTTGTTTACGAAATATATCTCACTTTCTTACGCCACCAATCCTGCGTCACCTCCGAAGTGCTTCCGTAACTTTTTTGGTGTATAAGCTCGTTATTAACTTTTCTAGTAGTTTTGTTGTAGATTACGCGGTGCTACCTCTTTTGTTCTGTCTCTAACAATGACGTTGTTTCGACTATCGTTGTTTCGTAACCTTCCAATGTATTTATGAAGTCATGTTATGTATGGACTATGCTTTTTCATACTGTATGATGTAACGGACCCTAGTGTATGTTAATTTGCTATTGTGGTGCTGCCCTTACTCGAAGCTTCTTATGAGCTGCGTGTAAAACTGCCGAACTCTAAATAAATAAATAAATAAATAAATAAATAAATAAATAAATAAATAAATAAATAAATAAATAAATAATGAAATAAAAAAATAAAGAAATGAATAGATAAATAGATAGATAGGATAAATAAATAAATAAATAAATAAATAACGGATAGTGTACGCGTTTTCGTAAAGAGAGTTGTGTATATCTGGCAGGTCAGTACTGATAGAAAAAAATACATGCTGCTCTTTTTTTTTAGTGTATGAGGGGTAGGCAATGATGGTGAAGACTGTGAGAACTATGAGACGGAATATTCTATGCGAGATTCTTCAGAAGAGGTAAACTATAGAAGCAACCAGGAGCAGCCGCTACAATAGCGTAACCCGAGGAAGCGGCCGCCTGGTCAACCTCGGGAATTTCGTAAGTGCCTTAATTACGAGAGCGCGAGCGGGGCGCTCAAATTAAAAGGCCTGAAAAGAAGTTTCGGCTTAACGTTACGGGTCACTGACTTTGTGAAAGACGAATGCACACAACCTCGATGAGTTGCAGTTAAGTATAAAGGCGGAGGAAGTTAGGATCGATGTATTTTAACCCCCGTATTCACAAACGCTCCTTCACTCAAGAACTATCCTCGACTTGAAAAAGTCGATGGGAGCGCCGTCTATTGACAGAACAAGTCACTGCATGTCGGCAATATTCTGGATTGATTCTTGAGAAGCGCAGTGTCGATTACAGTCGAGCAGCGGCGCAGTGCTCAACTCAGTCAAGTGAAGGATGGAATTCGAGTCGAGGAGCGTTTCTGAACACGGGGGTAAGAAAGCAAGCTCGAAAGAATCGGACAGATGCAAAAAACAACAAAAACGCCAGGCCTGCGCGGAAAGCGCAGCACAGTCACAGCGAAAGCTAGAAGAACAGCCTGTCAGAGCTTTTTCTAAACACTCATTGGGTAACTGATGCAAGCACACCTGTTTGATACCCACTACAGCACTAATAAAATTTTTGGGTAGTAGGCCGGCATTCGCTATGCTATTTTTCGTCATTCTTCTGAGAAGCGTGGTATCCGCTAAACACTTGCAAGGAATTTCGTGCCAATCGTTCATGCAGAGGCTGACGACGATGAGAAATTATGCCTGAAGTGGGTATGTGCCACAGGTAACAGTTGAACAAGAACAAGCTTTTGTAATGGGTTAGAGCATTGGACGACCCCCTAGTTTGCTATTTGCATTGTGCGATGACTGGTTGTTTTTTCTTCGCTGTTTTAAAACGCTTTATAAGTCATATTAACGCGATTGCTTTCCCGACATCAAGCCTGCCCTTAGGCAAGTTTGCCGACAAGTCCAAACCACCGGCGTGGCTCAGTTTGCATTGTACATAGAGAGCTTGTTCTTGGCCATAATAAAAAACAAAACCATCCGCGGTTTGAGACTGCCTGCCACTGAGTAAAAATATAAGCATACGCTGATGATGTAGCAGCGTGCTGTACCACCAAGGAAAGTGTACAAGAGGCAGTGGCCGTTTTCGAAAATTTTGGAGAAATCACAGCAAGTCGTGTGAATTGGGGAAATTGCCAGGGGCTGTGGCACGGAGATTGGACAACCCCAGATATGTATGCTAACGTTCAATAGTTTAAAACGCCAGTAAAATACCTAGGCGTGCCTTTCCAGCACTACAAAGGCACTAATAACTACTGGACTGAAGAAATAAAAGAAACGCGCGAAACAACAGCGCAGTGGGACGGCAACTGTCTTTCAATGTTAGCCAGAGCCACTGTATGCAACATATTTTTAATGAGATAATTATGGTATGTGATACAGGTTTTGTGTTTCGCACGAGTGCACGTGCAAAAGCTGCATATAATATTTGCTGTGTTTGTACGGGGGTCCACTTAGGACAGATGTAGTGGGACGAATCTGTTCCGAAGAGTAAAACAGGGGGGGGGGGGGGGGGGACTAAGGCTGTCGCATCTGTTCGTGCGACAACTAGTTAATCGTTTCATTTTCTTTCGAGATGTTCGACACCCCTCCTTGAGAACGGTATGCCAGTTACGACTTTGTCGTCTTTTCCCTAACTTTGGGGTTAGCACCGCAAGCATGCCTATAGCCACGCGAGCTTTCTTTAAGGAAGTTGGGGCAGTGTCCGCTCCTTGTCAGTTTGGTTTTCAAAGGAATACCTGTTTTCGGTTGGGTAAAAGAAATTCCATAAAGACACATGCAACGTGATTTGTTTCGGTTACTATGTATAGGTTAATTAATATAGCGGGGGAGAGGGCAATGGTGTTATTAAGCGTGTTATAAAGTGCAAATTCATACAAGTGCAAACATTTTTTGTTTAATTGCATACGGGCACGTCACCGGTTCAGACGTTTTCAGAAGATAGAGGATTTAATATGCCATGGGGTTCGAACTGTTTCATCTGTCGAAAGCTGGAGACAATAAATCACGTTTTTTTTAATTGTTGGGAAGGGGGCTACTTCTGGGATGTTTTACAGAAGAATCTAAAAAAGAAACTTCCCTCACATTCACTGGGTATCAGGTTTTTAACAGTAGAAAAAGAGGATGGACTACCTTTTGTTCTTATAACGCTGCTTGGCCTCCATTGTTGGCGGGCTAGAACGACCGGTTACTGCTGCAGCCCTGACAGGCGTCCGGCACGCGTGCTTTTTTGCGAAAGCATTGCTCAATACGTTGATATACTAAAACAACAAGACTTTGTTCCGGAATGGCTCTCCAGAATTGAAACCTGATGAGAGGCTAAAGAAATTTTAGCACTGTAGCCACTAATAGTTCCGCGACTGTCTTGTTATCGCCTCTGTTGAGTATATTATTGTTCATAGCCACCTATAATAATGTTTTTACCATGTGTGAAACCGGTAATAATGAAAAAAAATACCGGCGTGGCTCAGTGGTAGAATACTGGGTTGGGACCCACCGGACCCTGGTTCAAACCCTACTGTGTCATTGGTACAAGGATTTCTTTTTCTAATTTCGTGCGACGTGGTTATGGAGACCAGTGGCGGTGGCGGTGGCAGCAGACAATACAGCGCTGCGCGTGACCCAAGTTGTAATCTGATAACAGCTTTCGCTGTAAAAAAAAAAGCAAGGGTGGAGGTTCTTCATCAAAAGCATGCGTTTTGAGTCTTGCGGTGTCTCAACCAAGGAGGTTAAAAAAAATGCCGCCCGCATCTTCTCCTGGGAAGGGGGGATGTAAACCCCCGTAAATGCGTTGCAGAGTGGAGGTGGGGGGGGGGGGGGTATTACGGGAAGGTTGCGGAATTCGGTATAGTTTGGGAATGCTTAATTCTTATTTAGTCTTTGTTATTCTTGTTCACAGAATGAAGGAGAAGCGATGCCTTCAACGTAAAGCGACAGGCCAAGTAAACACGCCTTTGACCGAATTCCGAACGCGCGACATTGTGCGAATACATGCACAGTTTGGCCAGTGAACGGTTGCTCAGCGCAAGCAGTCGTGTTTTTGGTAGCAGACGCTGAACTGCGTCGGCCTTGCGAGGCGACAAAAAGGGAGCGGCAGTATTGCAGATGTCTTCCTGGGCCGGCACGAGACGCAAGCATGCGCAGTGAGGGGTGTAGATGGCGCCACCGCCGAGGCGCAACAGACATCCCCCGACTAAGAAATGCTCCGCAGTCAAAATTCTCGAGAGAAAGCTTTCAACAAGTCTTGGCAGCAGATATGAAGTCAGATATGAAGGCTTTTTGGCGTGATAGAGAATTCGAAATAAAGTGTTTTTTTTTCAGCGAACGTGAAGGCTAACTAAAGCATTAAATAAGAAGATTGCTGCTCCTGACAAAAGTAACAAATATGCATGATCACACGTATCACGCTTTCTACAAGTATTTTCCAAGACTTCAAGGATCCATCAGAAAACCAGTAACACTAGGAGACATGTTTAGAGACACCTATCTGAGGTATTCACTCTATGCAAATCTGTAAAGCGGGTAAGCTAAATGCTCTTCACCAGTAAGTCTTCGTTTGTTGGCATCAGGCTCTTGTTCCGCCATCCACGGGACGGCATTCAGCTCTCCCATAGTAGAGTACCAAGTACTCAAAATCGTTAAACATTTTTTTTCTAAAGACTATGTACTTCCACACTCCCCAATTGCGTCATGGTCGAGACTAATCGGCATGAGACAATTGATTGTGTGGTTTCCTGCCTTTTAGATGCGGAGCATCTTATACTCGCGCCTTGTAGTGCGCCGTCCGCACCGCTTCTCGAACATTCGACAGCTGACGCGCGCGCATGCGCCGTCGCCCACTCTTCCACCATCTGTGCATCCCTTCCTTTCTACACACCGCGCGCGCTTCACTCCTCCACCGTCTGTGCACCCTTCCTCCTCTACACACCGCCCGCGTTCGACATCTACAATTCTCCTGATTCTCCAGTGGACGCGCATGTGGCGTCGCGCTTCGAGAACATTCAACAGCTGACAGTGCATGCGTCGTCGTGCTGTATATATACTCAAGGTCGGCGCTCGCTCGCTCAGTTGCCGCTCGTCGGTTGGTTTGTACGGCGCGTCGACGTCCAAGGTCGCGGTGAAATGAATTCCAACGAATCCACAAACACAATGATCGACGTCCCTTCGACCAGCGCCGCCCTTTCGCATACGTGTGTACGTGTTCACTCATTTAACACCCCCTCCTACAACCACGTTAACCAATTTAGCCATCGACCCAAGTAAGTCGCAATTTAACACCCCATTCCACAACCACGTTAACCAATTTAGCCATCGACCCAAGTAAGTCGCACTTTAACACCCCGTTAACCAATTATATGGTCCGCATCCTCCTCAGTGTTCCCCCAAGGGAAGCTGCGGGCAATTTTTTTTGGCGTGCTGTCCATGCTAGTTTTCGGGGGCAGGGTGTGCAAACATTCGTGTCCAATGTATGCTTCCCTCGCGGGCGCTTCTCGGTTCTTTTATTAGTTGCGGGGCTGAAATGTTCAGCCTTTGGCGAAGCCGATGCGAAGTCGTGGCTGCGAACTGCCGCCGGCGTGCTTTGTGGCCAATACTGAAGCGAATTAGACGAGAGATACTCGCGTTCCTCTCTGAGGAGCTTTTCTTCCTTTCTCGGGGAGCACCAATTTCTGTGGCATTGGTCGTGTTCTTTTGTTAATGTTGAACCCGAAAGGATAAAACTCATTTTTCGACCGACGTGGTGCTAAGCAGCACCCGTTGAGTAGTTATTCATAATTTCATTTGTAACTAATTGTGTTTCATTGCGTCTATTGTATCGTTATATCATTTATTGTATCATGATATCACATGAATTCTTGTGTACACGTATGTCATTATTGTCATGTATATTAGAACAATGATGTCTCCCTTGCAACGTAGTCATGTTTGTCGTGGTACATAAATGTGCCAAAGTGTATGAGCCCTATTACTGGACTGTTGTGAAACCTTTGTTTTTGTACATAGTGTTAATAAACGTTTTTCTAAATACTTTAAATCATTAGGAACTTTTTTTCTAAGCGCATGTGCCACAAGTTCATTCACGGCTTCATCTGGTGCGAGGCCTAACGACGGCTTTATGCTCTCCGTTAGTAGAATACTTCCTACTTTAAATCGGGAACGACTACTTCTAAACACATTCAGTCGAGTACCAAGTACTCTGCATTATTAAAAACTACCTCTCCGCGGTGGTCTGTGGCTAATTTACTCGGCTGCTGACCCGGAGGTCGCGGAATCAAATCCCGGCTGCAACGGCTGCATTTCCGATGGAGGCGGAAATGTTGTAGGCCCGTGTTATCAGATTTGGGTGCACGTTATAGAACCCCTAATAGTTGAAATTTCCGGAATCCTTCTCTACGGCGTCTCTCATAATCGTATGGTGGTTTTGGGACGTTACACCCCACATATCAATCAATCGATGCATTATTAACAACTCTATCTAAACATATTTAGAGTTTGTACATTGGTGCGATGGCAGTGGTCGTGCCCATCATAAAGTAAGAGAAAGAAACGAGAGAGCAATACGGCACACGAGTGCAGCATAGATTGTCGGCCCAACACGTGATCAAAACGTCAGAGCTTGCGGTAGGTTTTAGAACTATCGGTGCTGTCCCCTCTTTCAATCCATGGAGGGGAAAAAAAAGGAGGGAGAGTGACGTCACGTGGGCTGCCTTGGCAAGCCGTGTCGTTTTGACGCCAGCATTGTTGGCCCAACACGTGACCTTTTGCGCAAAATCACGCCAGCAGTGAGACTTGCCGATAATTCGGAGTATGGCACCCGGTAGATTATAATCGAAACGAGCTGGTTCGGCGCAGACGAACCAGGTGCGAGCTGGTTCGGTGGTTGAATGGCCGTAGTGTTGTAAGTAGTCAAGTAGATTCTCCGTGAGGGGTCACAACGTGGTTTAGTTCGACGTTTAGGCCTAGAGTCTGACGCTCAATATTGATGAAAGCCAGACTCTAGGCCGAAACCTCGAAATAAACCACGTTGTGACCACTCACAGAGGATCTACTTGACTATATATATATATATATATATATATATATATATATATATTGAAGGAAAGGCACGACAGGTCCGGGTATTTTCTATATTGAATGAACTTGAAGATAGCACATTTGAAAAGGAAATTGTCTTTACTAAGGTTTCGGCCGTGGCACGGCCTTACTCTGACGAAGGTTGTGCCACGGCCGAAACGTTAGTAAAGACAATTTCCTTTCACATGTTCTATCTGCAAGTTCATTCAATATATATATATATATATATATATATATATATATATATATATATATATATATATATATATATATATATATATATATATATATATAATATATATATATATATATATATATATATATTGAAGGAAAGGCACGACAGGTCCGGGTATTTTCTATATTGAATGAACTTGAAGATAGCACATTTGAAAAGGAAATTGTCTTTACTAAGGTTTCGGCCGTGGCACGGCCTTACTCTGACGAAGGTTGTGCCACGGCCGAAACGTTAGTAAAGACAATTTCCTTTTCACATGTTCTATCTGCAAGTTCATTCAATATATATATATATATATATATATATATATATATATATATAATATATATATATATATATATATAATATCCTTCTCGCTCGTCTACTCAGCATCAAATAAACTTTCTGGACGTCACGGTAAGCATATCAGGTCATAAACTAATGACAAAGATTTACAGAAAGTCGACTGATAGACACCGCTACCTTCACTTTGAAAGTAGCCACGTAAGACACAACAAGACAAGCATACCATACAGCCAGGCGCTCCGTTTTAAAAGGTTGTGCTCCGCACAACCACTTGCGCACAACCACATCTGACTTCACGGATAATTGCGACAAGCTCAGTGATGCGCTAAGAAGACAAAAGTACCCGCCTCAGATAATTGACGATGCCATTAAACGTGCTAATGAAATGGACAGGAACGAGCTCTTCCACTCCAACAAGCCTGCTCAACAGCGACCACCTACAAACCTCGTAATAACGCATTCCGCATCAGCACCAAACGTTACCCACATCCTACGAAGGCACCACAACATTCTTATGCAGAGCGACCATCTCAAAAACACATTTTCGGAGTCACCACGTGTAGTCCATCGCCGGTCGAGAAACTTGCACAATATGCTGGCTTCATCTGTACTAACTCATCCTGCCTATTCAGGTTTGCCACCCTTGTGGCAAACCACGTTGCAAGGTTTGCGTACAAATGACCACCTCCATTTCAGCCCACAGTTCGGCGTCAAATTTCAGAATGAAAATCAAAGGTGATTACGATTGCGATACGAGTAACTGTACCTACTTGAGTGCTCAGTCTGTAAGCTTCAGTACTTAGGCCAGACAGCGACACCAGACAGACTGCGGTTTAATAACCACAAAGCGCATGTCACAACTTTTCCTAACATACCCTATCTAAGCACCTGAATGCGACATGACATTCACTCGATAACCTAACAGCAACCATATTAGAATCTGGTTTTAAATCTCACCACGAACGGGAAGCACGCGAATCATTTCTCATCTACAAACTTAAAGCACTGTCATTCGGCATTAACGAAAGCGCAGGAAAGCTGACGTTCCTGGGCGCATGTTCAGCAACGGGATCACTATGTCACGGACAAGGCTAAATTCCATATCACATGTCTGCCGCTTTCATCAGTTTTCAGCCTGTTGCCTACAATTCCGTTATATTTCAATCTCATGAATACCATGTATCTCACTTTTACCTAAGTTGTTTTTTTATTTAAATCACCATTGCCACATAATTCACCTATGTTTTCCTTATATTGCTGTTCTCGTTGCTTTACACCTGTTTTTTGTTAGTTCTTTTAGCGCATTGTTGCTGGTTGTGTACCTATGTTTCTTGTTAGCTCATCGAGTTGTTTTGACGCAATGTTGGTAAATGGATTCGCTGTACATAGTCACCCATGTTATCATGTTGATCCTTTCCGTGACTGTGAAAAACGCCCTTTATTGCTGCGCAGACTTCGCCGTATATTATCATTTCGTCCTATAGTCTTGTCATTATCACATCGTGCTGTTTCGCACGTTGATTTGTGTGCCACTGTCATATATGTGACATTAGATATTAAATAGACACGTGTTGGGCGCCCCCAATGTATATAAGCAGCACGTTGACGTTTGCGATGTATTCCCTGACGAAGGCCGGACCCCGGCCGAAACGTAGGTTTAATAAAAGTTTTCGTACGTTTGTCCGCTCAAGCCAATTTCTATTTATCACTGGATCCACAGAAGACACTCGCTTGATATATATATATATATATATATATATATATATATATATATATATATATATATATATATATATATATATATATATATATATATATATATATATATGCAAAAGAATAACTTCGGTTGACAATGATGACATTCCTCATCTACCTCTGCCCTACTCTGTTGAAATGCTTCCCCTTTCTAATTACGCCGTGTCGGTCTTGCTTCTTCTCCTAGATTTTCTATATTTTATTTAATGTTTGTCCTCCCGTTTCGCTGTTTCTTCTTTTTTTTCTCTCTCTCTCAATTGACCCCTCCCCTCCTGTCTCGACAGGATATAAAAAGGCACGGAACATGTGTAAATAGTATTATGCCTTGAAAAAGACAGGGTTCCTGTCGAAACGTCGGCATAATAAACAGTTGTTATGTGAAAGCGCATCTACTTTCATATTTATAACCTTGCGGCAACCGAAGTTATTCTTCTGCATATAAGCCTTACCACAAATGGCTGCTGCCCGCGCCTTTCGCAAACAACTTACATGGAGGTTTCCGATCCACGGAGCCTCGACGGCAATAGTCGGTGACTCACAACTAAAGTACCTGCATCAACACTTCGATCCGGCCAGCCCCCATTCACCTGTCTTCATCTGCCAGCCTGGCGCATGCATTGGCGACATCGGAGAGCTATTGGACTTCGTCCCTAAAGGTACCTCGAACCTTATTCTGCACATTGGAACTAACGACCTGGCCAATACGGATGCCCCTACAGCATTCAACCGTTACGTCGCCCTCCTTGACCGCATCCGGCATGAGAGACCAGATATTCCTATGGTGTTTGCCACACTAGTGCTCCCACGAGCCCCCAACCAACGACTCCGCCGACACAACTGGCGTGCGGTGAGGCGGTTCAACTTCCGAGGCTCGGGAGTTTAACTTGCGACTGCTGAGTTTGTGCCATGAGAGAGAGGGCGTCTTCTATGTGAACCATCCCATCGACGCGCTCCCGCCGTGGACCGTACTCGCGGCCGATGGTCTGCACCCGAGCTTCGCTGGAGTGTCTCTGCTGGCCTGGAACATCTACAACCTGTTCCTCGACCTACGGCGGCCATACATCAACAACTGGCTGGAACACGCGCCACAACCAGAGGCGGGGGCGTACGAGCTTCGGGAGACGCCATCCTACTCCCAAGCACTGCGGCGTGACTCTTCCGATGCCACCTGTCGAGGCGGCAAAGAGAAGAATATGAACCCAGCAGCCCCAGAAACAGCTGCTGCTCGTTCTCCAGGCCAGCATACCCCCTCACCGAGTGCACAACTGCCATCACGCTTGCCACGGCTGTCGTCGACGCCTACAACACACACCCCGGAAACGGTGACGAAGGGTAATCCGGGCCAACAACAACGGCCAGCTGTACCAAAATCAACAGCAACGAGTGGCCAGAATAAACCACCCGCAAGGAAAAATCAGCAGCCAACATCATCAACGAACAAGCAGCAACCACCAGCAGCCAACAGCAGGCGTCTACAGGCCAGCTCGTCACGGGAGGCACAACGGGATGGAGCTCCAACCCAAACCAGGTACGACCTCCGGGCACCTTGTGGCCCTATTCGCCGCGTCTGTGCAAAGTGACATACTGGCTGTGCGAGTGGGCAAACTCCGTCCGTTTCAGATGAACTAGGCCATAGAACGGGTCCAAATTTTCTTAAACTTAGAAAAGTGGTTGACAAAAGAATACGGCACGAACTTCACGTGCAAAGCCTCGAGCAATATGTACTGGCGGGTACGGCTCCGAAGGGGCTGCGCTTGTCGCTAACACCATCGATGCATAACTTTGCCGAAGGGGAAATGAAACGGTGGAACGAAACTCTCGATCACGCCACACAGGAGCTAACGAAGGTCACCATCGAACACTGTAGAAAGACTCTAAACGCACTGACAGACGAGGAGCGGTATTTAAGAAATAACTTTTCTCTTTCGGAGTGGGAAACTAAAGAACTAGACGTATTTGAGCACAAAAAAACGGAGGAAATTGAAAAACTTAAGAGGAAGAAATTTGCGCGGGACAATGTGTCACAAGCTATACCCACTGCTGCTTACAGAAAAAATACCAAATCATCTCACTTTCAAAAAAATTTGCCACCACACCCCAAAGAGCCAAACGTTATTAACCTTTCCGACAAAGAACTTAGCAAAGAAGAATTGAGTATACTATCACGCGGACTTACATTCTGCCCTGGAAACGGAAGGTATGATGAATTCACGCTCCTAAAAGACCTAGACAACTTCGCACGAAATTTACGATTGGAGGAATATTTCTTTGATAAACCCGAAAAAGATAACGCACTTTTTCGTGGGGTAATCGGACGGCAATGGACCCCAGACGCCAACAGAGATCGACATCTGGATCTCTATATAGACGCGGTTAAAAAAGATGTTATACATGCGTACAAAGTGCACAAACCAAGCATGAATAACATATCAAAAAGAGAAAAAGAGGCACTACTCACGTTGAGCAACTGCGAAGATCTCGTCATCAAACCAGCAGACAAAGGAGGCGCGATTGTTGTTCTGAATAGATCGGACTACATTGAGGAAGGCAAGCGACAACTAAATAACAAACAATTCTACAAACACCTCGACTTTGACCCTACCACGGAGCACAAAAAAATCATTGTAACAACCCTAGAGAATCTCACATGTGAAGGCGCCATTAATTCAAAGCTTAAAAAGGCACTTATTACGGTACATTCGGCGCCTGGTCGTTTTTACATGCTGCCGAAGATTCATAAAGAGAATAACCCTGGCAGACCCATTATATCAGGCACGGGAACGTTAACGGAACCCATTTCCAGTTATATTGATTCTTTAATCAAAGACATACCACCCACACATGAGTCCTTCTTGCGTGACACAAACCACTTCCTTCGGGAAATAGCAGACGTGAAAATTCCAGACTGTGCATTTTTCGTAACATTGGATGTTAGCTCACTCTACACAAATATCCCACATGACGATGGTGTAAGGGCACTTGTTGAATCGTATGGCACACACAACCCTGTCGCTTATCCAAGCAAAAAAGTAATTGAAATCTTCACAAGACTTGTACTCGATTTGAACAGCTTTGAATTTAACAACCAGTACTATCTTCAAATCATCGGTACGGCAATGGGTACAAGAATGGCCCCAAACTACGCTAACATATTCATGCACCACATAAAGTCCAATTTTCTTTCATCTTGTAATATCAAACGATTACTCTATAAACGATACCTAGATGATATATTCATAATTTGGACACATTCGGAAAACGAGCTCCTCAAATTCATACAGGCATTCAACCAGGTACACCCCAGCATTTATTTTACACACACCTACTCTAACACTGAAATAAACTTTCTTGATGTACTCATTCGAGTTGACGATGGCGCGTTGGTAACTAACGTATACAGAAAACCTACAGACAGGCAACAATACCTGCACTTCAAAAGTTGCCACCCGCGACATTGCAAGACCAGCATTCCCTATTCCCAAGCACACAGATTTCGACGAATCTGCTCCCGCACCGAGGACTTCCACAAAAACAGCACACATATGCGCGAAGTACTCCTTAATCAAGAATACCCACCAGCTATCATCGATGACGCCATCAAAAAAGCTGAAAATCTGGACCGCCAGATTCTTCTCAACCACCAGAGAAACGCCGACCAGCACCGCAACAAAAACTTGCTATTAACTTTCACGAGCAACCCACCGAACATAAACAAGGTCCTAAGAAAACACTTTAACATATTGGAACAGAGCGTTCGACTATCCAAAATTTTCACTTCTCCTCCTTGTGTTGTATACAGAAGGCCGAAAAATATAAAGGATCATTTAATAAATTCAAAGGTAGGTGTGAAACCTCAAATTGGGTGTCACCCTTGCGGAAAAAGCAGATGCAGGGTATGCAAACACATGCAGACAACGACAGTGGCGAAAAGCACCCACTCGGATTTTAAGCACAGGATAAGAGGTGCACTAGACTGTGACTCAGACAACGTCATATACCTACTGGAATGTGGGGTATGTAACAAGCAATACGTGGGCCAGACAGACACTCCGTTTAGAATTAGATTCAACAACCATCGGGCACATGTACAATCTCTGCCAGGCCTTCCACTTTCAAAAAACTGCACATTAAAAGACCACAGCTTTGATGACATCAGGGTTACACTACTAGAAAACAACTTTCGAACAATCAGAGAACGGGAACAACAGGAATCTTATTTTATCTACAAATTTAACACGATAAAATACGGAATAAATGAACACCCAGGCACTCTGTCTGCGTTACGACCGCTAAAAGACGCAAACGCTTCTCTCTAATCAGTCCGGTTTCATTACGACAATAATATTACCCGCTAACAAAGCTTTTGGCCTATGCATCTGACAACATAGAAATGATTTGCCTCATCAAGCACAGCCGGAACGCACAGATAAGTGGTCCCGGATGTCGTACGGTCCCCCCCCCCCCCTTCTTTTTTTTTCTTTTTCTTTCTCTTCTTTAAGTTGCAACGCACATTCTGTTCCTTCACTGACAAGGAGCTGACAGCTAGGTGGTTTCGTTAACTTTTTCGTGCATGCGCGCATGTCTTCCCAGTGAGCCGCAACTGTGTGGTGACTGTCTCGGATGTCGTACAGTCTCCCCCCTCCCCCTTCCCCCCCTGGTTTTTTTTTCTCCTTCTGTAATTTTTAACGCACATTCTGTTCCTTCACTGGCAAGGAGCCAATGCATATAATGAATATCGATGGCGGTGCCTCATTCACCGGCTTTTTCGCTCCTCCCGGCGCCACCAGCATGCACTTAAAGCGCTTAAGCCCTCCCCATTAACTTGTCATACACTTCAAAGAGGAACGCGCCGCCAGCGGACTACACGGAAAGGTGAAATACAAAAACGGCGGCTCCCTGCCCACTTGGGGAAGTGTGGGTGCGGGGGAGGTATTGTTGACAATGATGACATTCCTCATCTACCTCTGCCCTACTCTGTTGAAATGCTTCCCCTTTCTAATTACGCCGTGTCGGTTTTGCTTCTTCTCCTAGATTTTCTATATTTTATTTAATGTTTGTCCTCCCGTTTCGCTGTTTCTTCTTTTTTTTTTTCTCTCTCTCTCAATTGACCCCTCCCCTCCTGTCTCGACAGGATATAAAAAGGCACGGAACATGTGTAAATAGTATTATGCCTTGAAAAAGACAGGGTTTCTGTCGAAACGTCGGCACAATAAACAGTTGTTATGTGAAAGCGCATCTACTTTCATATATATATATATATATATATATATATATATATATATATATATATATATATATATATATATATATATATATATATATATATATATATATATATATACGTCCACATTTTACCGGCCGAGCATTTCGACCGCCTGTGCGACTAGTCGACGCTATTCTTTCCCTTCGGCACCGATCCAGTCGAGCCAAGAAGTGATGGAAAGGGATGGGGGAAAGTAATAGCTGGAGTGCTGAGCAGTTGGGCAAAAAAAAAAAAAAAACAGGCTGTGTGACAGGTCGGCATATGGGAAAGGGCACTGGGGACAGCAGGGGTGAGACCTCTCAAAATTTTCTTTATATATATATATATACGGTCTTTTTGATGAATACTGCATACAACAACAATGCCTTGAGCTGATAGCCAACACTCTATCGCATCTGCTTACATCCGTCCGTACCGTCTACGAGTTAAAAATAGCGCTATGAAAGCAACATCAATTTAACACGGTGCTTGTGCCTCCGTAAAAGTGCTTGCTTTGAAATCGCATGATGATGCCCACTGATCAAGAGCCAGAGATATATAGGGGGGAGGCGAGGAGTATTTTTCGCAACTTTCTTTTTAGAAAAGTACGGGGATGTTGCCAAAAAAAAAAGTACACGCAGGCGCATTCAATTGCTGTTTTACAGTGGATTCTATTGGATCGTTTCATATTCACTATACACAAGTTTTCCGAAATGTCTCGCCACACGCAAAATCTGTCTCTTCAAACCTCGTTGAACGGGAATGGAGGATTTACACTCTACGCAGCTCAGAGGGCAACTTTGATCCGAGGAGGATTACACCGAAAGTTCCGTTCGTTTTCCATGAAGGCTCAGACGCCACCGGAAGAGTATCGTGTCAACAGTGCATATTTGGTCTATTTACATTTTGCGAACAAGGTTTTGCACATGGTGCCAGCATAGGAGGCATTGCAAAATTTTTGCACCCTATCTGGTTCTGCGCTGCCACCTTCTGCAGTTCAGAATATCCGTCTCAGCTTTGACCATGCAACTGCGCGATTTGATGACGCCATCTTGCGACGGCATATTGACGTCTCAAGTTCTGGCGATATGTGGCGTCACGATGACGTCGTATGGTGATGCTCTTTTTTTTTTTCTCGCAACAGTCGCCTTGTCGCGACAAGAATGAGAAGACGCCGAAAATGAATCTAACCCCCGTTTTCTAGAACGTCCCTTCACTCAACGCTTCACCTTCACTCGAGAAAGCCGTTGGGAGCGCCGTCTCTAGGCACGGCAAGTCACTGCATATCAGCGATAATCTGCTGCGGTTCTTGAGTAGCGTAGCGTCATTTTCAGCCGAGCGGGGGCGCAGTGCTCAACTCTGTCAAGTAAAGGGTGAAAGTCGAGTCGAGGAGCGTTTGTGAATACGGGGGTAATACCTTTGTTACACAAATGGCCTAAACCACGGTTAACGTAATCGTGGTTACGTGTAACCGCGGTTAGCTTACGTTACTTGGTACGCGAAACCGCGGTTATACCGGTAACGACGGTTGAAATAAACTCAACTTGGCGACATCTCTTGGCGGTTAACCGAAGCAATGGTGGCGCAATGAAGGATGGGCTAGCCCGCTTAACAAGGACACTTTCACGCTACGCAACATTGGCGAACTTGCATGTATAAAAAGGGCAATGGACTCTACCCTTCATAATTTTGTCTTAGACATTCCTCGAATCCACTATCTTTGTGACTCAATAGCGGCTAAAACGATCGGAGGAGAGGTGTGGGTCAATGTTGATGAAAATATCGATCGTGCCAGCTCACGGACACGTGTGATTCGCACGCGCGTGTCCAGACTTTGATCTCCGCGAATGTGTGGGTGTGGTGATTTCCGCGTTGTCCGGCACTCCGACGGGTGTTTATGTTTACGCCCTTTCGTGCGTCGTGCTTACGAAATTCGAGATCGCGGCGCTGGATCGATTCGCGGAGTACTCCGCTACAAATTGGCACTTCTTCGTTCGCCATTGTATCTGCGCGAATATTTTGACGTCAACAATGTCGAAATTCGTATGCCAAATAAATACCATGAAAAAAAAAAGATAGACATAAGTGTGATGATAGAAGAACTGCGTGATTACTTTGTATAAAAACAAATACATAAGCAAATACTTAGACGCTCGAGCTTCGCCCCGAAGAGTTGAACACGATAGCGTAATGAGGCCCCATGCGCGTCTTCTTTTCAATTGCTACCTTCTCTTAGATAGCACGTTCAGGCCACAGCAGTGCTGATGAAATGAATGACAGCGAACATCGCATTGCCCATTTAAATGTATTCTCGAACGCCTACGCCAAGTACAGTTAAGTACCCTCCGAGCAATAATCACTTCTTTTGCGAATCAGCAAAGGGGTCATATGTGTCCGTCATGGGGCAACACGCGATTCTACGCAGCTATTCACTTTGTTGATCCTTTTGCTGCTGCTAATGATTAATTATGCCTGAGACCTTTCTATTGGGCGGGCCTTCAAAACGCACACTTTTTTGGCAATTTCGCATGTTTGGCGCCTAGCACGATTCTACGCTTCTGTCACGCAATATTACATGCTTCAATTAAGGAGACTCCTTCCACATTCAAGTCATTCATACAGTATTTTTTTCCAAAGCCACTTAAAAAAAAATAATGGCTCTAGTTTAGAGCACCTGTTTGTTTCGCAGAGAGCCTGGGGCAGAATTTCAGCAAAATCTGGAGGTTTTTGTGTTACGTACATTGAATTCCAATAAGTTTTCACCACACTGCTCCAGCGCTGCCTCCGTGATACGCCCACCTATAACCGAAAAAGGGCAATGCCATGGAATGACGTCACCGCGCGACGTCACACTATATGCCACAGGATCGAAGAAATGATGACTTTACAATTTTTGGCGACACGTGATGTTATAAGGTCACATAATATGGCGGCGTCATCAAACTATGTTAATTTTTTAACCTTTAGCGTCGAAGCCAATGACGTCGGTGATAGTCGGATTCTTTTAGTATGTGGCGTTCAAAGTCGTGATAATCAGTTTCGTGCTCGCTATGGCGTGAAAGGATTTCACCTTAACAAGCATTTTTTGGGCTTCAAATACCCTAACACGCTTCTTGGACACCAACACCTCGTTCAAGCGTACTGTTGAAACAGGTTGCGGCTTGGCCTGCCTAAAAATAAGTACATAAGCATTTACCGAGCAATCATTTTACCAAGTGGTTTGGTTCCACGCATACGGAAGAGCGTTGCAGGCCTGCTACACTTATAGGATGCTGACGAAGGCTTCCTGTGGGAGGCTTGCATCATCACACATACTTCCTGTGACCGTCGCCGAAACGCTGTACAAGCATGGCGGGCGTGTATGATGTTGCTGATTATGGCTACAAAACAATGCAAGAAAACAAAAGTGCAGCAACGGCGCAACAACTAAAATAAAGCAACAAGACAGGATACGGGAGCGAAAAACATGGGACAATCTCCCTTTGTCCCGTTTTTCTTGTAGGGTGGTGGTGGTGGTGGTGGTGGTGGTGGTGCAGCAGGCGGGGTTAGCCTGGCCTGCATGGCCGGCAATTGTTCCGCCTGAGCATCTTCTGAATTTGGAAATTGTCAGCACGTGTCAGACAGACCAGTGTCTCGCAGGAAGACCAACAAAATCCGTTGCACGTTCCTCCTAGTTGCCGCAGGTCCTTCAGGAAAAAATGACGTCATCAACTGTCCGGTGCCTATGACAGCCTTTTTGCAAGGTGTGGATCATCGCTGCTCTTTGCGCATCAAACTGTGGGCAAAGCCAAATGAAATGTTAAGTATCCCCGATGTCACCACAGAAGACACAGAACGGGGAAGCGTATCTCCCAGTCTTGAATGACCAGGCCGGGGTGTATGCGGAGCCGGTTCTTATGCGGTACAACAGCGTCGTTTGTTCACGGGAAAGTCCATGAATTACACATGCTTGGTGTACTCTGCTTCAATTATAAGACAATGCTATAACAATAACTTTAATTGCGCAACGCTTAGTTTTTGCTTACTGACTTCGTTCTATCAGCTCATTTTGAGCAACGAACTTGAATAAGTGTGTCGTAAGCCTCCAAGACCTGAGGACCGCGCCAGGCTTCCTCAGGTTTTGCAGGCTTACGCCACGCTTTAAGATTCTCTCGCTATGACGTACTTACTGTCCCTATCGCCGAAACGTCGCGTAAGCATAGCGTGCAATGTACGATGGCTACTTGTTATGGCTATACGACAAGTACACGAAAACAAAAAGCGCTGGCAAAGCGCAACGGTCAAGTTTTGCTTACTGACGTCAATCTGTCACGTCACGTGGAACCATGCATGCGCGAAATGTAAATTGAACTGCAGACTCACTTTTTTTCACTTTTCTAAGCTAAGGAACGCCTAGCAGTCTGCCAGAGTAGCTGTTGACGTGCGTTGCCAGCTGACATTGCAGAAACGCAGCAACAGAAGTGCTGCCGTGTTTCTTTAAGGTGCTGACTGCGTAACAAGAAAACTGCAACACGAAGTGGCGGTCAGCGAGTGCTAAAAAGATCGCGGGACTCACTAGACGCTCTAAAGACGAATACAGATGCAATAGGCAGGATGCCACTGTGAAAATCTGGGAGAGGTGTCTGCCATTACACGTGGGTTGAGTAGTTCCAAGTTGCTCGGACTATTTCTTGCAATATACAGAGTCGTAAAGCTGACGGCTTCGTGGTTCTCTTTTTTTGGGGGGAGGGGGGAGGAGGGGAGAGGTAGCTTCTTAGCCACATGCTTTGAATCTACGGATAATAACAGCAGGGCCAGGTCTGGCTTTAGATGTTTTCTCGTCGACAAATTGGGCACCCCCTGCTGCGCGGGCCCTTCACGCTATCAATAGTACATGGCTGCCCGAGCTGAGATTGTATTTTCACCTCAGCCGTAACTCTTTTACCAAGGCAGTGAAGGGGGATTCCCCGGGTCGAAGATTTACACTACGTTGCTACGGCTATTGTTTATGTCTGTGGAAGCGAAGAAAAATAAAATAATACACAAGAGCGGCCGGCCCAGAGACTGGGCGCATCTCGCAACGAACGCTGCGCATTCACAGGCGGGAGCCTCGGAAAGAATGCAGTGTGGATAAGCTGTAATCTTGCGGTGATGCGGCTTTGGTGGGGCTTTGAACGAGGTCTGCATTACGTTAACTTATTCAAACTCGGTTTTATTGACTGATGCTCAATTACATCTTAACCTGTACTTACAATCACAAATAGAGTGTCAGTACAGTTTTACCTA
This sequence comes from Rhipicephalus microplus, assembly GCF_013339725.1. Taxonomy (NCBI): domain Eukaryota; kingdom Metazoa; phylum Arthropoda; class Arachnida; order Ixodida; family Ixodidae; genus Rhipicephalus; species Rhipicephalus microplus. Next base: position 174,289,342 of record NC_051167.1, read on the forward strand.
GGTGTTCTCAAGTGTAACATATATATTTGTGTATCATCTTTGTAATAATTGTTCCACCTAGCACGATGGTCGTCAGCAGGATTATCTCTTGGAGGGTACAAAGCAGTGTTGCATCGCTACTGAGGGAGGAGGAGGGCACTGGTGTAGCTTGAGTGAAGGAAACGACAGGTGAGGTTTGAGGGGTTACCACTGCTTGCACCCCCCTGTCGACCCTCATGCCTGCTACTGTCATATTTGGCTGTTCATAATTGGTTACTGCTTTTGTAATGCAAATAATTGTGTTTGACGTTCCTTATATAAATATGTTCTGTATACATTGCGCTGCTCGCTGCGAAAATGTAACGTGGGGCTTGAGGACACCTAAAACTGTTTCAATAAAAATTTTACATTGGTCACCGCCATTGCTTGGTTTTTAAATGCGAAGCATTTCTTCGTGAACTTCGGCGACTTTGAGCGTATCTATCTATCTATCAAGACGCATACGACTTTTAGCTCTCCTGGCTACTTCGATAACTTTGTATGGTATAATATCACTGTATGGAGAGCATATTTGACTAGTCATAACATGAAAAACATGACATGAATGTCATGAATATAAAAATTTGCTTTTCACGGTGCTGCAGTTCCTGCGATGGTTCCGTTCACATGGCATGTTGCAAGACTGGTATAGTATGACATGATTGCATGGCGAACAGAAGTGACAGACCCTAACATGGAAATCTTGATATGCATCTCATGTAACAACATGACTACATGCCAAGCTCATGATGCGCTCGTGGGCGTTTCGCTAGCGTCCCATATACCAAATTTGGTATTACGGTACGTGAATGGATGACGAAGGTATGTGACTGGTGCAAACATGATAATCATGAGATGCGTGTTATGTAACATGACTACATGCCACGCTCATGATGAGCTGGCGGCCGCTTCGCTAGCTTCACTTATACCAAATTAGGTACGGGACGTCAATGGATGACGAAGGTATGAGACTGTTGCAAAAATGATTAACATGACATTCGTGTCATGTAAGAACATGACAACATATCACGTTCATAGAGTGCTCGCGGCTGTTTCGCTAGGTTCACATATACTGAATTTGGCATGGCGTAACGTGAATAGATAACGGAGGTAAACGACACATCCAAACATGATAATCATGGCATGGAAGTCGTGTACGGCATAATTTACCTTCACCTCGTAACGTTGTGGTGATTTTAAAGTGACATATCAACCTTCTGCATTCATGCTTCGCATATCGTCGATTCCCACTGTACGTGGGATCTGCCAATTTTTTTAATGAATACCAGCAAAAAAAGAAAGAAGAAATGTTTGTAAATTTTTCTGGGAAACCAAGGCGGGTATTTGTGGGATTATAAGCTGGTTGAGCCGGACTTGTTTAAATCGTACCGCAGTTGGCTAGCAACTCTAGGAATAGGTGTATACCAGAACACCTGAATTGCAACAGCGGATATACTGTATGAATTAAACACAGTAGCGTAATTTTTTGAAAGTGCATTGTTGCCGCAGCAGAAGGTAAAAAAATAGAAAAAAATAAGAAAAGGTACCCGGCACTAAGAACATGCAAATAATGGATAGCTCAGCATTACCGCAGGTAAATAAAAAAAACAAAGATGCATAGGACAGCGCTTCCAGTGCTATGAGTAAGCGTACGCAATATTTATAGGTATGAACCGACCAGCCCAGCAAATATAATTTGTTAACAGCCTACATACTCCTAGAAAGAAAATAAAATGGGAGCGAAGTTTTCCTATTGCAACCACCGCGTGTAAACTGCGAAACTATTGATGAGGTGTACGAAAATTGCAGAACGCGTGCGTTATTCAAATGACAAATTTCTTCGACTAGCAAAACAAATTCTGGAGAAAGGGATGGACAATGCATTGTCAATATACAGTTACGTTCAAAACACACACCGAAGAATGGATTCTTGCATACATGAGGAGGCGTGCGCGTGCTCCGCATGACGTCACGATCACGTATATGTACACCAGATAGCCACAAATAAAGGTGGCAGGTGTTCTCACTGGGATTCGAACCTTGGACCTTCGGTGCCAAAGCCCGTCGTTGAAAACACGATGGGACGCTTACGTATGTCTAAACTGGCAGAAACGCATTTTAGAGGTTTCTGAAGCAGTTATCGAAAATTTTTTCTTAAAAACTGAAGACATTCCTGTATATGTGAACTTGTTTCATTACAATTTTGTACTATATATTTTGTGTCAGTTCTTCGCTAGTGTTTTCGTCCTTTAAGTTTTAGCTCATTATATCTTGATTTTGAATGCAAATGCACTCAAATACAGAAATACTCAGGCAATAAACACTCCAAGCAATGCACATTTAATGGTGCTCCATTCTCCGGCAAGTAACAAAGTTATCCCTTAGGGTATAATTAAATTTATTACACCTAACAGCAAGCTACTGTTTAAGCAAATTGACACTATAAAGGTGTTCTCATCTTCACCCAGTAACACCATTATCAATATGGCGATCAGTAACACCATTATCAATATAGAGAAAATTTTATTGCACCTTGCAGGAAGATACACTTCGAAGAAATTAGCGCTCTCCAGGGTGTTTCGTTGTAGCATGGGTAATATCGATGACAACATGGCTATCTTTACGATTATATTCCTTCTTAAAGCGATTGTAGTGAAGCTTCGGAACTGTATAATATGGTCCTCGCCAGCACTTTAGAGTACACCTTGGGTCGTCCGATTCAGCTCCTTTCTGGCAGAATACCTGTATCTGGCTGGAAGTCCGTGCTCTACCTTGGCAGTAACCATCAAATAAATGCCCTTACGATTTTGTGGAGATTACGAGTGTCGTTTGCAGTATATATATATATATATATATATATATATATATATATATATATATATATATATATATATATATATATATATATATAATATATATATATATATATATACAATTTTTGTGTCGTTTTTTTGTGTTGACTATACATGGTGTAGGTTTGCTTGGCTCTGTGCACACTGAACCAACCAGAAAACCCCTATTTCAAAGGCGATGTTCTGAGCATGTTCAGTGTTATTTCAGGGCGTGACGCCGAAAGGCGGCAGGTGTCTAGACCTGCCTGAACACAGCCGAAAGAGGTTTAGCTGAGGAAACATAGGCTGACACACTGATCAGAATGTGTACCTCTGCTGGGCTCAGCGTTGCTACGCTCTATCACTGTCAGACAAAGAAAAACAAATATCAGAGGCAAACAGCACGTCTCGTACTTCCTCAAAGTTTCGACACGATAGGTCTTGACTACATCTTATGCTTATGAAAAATACAATGCGAAGAAGAGTACTTCTACGGCGTTATACGAAATGTATGAGTCAAAATAAACTACAGGGCTACCAGGAGCATTTTCTCTATTAAATTGATTTGAGGTGAGCTTGGCGCCAAGGTATGGTTTCGTCTACTACTCTTTTCTTACGTTATGATTTGCGTCATGAAGTCATCAATAACTATAAAGTGCTCCGAAATTGACGCGCCAAAGCGTTCATTTACAAAAGCAATGCTCTCAAGTCACCAACAAAATTAATACGTGAGAAACAGTGTTAACACGCAAGAAAGCCAAGAAATGTGTGCGCTCTCAATAAAAGTTCCTCATATAGTTTATTCCAGAAAGTGATCTGGCGACAGTTATTGCGCACTTGCCCGCACTTTAAACACGGCTGTCATGAAACACCAGAAAGAAGACTACACACGAAACCAGAACCTTTTTAATAGTTAAAGATGTTTACGGTATTCAGGACTTTTTGGAGATTCCTGATCTTTCTAAAACTGTACTCGTGCGCATGAAGTGATGTTTTGCGAAGTTTCTATTGACTATCGGTCAATAACCTTTGCTGTTGATCGGTGACGTTTTCATGTCGTTTGCTTTTCGAGAACATTTTGCCAATCAGTGTATTCAACTGAGAAGAAACAATTGAATTTCTTCTTCGAATCTCCCTAGTCAAATGAACAAAGAAGTGCGAAATTCTTTTCAGTTAATCACAAGCCATCTGGTTGAAAAGGTAAGGGTAGTGGGAACTGAAAGTTGCGTTTGATATAATTTCCGTAACGTGAATGACGAAGGTGATCCTTCTTATTATATTAATTTTGAGCATATTGCCGCGTTCCTCTCGTCAAGTAATTTTATCGCCCGTTACACTGTACGCAATTCTTAGCGCAAACCACACTTGCAGTGTTCCAGAAGCTTCGGGACTGTTGTAGATAATATCGTTAGGAATACGCCCACTCCACGAACATTACAGACTAGTCTAAAACCTGCGTGGCTGCTAGAGATAACGCTAGAATATTAGACGGCACGTGTATAAATGCCGACGCTCTACACCGCTTGTCAGTTGATCGACGGCCGACGCTCCGTCCACCACTATCGGTGCCAGTGTGTATCCCTGTAATCTTACTCTTCGTTTGTGGGCCACAAGTTCAACCCGAGTAAGCAGTTTCATCTTCGATCTATAGTCTAATCCCATCGTACACGTCCCCACCGCATGACGTCTGGTGGAGGTACTGTGTAATTACGACGATCCATTTGTTTCCGACAGCCAACGTCGGGAACGGCTCAAGTAAGTCCATACTGATTCGCTGGAACAGACGGCGAGGTGTTCGATGGGTTACAGATGTCCTGCTGGCCTTGTCGGTGGTGTCTTGCGTCGCTGGCAGTCCCGGCATGTCCTCACGTAATGAGCGACGTCGGCGGCAAGGCGTGGTCAGTATAGTATTTCTCTCGTGTTCTCACGAGTGTGCAGGAAAAACTAAGGTGGCCAGCCACTGTGTTGTCATGCAGGGCCTGCATAATTTCCGGTCGCATTGCCAAAGGCATGACGATGACGTAGCTGGCTCGGGCCGGAGAGAAGCTCTTCTTTGCGAGGACGTTGTTCTTATAAAAAATGGCGCCAAACCTTGCCTGACGAATTTTGGGATGACACTGGTCTTGCCCTCGAAGTAATCCACTAGTCCTCTCAGGTCCGGATCGGCTCGCTGTCACTCAGTGAAGTCGTCGGCACTTAAGGTTCCCAAGAACTAGTCATTCTGGTCTGCCCGTGGTGGTGGATCGACGGGGGCACGAGACAGGCAGTCGGCGTCGCAGTGTTTCCTTGCAGGCTTTCGCACGACGGTAATTTTCAAATTCTTGAAGTCTTAGGCTCCACCGTGTGAGGCGCCTGAAGGGTCCTTCAAGTTAGCTAGCCAAGAGATGGCGTGGTGGTCGCTCACAACTTTGAAATGCCTGCCGTAGAAATGAGGGCGAAATTTTTTACGCTGCCCAGATGATGGCAAGGCACTCATTTTCTGTCGTGGCATAGTTGGCCTCAGTTTTGGATAACGACCGGTTAGCATAACTGATTGTACTTTCCAGGATGTCGGTCTTTCGCACAAGGACAGCACCGAGTCATACGCTGCTGGCGTCGGTGAGTACTTCGTTTTTCCTCAAAATGCGCAAGTAGCGGCGGTGTGTGCAGGCCTCGTTTGAATTCCTCAAATGGTTCAATTTGTGCCGTTTCCCACTTGAAATCGACATCGATCTTCGCGAGCTGCGTTAGTGGCTCTGCGATCTGTGAAAAGTCCTTGACGAAGCATCTGTAAAAGGCGCACAAGCCGAGAAATTGGCGCACGGCCTTCTCGTTGGTTGGTTTCGCGAAGGCAGTGATGGCAGTTGTTTTCTGCGGCTCTGGGAACACTCCAGTCTTACTGTACACGTGCCCCTTTTCTCTTTACTTTGAGTCCAGAACTCCTGATTGTGAGCTCAGAGCTCCTGGAGGTGTTCGTCGAAGCTCGAAGAAAGCACAACACGTCATGCAAGTAAACTAGGCACACCTGCCACTTCAAGCCAGCTTGGACTATATCACTCGTTGGAAAGTCGCAGATGCTGAGGAGAGACCAAAGGGCATGACTTTGTACTCGAACAGGTCGTCCTGTGTTATGAGGCAGCCGTTTCTCGGTCTCTCTCGTCGACTTCGATTTGCCAATAGCCGGACTTGAGTTTCATCGAAGTATACCTCGCATTGTGACGTCCGTCTAGGGCGTTGTCTATCCATGGGAGTGGGTACACGTCCTTCTTCGTGATCCATATGTCACGGCGTCGTGACTTGGGCGAAGAGAGCAGACGACAGATTGAAGATGAAACTGTTGATTTGGGCCGACCGTGTGGCCCACAAACAAAAATAAAGATGACAGCGATACACACTGGCATCGAAAGCAGCGAACAGAGCGTCGGCAGTCGATCTACTGAAAAGTGATGGTGTGAGTCGGCATTTATGCATGTGCCATTGAATATTGTAGCGTTATCACTACTGGTCACGTAGGTTCCAGAAGAGTCTGTATTGTTCGCGGTGTGGGCGTATTCTTAACGAAATGATCTACTACAGTCCCGAAGCTTCTCAAACACTGCAGGTGCTGTTTGCACTGAGAATTACGTACAGTCTAACGGGGCGATGCCAAGTGGCTACTGTACATACGCACCACCTCTTCTTGTCCCCATCATCACCCTTCATCCCTCTTTCCTTCCCCCTTCCCTTATCCCCTGTGTAGAGTAGCAGGCTAGAGCGAACTGGCTCAGGCCGACCTCTCTGCCTTCTAATAAATTCTCACTCACTCACTCACTAAAAGGGGCGATAAAAAACTTGACGAAAGGAATGCGGCAGTATGCTTGCATTTTTTTGTTTCCTTTACCTTTTTATTTTATCTTCGAAGACCCTCACCTGTGCATCAATGTAGGGTGAAGAAAAAAAATATTTGTGAAAAAGACTGCGTTGCCATAGTTGGGTGACGTGTCAGGGTCTGTTGTATGAATATACTCTCCCCACCGTCCAATTCTGAGTTGATCTCTCTTTTTTTTCCGAGTTTTGAAGTACATGCGGCCTGTTTAGCAGTACATTCCCACTGCTCCCCCTTTTCGCCGTCGCTTATGGCGACCTTGTTATTTACAAACAGCATCCCTATCTTTCGTGGTTGTTTGTTTTAGTTTCGCGTACACGAACACAGAGTTCCAAATCACAGTCGTAACACTGTGTGCTCAATAAACACGTAGGCTTTCCGGCTCATGACTTGGTGTCCAAATAAAGACGATCATGAGGCGCCGTCACAACTAGTTAAAGTTTGCCTTGAGCAAAGAGCACTTTGACAACGCATAGGAATAGGCGTACGCGTCCAGTCAGAGAAAGAATCTAAAAAAAATTATTGTCATACCCGAAAAAAGTTGTTTGATAGAGTCGAGAACTCACGCGGTCCCGTCTTTCGGGATGACCTAGTAACCCGATGCCCCGATGACCCAGTGCTTATTAGCACGTTTGAAGACAAACTGCAATAACTAGACACGGGCTTGGGGTGCACTTTAGGTAAAAACTGTGGTGAGGGGGCGGGGGGGGGGGCACGTTGTTGATTTCAAATGGGGGGCACGTTGTTGATTTCAAATGGGGGGCTTCTCCTCAGGGCTATAGTTAGTAGGGATTGATCGTAAAAAAACAGCACAAAGCGCTGTCCCATTCATGACAAGCTGATGTTTTTACCCTATTTAGCAGATATGTCACGTTTATTTAATTTTATTTAATTGATTCACTTGTTTTATTTAAGTAATTTAGAATAACAAGGAAAGGGAGGTCAACCAGACACGGACGCGGTTCGCTATCGTACGCAAATGGAAGCCCGTAGCATTAAATAGCCCCTTCAGGCGCGAATAAGGATGCATGGTCTGCAGATGTAAAGAATTGGTATGGTATGATTCCAAAGTACTCAGTATTTAATTACAAAAACACAATGAGGGAATGTATTCTTTTGGTAAGTTTTAATAATAAAAATGATTATAATGTAATTATTCGTATAAGTACTCTGTAATAAGACAGCTTCAATTCTTTCAATATATGAATCAAATGTTAGGCCCCAAGTGCATGCTCAGTTTGTTTTATGATTGTACTCTCTTTGAGCGAAGAAATGAAAAAAAAAGTGCAGCATATTCGCGGAGTGAAAAGTGATGAGTAGGGCAAACGTCCATACGTCCATTTGTCCATGTGTCCGTCCGTTCGTTCATGCGTCCATGCGTCTGAACGCGTTCGAGAATGCAGACGGCATGCGGGTAACACCGACGAGACGCGAGACAAGGAAGCCGAGCGCAAGCGTCTTCAACGCGCCCGCAGATCTGCTCCGTTCATGCCCCACTAACAATCCGCCACGTATGACGACAATCCAGAAAAGAGAGAGGCACTCGTTCGCGCACTCACAGAAATCGCGCGCAACAGCCAATCGAAAAGTAGCGGCACTTCGGAGAGTAGCGGCAGAGTAACGCCATCTAGAAAATGAGACGAGAAATGGTCATCCATTTCACTTTCTAGTCTCTTCTCTCGGCTACGCGTGACTAGTGACACGGTTAGACTATAAGGAGCTTGGCCCCTAAAAATATACTATACACGGTTGTCCAGGAACGCGGCCCATCGAGCAATCAAACATGGTAGTGTTTCCAGCAAAATGATCTTCTGCAGCAATGCGCAGCATAATGAAGTTAGACAACCACTTGTCCACTCAGGAAGCCGGCACGAATGCGAACACTGATTTTCACGACATTCGAAGTACCACGTGGTGCGTGACGCGCCTCCATAGTGGACGTGCACAACTGTACCGATGCCTCCTCTGTTTTATCAATGCCAGCCCGATGCGCCCGATTCAGCCGTGTGCCATCCTCTCCTCTAGCCCTTTTCTGCTCTTGCCCATCGCCTAGCCTGCGCGTGTGCTTTGCTGTTCAAGATGGAGATGGAGATGGTGCTTTGGTTCAAGATGAAGATCATATGAAATAATTTTTGTTTAGTTGTGTACATATCCGTGGGGAGACGTCTTGCATTCTTCGGGTTCACAATATTGGTAGTCACGCTGGCTCTAAAAGATACGGTGTTTTGAGATAGTGTACAGCCGTTCATGGCGCTATGCGGGCAACCAATCGGGAAGCGTCACTGCAACACTACTGCATGTGCTGCACTGTGATGCAGTAGTGGCAGTGCTTTGAGCCACAGTGAAGGAGCTCGAAGGAACAAATTGGAGTGGGAAACACGTCTGTCGCATCTCCGGGGGAAAGCGCTCGCAAGTCAGCGTGACGCAAGCAGCGTAACCCATCATGTAGCATCGCATCACGACAACTTCCAGAACTATAAGGTGGGCCGACGGCTCCCATTAAGGAGCTTGCGTTGCACTGGCATTGAAAAAAACAGAGGCGTCGACTGTACACACCACTGCTTAAAGGGACAGTCAGCTGTCTTCTACTATTTTTCTCAACCTTTAATGTCGTGAAGACCGTCCCACCACACAATTTTCAAAATCTAAAACGCTCGCAACACTTCTTATGCTGTCACAATGACATACTCGATTGAATAAAATAGAGAAACAACGTTGTTAGGTTAGGTTGAAACCAAGTTTTTAAATGTTGACGAGCCAATAATACAGTCACATCACACCTCTCAAAGAAGACCTCTGCAAACGACGACTTCATTAATTTCTTAAGTATCGGCGATGTTATGAGCGTTGCTGTTCCTGACTTATGCAAAGCGGTGGTAAACAATGCATTGAAAGTCCACGAGCACTTCTTAAAGCTCATTGACTGCCATTTTCTGTTAATACAGTGCAGAAAGAGCAACGCTGGAAAAAACCTGCAAGCACATGATGGTTCACCTTTCCCTTCTGGGTGTATTCAAGGCATTTCTCTGTGACATGGCTAACCATGTCGTATTGACTTAACAGGTACTTGATAAAATCTACGAAAAAATTACATTATCCTGTTTTCCGACGTTTAATTGCTAGTCAAATGTTTATGACTCCAACAGCAACACGAAAAATGCAAGAAATAAAATTTTCTTAGCTATAGCTACGAAACTTTCGCTAAATTTCTGTGCTGACCAGGTAACAATAACAACTATTGCAGCGAAGTATTTTATAGTTGTAATTGCAGTTACATATCTCTTTCTATATTTCTGCAGTTAGATATCACTTTACAGCCTTACAGGTGGCTCGTGTTAAGCGCTCGTGTTGTCCTTTTTGCTTTTCTTGCCTCGCCTTTCGTCTGTTTCTCTAGCACCTTCGTGCTCGCGCTGCAGCCCTTATTACTATGAATTCAAACCAACTAGCCCAAATAGCCATTCTTCTTACAGGTGGGGTGTGACTCATGGTCGAAAAGAGACGAACCAGGGGTAAAAATTTCGAAGAGCTATGTCAATGAAAGCACTGACGGTGCTTTCATTGCCTCTGCCTTTTTAAATAAGTACTACTTTTTCTGCACTGTCTACGCTTGGAGACATGGCCATTAACTTTTGGTGTTTAAGGCAAACTTTACATGGACAAATTATGTTCCACAAAACAAACATGCAATTAGCGCCGTTCTTTTCAATACAAGAACCAGCAGTGAAAACAAAGCTTGTTGAACAGGATGGCCTTACTTATGCGAAAAATCATGGCGAGACCGGAAGATGGTCGGCTTATTTTTCCTCTGAACTCTGCTTACGCTCAGTTATCTTTAGCACCAGCCATGTGCTGCATTGCTATCGCGAAGGGAGCACCCGGTAATCGCACCACTGTCCCGAGTGGGCAAAATTACTCGAGGCAAGGGTTTAGACAAACAAAGCGATCCTTGTTGTTTTAATGCGGAACCAAGTGTGGCACGTGGCATTAGTGTCCAAAGTTGTCTGTGTGGGCTCTTGGACCTTCCGCAGAACCTTGGTCTAAAAATGTACCTTTGTCACAAGTGTTGCCAAATGTCGGAGAACAGAAATAGCTAGACTGCAGCAAAAATGTAGCTAGAAATAGCTTAAGAATCCTCCAAAGAGCTAAAAAGTAGCTTAATTTTTTTTCAAACATTTTTTGACGCTCTATGCATGCAAAGAGTCTACTGGCAGTTGTGTTACTTTGGAGTTATCAAGTAACAATTTCTTGCACTTAGCTACGCAGAAGATGTGTGAACAAAAAAAGTGTTCCTGCTTTGATTCCAATAATTTACGGCAGGCGTGGTTATAACAAAGTGTCAAGGCTTGCGCGCCCCTCAAAGATAAGCTGGTAATGCATCAGAACTCTTTAAACATTACTAGTGTGCAAATATTCGGAAATTTTGAATAAGGCATCGAACAGCGCGAAACAATTAAAATTGAGCCTAATATATTAAGAACAAATTAATTAATATTTCTTCGAATAATTTTCCAATAACCAGCACTGATAAGGAGAATCCAGTGAAAAAACGCTTATGGGCAGTAGCAGCGCACAAACTCACGGGAGGAAGAGAAGAGACAAAGAAGCGCCTACTATCAACTTGTTTGTGTCTCTTCTCTTCGTCCCGTGAGTTTGTGCGCTGGTACTGCCCATAATGTATCACCAACTAGCCCAACTATCAGTCCTGCTTTGGAACAACGCATCGGAACAGCAACGGTCACGTTAGTTGTTTCAATTACTGAATTGTCAAGGAGCCTATAGTCGAAGGTGCATTCATGCTGGTCAGGTGACACAAAGGTCAAGTTATGGGAATAATCTCTACTCATCACCGGGTGAACGATTTCTTGCTTTAAACTCCTGTGTCACTGAAGGGAGTGCGTCTTCAATCCTCTAACATTTGCAGAAGATTTCTGTCATTGATTCGTGAAATGTTTGCCTTTCACATCTCAGCCGGTGAGAAAGCTGATGAGAAAGCGTAAAGAGGGTTTAAAATAAAGCACCAACTTAACAAAAAATAAAACTTACAATCTGTAGTACCATAACATTAAACAAGTGTACGAAGGACTTTTTCTCGAAAATCGTAAAAGGCCAGAAGCATGAAGTTGTTGTGGTAAAGGGCCGTAACTCCGGCGTTACATAACAAATCGATCGATGGCAGCCATTAGCAGAGCATCATTCGGTGCCGATGATTATGACGCTATCCTACGCGGAATCTTGCCTTTTGTGTGTGTGTGTGTGTACGTCTGTCTATGTGTAGCCAGGAGCTACATCAGGAGCAGTGTAGCCAGGCGCGGTGGACTGTTGTTTCGACCAGTGATGCAGCAGGAAACTTTGAGCAGCCTGTTTGCCACTGCGAACTTAGACAAAGCCCCAGCTGAAATAGTGGCACGTTGTCAAAGGAAAATGAGCAAGGGATAATTACTGGCGCAAGCATTGCAGATGCCATGGTTCATGTACTCAGGGAAAATGGGGCAATGGTGCTATCGTTATCAGTCGCAGGGGTTTTCCCCACCTTGGTTGGTGTAACTGCGATTATAAACGAGAGCATCCACGCAAAAATGATTATGATAGATTACGATAGCTAGGGAGTTGGATCGGAGTATAAAGCGACGTCCTCATAAAGTGTTGGTAGCTAATGTGCGTCATGTGGATGTCACAGTGACAGAGTTGCGCATTACATACGCCAACCTAGGTAGATACGCATTAAATTTTTTTATTGGTGAATAGCCTATAGTATTAGGCGTATATTGTTGCATCACTGTTGAGCACACTTAAAAGGGTCACAATGTGTCACGTGTTTGGGCACGTGGTATCAGTGTTCAGGGTTGTCTCAGAAGGCCTTTGGTAATTCTGCAGAACCTTGGTAACATAGGCAAAACCCTCCTTCAAAACCTCGGTAAACATAACGACTGTGCCAAGAATGAACTATTGCACGAGGGATGAGCGCTCGCAACTGTCTGCGCAGGCTCTTGGTCCTTTGATGTTCTTGCCGAAACTTTGTAAGGGTGCTAGCGAAGATGCGTTTACAGACCTTTTACTCGACCTCGACTGTATGATTACAACTGTTGGCTACTGTTTGGGCCAGCTGTTACACAAGCAACATGGTGCGCATTCAAGGTAAATATACTGATGCAATTGTCTAGGAATAATCCTTTTTACTGCACGTCACAGCGTCAGAAACTAAGCTGTCGCATCCTTGCTTTATTCTGCTATGCCTGCATGCTTATGTCAAGAACCGCAGCTTGTCTAGCAGCTTGTGCAGTTCGAACATCTTGGGGGCGTCTGGCTTAGTTATGTATACGGTGGGACATCCTTGGTTAGCTCTGAAACAAGAAAACAAAACTAAGACGGTCCCTTGCACATATACCTAATCCGGATTGAAGGTGAAACCCAGCATATTCCTTTTATTATGAGTCGATGTATTGATCATTCGCCGCCTCCCGCCAAGAGCTTTCTGCCCCTTCCCTGGTTTTGCATGGCCTCCGTTATCCGTTCACCTTCGACCGAATGAGGCGCCATGTGATGACTTCATCACGTGACGTCACCTCATGATGACGTCACATATTCTTACGATCAGCGGTGACATGATGGCCTCATGCGGTGGCGTCACCACGTAACAATTTTCGACGCCGCTCAAGTTGACGCCACACCGGCACCGTCGATGGTTAATTTCGGCTCTTGAAGAGAAATGCGAGGCTTTCGCCTTAGTGCAGCTGTCACGTCCCTCTTTTTTTTGTGCTACTCATGAAGGCTTAAGTCGGGATTCACGGCTTACTCGACAGCTTGTACCGCTCAAATATCCTGTGGGGTCTCGCCTAATTATTACTGTCGAAGTGTCCGTTACGTCGAAATCCAAAATAACGTTGCCTACGTAAGCCTGTCGGCTGTTTGTCTCGCTTGCCAGACGGAGGGCGGCGCAAGGAACATAAACAGTTCGCTGCCGGAAGGCGTTAAAGTCAACAAGCAAGAGATTCCTACGTCGGCTCCAACCGATCACGCTCAGCGGGGGGGGGGGGGGGGGGCAAGTCGAGCCATAGTCAAAGCCGAGGCTTTTTAATAAAAAAACGCAGAAAACTTTGTGCCCGTCTCGCTTGTTCGCGAAGAGGCGTAGCATGCACGAGGCGCTAACTTGCGTGGGTTTCTATATCCTGTTTTCCGAAGACGAACTCTTTCGTGGCCTCTTCTACCCACATGCAGCATGTCCGGTTATTGAAGGAAAAAAAAAAAAGGGGGGGGGGAATAAATCGCGAAGAAGTTCCAAGAAAGCGTTCCCAAGAACTGTCTGCCACAAGGAAAAGTTCTGAAAAAGCGGTCCTGGCTGGTGGACCAACTCAAGGCTGTCCAGGGCAGTGTTGCCATCGCTGAACGTCAGACATCCGCTAAAAAGAAATGAGAAATCCGCCAGATTCCGCTAGATTCTAAAACATATCCGCTAAATTTCCCGCTAGGGCCTATTTTATTCAAAAAACACTGCAATTTCGTATGATAAATACCTTTATCATTCTCAAAAGCTCCCCAAAACTTCGAGAGCTGAAATAACATATTGCCGCGAATAGTCGTTCAAGGAGTCTAACTAGAACACTTGAGGCTTCAGTGCTGCGGTCGTCGTCATTGGTGAACCTCATCACAGATGAGGCTAAAAGTTATAAATGTTCACACTGATAAAAAAAACTCACAGGTCAACGAAAAACACATCGAGGTCTTCGTCGCCGCTGTTGTCGTCTGACACCACCTCCACAGGACCGCTGGTAGTTGTTGAGGGACCAGACAGGTGACTTGGTTGCACATACGTTGCAGATGTCCCGATTGCACTAACAACTGCCGCGGGAAGTTCGTAATCAAAACAACTTTTCTGGTGTCGCTTCAGCCCCGCTCTTACGACGAGGATGGCATTTGTTGTTTCAGGCTTCAGCTTGTTCCTCAGCTTGGATTTTACTATGTTGAGCTGACTAAATGTCCTCTCTACTTCGGCATTTGAATACGGCAGCACGAGCATCGACATGGCAAATCCGGCCAGCTCGGCGAACGGGTTTTCGCCGCAGGCGTCCTTATAGGAGTGAACTTCACACCAGAACGACTGCGTGGACGATATTTGCTTCCAGTCCAGGAGGGTGATTTTGCCCCACTGGTTTTGAATTTTTTCGATCGTTTCAGGGGGCACTGCCATTGCTTCCAGCAGAGGAATCAATGGCTCCTTCACGACACACAAAGCGTTTTCGACCGATAAGAGTGATGTTTTCTGGAGAACTGTGATGTTGTCGGGAAGTCGCTGTCTGATTTGATCTACTAGCGTAGTAATAAACCTTATGCTTTGAAACCTCACGGATTTGTTTGTCTGAGATAGGCGGAGCAAGTGAACAGGAGCCTCTGAAGTTACACAATTTCCGCATTTTTAGAGAACACGGGAATGGTTTCTTGCAGGGCGATTTTGAATTGGTCCACTGCGTGAGGTATCCGACAGAAATCCACTATGTACAAAAATGGCCCGTCAGAAAATCCGCTAGCCGCTAGACTGATTTTTTTCCCGTCGAAATAAAATAAAATCCGCCAGATTTAGCGGGAAATCCGCTAAATTGGCACCAGTGGTCCAGGGCTGTTGGCCCAATATGGCGGCAGAAGGGCTTGGCTTCTCGGTCCCGACGTGGGAGCAGCCTGTATCAGTCTTGAACTGGTCCTCAGGACCTTACTAAAGTTCTTCATACATTATACAGTTCTTCATACCACACCATACATTATCATTGGATTGTAATGGGTAGTAATGCAACAGTGTGTTTGATTGGGCCGCTTGGTGCTGCATGGTAGAAGAAGAATGAAATCCGCGCATTTCCACAAAGTGAAGGCTGACAATGAAGCGAAGCAGTGTTCTTTTTAACCGTCTGTCATATGCTTTATGGGTAGGTAAATGTAGGTGTTTTACCAGTCTTGGTTTTTTTATAGTGTTCGCTCTGGTTAACAGAATTTTGACGACCTTTTTGTGGTTAAGATGTTTCAGTTTGTAATTCGGCTGTAGATGCCAGGCGGTTGTTTATGACGAAGGAACATTGTACGGTATAAGTGAGCTTCGCCCCTAAAAGAGCGCTAGGACGAGACGAGGACATATACACATGTTTGTTAGTTTAGCACCGTGTAAGTAATGTATCTTCCTTTCGTTCTGCCTTCAGAGTTGTCGTATCCTTCGTCTACCATTGGCTGGTATTGAATAAACGAAGGGGGTCATGCTATATCCAGCAATACAAGGGGCAGAGTGGAGACTGCCGTTCCCCTCCCTAATTGTGTGAAAGAACCGACAATTGTGCCACACTATATTTGCTCATTGTGACCTTTATTATATTGTGGAGCCCTTTAGGTGGCCTGGCTTGCATGTGCTGTCGCATGAGGTTGTCGTAGACTGGAGTAAAGCTAAACGTGTAGCATATTGAGTAAGAAGTAGTCTTCATCTTGTTCTTAGAGCACTTTGATGAGGATTACTTAACATCATCAGCATAAAAAAGAACAACTAGTGCACTTGGCGTAACAGAAGCAATACCACGTATAAAAATAAGAAAGAAAAGTAAACAAGCGAAGCATAGGAAGTAAAAGAGAGAGGCAAAATAGAAAAGATATATAGAAAAAGGAAGGAATAGAATACCAAGAAAAAAAAATAGAAAAAAAGAAAGAAAAAAAAAGAAGAAAGCTAAGCACTTCTTTCAGTCTTGACTATACTTGGGCGAAATTGGCTCAAGTTTCTTTTTTTAATGCGCAGGGTAACGGATATACTAGGTTTCTTTCCAATAATGGACACCAAAAACCTATGGTGTTTCGTTCAAAGACCTGTCCAGTTCCCACCACCATAAATAAAACAACATGAATACAACTTAAAAAAAAATTTAATCGCACGATACCTTGTATACATTGTAGAGACTGAGGATAGAAAAGGTAGCCGAAAGATGGCGCGCGAGATTATAAAGCATAGAGTTACTGTATATGCTGGTAGCATATACAGTAACTCTATTAAAGAAGCTGAAATGGCACACCCTGGGTGACTTGTGCGTAAGCACGGCGTCAGTTTCACTACGTAAAAAAGAAGTAGGTTTGCTTGCGTCATAAACAGGAAAAGTGTGCATCATTCTTTATTTTTTTTTTCGAATGATTTCAGGAAAATGTTTGCAACTAGGTAGTGTGGTGTGTGTTAGAAGATCGTCTTGTGCAATCTTGTTTGTTTTTGCTTGGTTATCTCCACTCACTCGCTGTTTCTCAGCGCGTGTTCTTGCATGTATAGTCCGCCACAAACGGGCGATGAAATTTGCTGTTGAAAGTTAGCTCTTGTTGCGAGTGTCTTTTCTGTGTCCCGTCGATTCGATACGCTACACAGTCTTTCCACCTTTACCCCAGGAAAGCGGGGGACTGATGGCAGGCCACTGCGAGAAGCACGTCATCACTTCATTTTAACGCGGCAGCGTTAAAGAGCTCGTTTCGAGAAAATTCCAGCGCCAGCGTCACCGTCGGAGATTGTGAGCGAAAAATCATCATCTTGTTCGGGGTTGAAAAATCCTGAACGATGATAAAAGAATTCGGGCCTGATTGAGGACTGAACCTCGCCAGGTGTCGAAAAAAAAAGGGAGTCGAGCAACGAGCGGGTGATTTAAACGCCCAGCCATTACAAAGCGCTCGTCTTTATTCATCATCATCATCATCAGCAGCAGCAGAACCATCAACAAAGTGAACAGCTGCGCATGTTCACCTGCTACCCTACGGACGCGTATATAGGGGTCGCTTGGCTGATTCGCAAAAATGGTAGTTATGGCGTAGTGGGCACTTAACAGCTGCGCTTGCGATATGCAATAAATGATACTTCGGAACGACCAATGTTGCATGCACAGCCGTTCATTTCCTTACGGTACGACTGAGGCATGCACCGAGGCCGGTTAGCAGTTCAGAAGGCCGTGCTTAAGACGCCCGATTACGCTACGGCGACCTATATACTCTTGAAAGCGTAGCTCAAGCGTTTTACAATACTTCTTTACTACCATACATCGCGGAGCTCGTTTTCTTTCGGACACAATCAAAGAGGGGGAGGGGGAAAGTGCAGTGCAACCATTTTAACGGACGACCCTGCAAGCGCACACCAATGGTTATGTCGAAGTGCCAAAAATGTTTAAAAACGTGGAAGCCCCAGTAAAGGCACAACATCACAGCGAATCAGATAGAGCTGATGGGAAGATAGAAGATGATAAACAAGGGGTGACGTATGTACGCATATAGCGTGTTTAAATACTGTAAGGAATGCTGCGGCGTAACCTTCGGTCGACGTCACATGCGGGACAGTGAAGAGCCCCGAGACCGAAATGTCATCAATGATGTCAGTGGTAGAGCGGCACGTTGCAACCGACTCTGGCCAGCATCGCCACTGGTAGAACGTGGCGACGCTGGCAAAACATTGACAGCTGCGAAGCGGCACAATGCCAGGAACAGTCGAGCAGCTTGACCGCTACATCACCGCAGTGGCGACGCGCGTTGTTGAAACACGCTGCTTTTTCTACCGCAGAAGTTGACCTGCCAGGCCGTAATTACGAGCTAGCGTGGCTATGGTTAACCTTCGAGTGGTGGCCCTAAAGAGTGGAGACACCAAAATGGGAGGAAACAGAAATAGTTTTTATTGTAGTTTACTTTTACTACGGATACAGACAACCGCGGAGTGCGATATACCCCGTGCTGGACGAGGTAGTGTTGGCACGTGTGCAAGAAGGTAGCGTCACTGCTGTCTGCAAAGGGTTCAAAACATCACAAAGCACGTTACTAACGCTAATTTAAGTCTCTCTGGAAGCACACAGCTTCCGGAGAGACGAAAAAAAATGTTTATCTTTGTGTAGCTCCAAATAATGCGCAATAATATGCCGTTAGTGTGCAGGCGTTTCTGTACCGGTAATTTCTGCGTTTATTGCAGCTCAACCAGAATAAAATACAAGAAAAAGTGCGTAGCACTGGCAAACCAGCGATTGCCTCAGCGATCGCGCACTTGCCGAGCTTGTGGCACCCTGTATTGAGCAGCGCGAGCTCCAGGCGGACGTTTCAGGCGCGTTTTTTGTAGTTTAATTAAATTATTGCTACCAAAACCTAATTATTCATTTAGTGTATATAATTTTGGATGTCCCTTGTTTATCTTGCGGTAATTTCAAGCATCGTTAGCTTTGTATCAGGCCTCCACTGACCACATTTTGAGTATGCGGCATGAGACAGTGGCTGAATGACATGGCCGGCCACTAAAGTGCTACGATTTTTTTAAAAAATAACGAATGGCGAGCATTTCCAAGGGTGCCTGTTGTACTGTACGAAGGACTTAGTGATCTGGGACAATTAGATCCGTAATTATGAATGTCTTCCGGGATGGAGGTGGGGTGGCGCTTTCTGAAAGTTTCGATTATTTGAAAAAGACACCTACATTCTTAATTTTTGGTAAAAAATGGCCAAGAATCCAAGTTTGAGAGGTGGGTTGCGGGAATGAAGGCGCCACACATGGCTACAGGCCTGAACCGAGACAGTGGTAACCTTCTGTAATTAAATTGTTACAAAGCATCGCCAAAGGAAGGCAAAACTTATGGTACATTCGAGTGGTCGTTGTTTGTACACTCCAGAGCACTCTAGTGACGCACGCAACGTTCGGCTACTCGAATTCGAGCACTCTTAGTATGTTCTACTACATATTTTTCAGGGCACCGTGCTCCAACTTGGAGCGCACTCAGGCGCTTTCACTACGCAGTGCTACCAACATAGGCTCCCGAGCTGCTGGCACCTCGTCTGTTTGCAACAGAGGAGGAAGTGACGTGTTTCCTTTTCCGGCCTCCAATTGCTCTGGCAAGCAGCTGCACGTGCCGCTGGGATACGCGTCATCTGGTTCGGTTCAAGAGCGGGTTCCCCATCTTTGCAATTTGAGTCACAACACGGTGGTGACAAGCCGAATGTACCAATAGAGGTACGTGTGCAAATATATATTACCTTGTTATACCACTCAATATTTAATATTATCCTACATTCACCCATATTAGCCAAGAGTAAACGATGCTAGCCAGTACTAGCCAACAGACTCAGTGACGACGTTAACGGAGTAATAAAGGACATGCTTTACAAAAACTAAACTTTTGTTCAAGCTCGACTATATCGTAGTTTAACATGATCTTGATTTCATTATAACATGATTTACATGTATGTGTGCCTTACTTGAAATTTCTTGAGGTTTTCCCATATCTCACTTGGAAAAATATTTTGATGCTCTTCGAAAACAAATAAAAAAATACCACAGGGATATCCCGGTTTAATATAGCTCGATAAAAAGCTTCGTATTTAACGGAACAAGAAAAAGGCTGCTTTTTCAGATGCAACGACGCGCTCTACAGGGGCCGACGACACAACAACGCTCAATAAGTGCTTTCAAGGTACTACTTGTTCTTTTTCTCAGCACTACTTGTCCCGTTCTTTTTGATTCGTTGATCATTCTGGAAGCCTTTGGCTCAGCGCACCTACATCACAACTTGGGAGATAGTATGGACAGCACGTAGTGGAAACTCAATTGGTGTCAGTGTTCGCTGAGTGGAGCCATCGACTTCGAAACATCAAGCCCGGAGACTCGTGCATTTTACTCGGAAACTTCGATGGCATGGTGTTCAGCCAGGAGAGGGCTGCGTTACATCTAGCACTCGGCTGGTTGTAGCGTATACCCTGGTTACGATAGTCTGAGATGCAGGCGAAGGGGTCCTTGCTTAATCGAGCGTGAGTTGCATCCTGAAAACGCGTTCGCCGCTCCAGTAGAGTTCAGGTTGTTTTCCTTGACCCTTGCAAAAAAAAAAAAAAAAAACACGACGTGATAGGTTACTGCGTCGACTGTCTGCCGTTGAACACGAGGTTATGGGTGCGATTTCCAGTTACAGTGATTCGTCTGCCAACTAATTGGGACAATATTCTCTGATTCTAATTTCCTAACAGCCATTGAATCAGCATTTTGAGCTGCTGAAATAACCCATATATTTAACGTTGGCTTTGTACTTCTCTTGGTTGTTGATTTTTTATATGTATAATTACTGCTTTCGTTGTATAATCCTGTGTTTTGTACTTTTGTTCCCATGCTGTACTACAAGTGTTGATTTCTCCTGTACACTGTAATGCACGATTTATTTGCTTTTAATTTTGCTGTTTTGTATTCTATTTTCTACTGTAACCCCCCTACAACAATGCCCAATGGGCGATGTAGGTACTTGTAATAAATAAATAAATAAATAAATAAATAAATAAATACAAGCAAGTCATTGATGTTTTACATAATTTTAGGTCTTTTTACAATGCAATTCCATGAACGAAACAAATTCCACGTTGAAACGCAAAAGGAAACACGACACACATTTCGAAGAAAGTGAGATTTACGTATGTGAAAATTTAGCAATGATCGGTAAAAGCTAGCTCTCAGCGTAATGGGAAAAAAGTGCAATTTTTCAAAATGGCGTTTTCATAACTATATTGATAATGTCGCTTCGGCAGCATCAAATAACCCACTCAATCAATCAATCAATCAATCAATCAATTAATAAATCAATAAATCAATCAATATGTGGTTCAAACCATGTATTCGTATGCGTATTTCACACCCCCCTTGTTTCGGTTAAGAATTTCGAGATACTCGCCATTCCTGCTTACTAATTGTTTACAAACCATATTGTGTTACTATCAATACATATATTTCTGAAATCCTACTTTGACAATAAGGAATACTGTGCGCTACCAGAGCTCCATCAAAGGGGTATGTTGATGACAGATTTGGATTTCAGCCTGATGATGATCATGCATTGAATATAGAGTAAATGTTCATAAAAACAAATTCATAGGAATAAATAACTTGTTGAGGTATACGTACAGTTTGTATTGGGCATCGTTTGAAAAACGCGGATCGTCTCTGTATAACATTCAAAGGAGTATTAACCTAGACGGCGTCAAAGTTACTGCATTTTGCTGCTGGTAAATAATTCTTTTATGAACACAAATTTTGCGTCATTCAGAGATTTATTTCTACATGAAACTCATAAAATATGAAAATAGCATTAAATGTACCTTCTTCTAAATAATTGATACACTGACTGATTGGCAGAACCGCTACATTCACTGACATGCTGCTTGTTTTATTTATCGGTCGATAACGCCGCTAGTTTATTACCCGACTCTTCGCCAGCTTGTAACAAAAAATAATTTATATACATTAAAGTAGAAACGGGAAGATAAACAATCTGTGTCACTTATGCACGAGCACCTCTTGAAAAACAGTCTATTTTGTTTCGCCACTGTTCCGGAACATTCGACAGCCTAAGCACGCTGGTTGATTGATTGATGACGTGATTACCGCCTGGCGGCGCCTTCTTCGCACGGGCACGGTGCATTGCAACTTTGCCCCATCCACGCCAGCACTACCATATTGCTACATTCATGCCTGACAGCCGCGCCATCTCCGCATGTGCTCGCATTCATTTCCGTCACGCGGACGGCGAAAATGACGGGCTTGCATATGAAGGTGGGCCTGGGTGTTGGAGGGTACGGGAAGAGTTCGGGACAGAATTGGGGCGGCCGTGGGCCTAGAAGTAAACGAATTACGACTCGCGAGAACAACCATAACCTCTGCGGCCCATCTACTTCTCTCGCTCTCTCTTCTCCCCTCTCATAGAGCACTTCGGGCAGAGAGTACAAAGACCAACCCGCAGACGAAACGCACTGGTAAACACGCGAAAATGGCACGTATATACAGACACGCGCGTAGAAATTGATGAATTCCATGGACGTAGAACGCACGGTGTATATATATATATATATATATATATATATATATATATATATATATATATATATATATATATATATATATATATTCTGATACACATAAAGTAGTACAGAAAAAGTTTGTTCCTTCATACGTACACATGCTCACAATAATAAACACCAACACACAGAGTAAGAAGACGTATGAGAGAAAGAGAGAAACAAATGAGAGGCACCCATTATAGTTGCGCACTCAGGAAAGGAGGTCGCATATGTATTCAAGTGCCTGGCATTTCTCCTGGGTGCCCTGTCCCTGCCACCTATAGCAGAGTCATTCGAACACACCCCCCGACATGGACTCGGCGTTATTACCCTTTCTTCTAGTAGGACGTGCGTGCGCCGTCAACGCATCCAGCCCCGCCTGATGGTCCACTCACTGCGGATACAGGAAGTGGCTTAGTCTGACTATTGTGATCTATCGTCTGCACAGCGTTATTTTGCCTTTCGTCTGTTGTTCGTCTGCTTATCCTTACCTTTCGATTACGACACCATCTGGTGCGCTGTTACGTGCTACATATGTGCTTTATTACCTGTTCTCGTTTCTTTGTTTATGGCATGATCCGAAAAGAACAAACTTGACCGTGGCGTGGGTTGCGAGGTTTCGGAGACGGTGATGTTATTTCCCGTGGGTGTACATGTATATTAAGGGTACAGAACACTGGATAAGGTACGAGAAGAGGGCTAACAATAGAAGTATAAAAACTTTTCTGAAGTCGCGTTCGTGGTCGAGGTAATATTGGCCTCATAAACAGGCACAGGAATAAAGCCACTGAGGTTGGTTCTAATGTAGTGTGTAATGGAGAAATAAATGATGACATAGGCCAGCACTTTCAGGGGCACACTACGAGTTCATTTATTGCATTTGCTTATGCCAGCTGTTTCTTTCAGTCTATGCGTATAAAAGAAGAACGGCTGTTTGAGCTAGTTGGTTGAATGCTATGTTGAGAGTGGTTGCAGCGCAAGCACCAAAGTGCTGGCATAAAAGCATAAAAAGCACATACGTTGATTGAGTAATTTGTGCGGTTTAACGTCTCAAAACCACGCTATGATTATGAGAGACGTCGTAGTGGAGGGCTCCAGAAATTATGACCACCTGGGGTTCTTTAACGTGCACTCAAACCTGAGCACACGGGCCTACAACATTTCCGCCTCCATCGGAAAAGCAGCCGCCACAGCCGGGATTCGATCCCGCGACCTGCGGGTCAGCAGCCGAGTACCTTAGCCACTAGACCACCGCGGCGGGCACACATGTTCACATGAACATTTTGAAAAGAGGTGAAACATTAGAACAAGCAAACGTGAGCACGTGACACAGTTCCGGGAGAGTGTCCGATAAAAACGAAGGCACAAGAAATGGCCAATCCCTATCCAACAGCGCGATCTCTTCTTTATGCAAAACCACCAAATACTCGCTCGCAAATTCGTCACCGAAATCCTGATATGATACGACTGAGAGATTTCGCATGTTAAGTTGTCGTTACGGCGTTCCAACACACTCACAGCTTGAAATGAAGGATGGCACCCGCAACTTTTACAGTGCATTACATAGTTTCCCATACATTACACAAACATACATTACATAGTTTGCCCATAAATAGTTCTTATGCTCTCCCAACCTCCTATTTATGCGACGTCCAGTTTGACCTATAGAACTGCGACTGCACGTCAAAGTAAACTTGTACACCACACCCATGACCCATTCTCTAAATTGATTTGCGTGTTGTATGGCTCAATTGACAATTCTCGAAGTCGTTCGTCTATTTTCTAGTACCATTTTTCTTGATCCGACAAGTGAGAATGAAGTGAAAGAATTAGTTTTGAATTTGAAAAACAGTACAGCACTTGATATTGACGGGATACAAGTTCAACCTATAAAGCATGTCATTATATTTCTTCTTCCTTATATAACGCATATATTCAATTTGTGCCTTGGCCGGGCTGTTTTTCCCACTGAAATGCAAGTTGCACGCGTTACCGTCCTCTTCAAGAAAGGCGATAGAAATAACATGTCGAATTACCGGCCTGTGTCCATTCTGCCAGTCCTATCGAAGGCATTAGAAAAACAAATATTAAAACGGCTGACTAATTTTGAAAGGCAGTTTCAGTTGCTTCATGACTCGCAGTATGGTTTCCGCAAAGGTTCCAGTACAGAATATGCTCTCATGGCACAGAAAGAGTACATTTATCAGCAATTCGAACAGGGAAACGTTGTGTTGGGGTTGTTCGTAGATTTTACGAAAGCTTTTGACCACATTAACCACAAATTACATATAGAAAAACTGGAACGGTACGGTATTCGGGGAACGGCGGGATCATTAATACAGTCTTATTTGCAACACCGTAATCAGATTGTTAGCCTTGGTGGTTGCAATTCCGATTCTTTGTCAATCGTTGCAGGAGTTCCACAGGGAAGCATTTCGGGACCTTTCCTCTTCAATATTTACATTAATGATATCGTGAACATCTCCTCCAACGTAAAATTTATAATATATGCAGATGATACGAATATATTTTTAATAGGAAAATCAGTGAACGAATTGATAACACATGCAAATCTACCGCTGATTAGATTAGAAAAATGGACAAGAGAAAACGGTCTAAAAATAAATGTTGCAACGACTTAGGCTATGGTATTTCATGCTAAAAATAAAGCGGAAATTGCAAAACAAACGATCTTTTTAAATTCCATCCCTGTCGAGATAGTCCCTTCTCTTAAAATATTAGGAGTAATATTTCAAGAAACATTATCATGGGATCACCACATACACTTCTTAGCTACGAAGGTCTCTCAGGTAGTCGGCCTTGTGTACCGAAACAAGCACTTGCTTCCTCGGAATATTTTGTTGTTAATTTACAATACCTTATTTTTATCAAGAATCAATTACTGCCATCTAGTTTGGGCTCTAACTTCTAAAAAAAAACATAAACAAACTTCATATGTTGCAAAAAAGGTTTGTACGGGCGGTAGAGAACGTGCCACGTACTTATCATACTCGTTCCTTATTTGAAAAATACAACCTAATGCCAGTAATAAAAATGTATGCTTTTCTTCTGTCCAAGAAATATAAGCAAGACATAAAAAACTCTAACCCGTTTCTAAAGCAGTTGGCAGATTTAATACTCAACCAGCCTAAGTATAATACCCGGAAAAATGAAGTGTGGACTGTTCGAACCTTTAGAACTACATACGGTCTTCAATCGTTGGGAAATAAACTTCCAAGGTTACTAATTGAACTTAGGGATAACAAAATTGACTTAGAAAAAATCACCTTTAAACAACTGCGGAATGATTTTCTCAAGACGTCATGATCACTCGTTTCTGTTACTTGTAATTTCTAAAGAATGTATTTTTGTATTTTGTTTTTGTTGGCGTGTATTTTGTATACTGCTTTGTGTTTTTTTCACGATATGTTTCTTGGTGTCTTCTTTTTTTTTAGGAAATGAGTATGCATTTGTGGTGTTGCCAAAGCAATAATTTAGGCATATTTCTTCTTTTTATGATGCTTTTTTCTGTGTTTTGCAAGGCAAATGCGCCTGTATTTCACATTGCGAAATTATTTGTTTATAGCATTATATGTACCAATATGTTACACCTGTACAGTGTTGATTTCTCATTTTTGTCGTATACATGTTTGTATGCTTCTCTCGGATGTATTACGCAAATGCTTCCTTTTTTTAAGGCAAGTACGCCAACATTTTTTGCATCTTTTGAAATAGATTTTTTGTTGTTGTTGTTTAAGCATTAGACGTTTCGTTTTATCACAAATGTACAGTGATGATTTCTTTCTTGTCATAGACCTGTTTATTTTACGCGTATGATCCCGAATGTTTTTATGAAAGTGTTACCGCTGCTGCGATGTGTTCGGGGAGGGAGAAGGGGGGCCTGCGGCCTTGTCAAGCTGGCATCACGCCAGCTTTTTCTGCAGGTCTCCTGCATCATGTATCCTTGATGCGAAATAAAGTCATTATTATTATTATTATTATTATTATTATTATTATTATCAACCTGCAAATCTAGCCTACTTTGCACGGGGCTGATAATACCACATCGACACCACATCTCGAGCCAACGTTTTTCAAGCCATAGGATATATTGACGAAGTATGAAATGACAGCCACTCTTTTTTTTTCTGCCGGACTTTTCTTGCTTTTGTTTGAATTTATGCGGCAATTTTTGCACACTGAAGAAACCCGGAAATCCTGCTGGAAGAAGTCTATACGAAGTAAAGCTGGCAGCTCACTATTATGATTCGATTTCACGTAACTTTATAAAACCACAGTGTAATGAAATGCGGCCACACCTTAGAGAGAGGAGTGGATTTCTCACAGTTTTCATCGCGTCGAGAAGGCACCACGTAAAAGGCTATACGCACAGTACGCTGATGCTTGCCGAGATAGCGCACGCACCAACATTTTCGACCACGCCATTAATAACAAAGTTCACGAATATTGCTACAGCGAACCGCTCCCCTCCGCTAACGCGTTTTTATGCTACTTTAGGACAGACGTTCCTATCCCCATGAACAGAGTTGGACGGCAGGCCTCACACGGGAAATGATGCTAACGCATGAACGGTCCGAGCGACGGAGATAGGCCAGCTCGTTTTATCTTTTATTTCAAAAGAATTAATCATTTCCACTCGCACGCTATCAGCCACGACTGAAATATAGGGTGCGCGAGATGTGTTATCAATTTGGACGCTATACGGAACATGACGGCAACGGCGACGCCCACTGTGCCGTCGAGAGTGTCTGTATTAGTATTGCAATGAAAACAACCATACTGTGCTTTATGCATTTGCATAAATTGAAATACATTTTCCCCCTTTTTAGTGGATTCTACTTTAGGCAGTTTTCCTAACCATAGTTGGAAAACTAGACCATGCCTTAGAGCCTAGTAGCACGATATCTTAGTTGCTAAGCTGCGTCGGTGGCATACTGCTTTCTTAGTTTTCGTGATTAGTAAAAATGTCACGAGCAACGCTCTCGTGTCAGAACAAGGAAACAGCCGTGCATATCCGTAAGCGCCAATTGCTTCATTACATTTATTTACATATTGAAACTGTTTCGGGGTAGATTGCCTTACACGAAGTATATAGTGTCGTGCTAACTCGTTTGCATAAGTTATTTGCATACCTTCGAGAAATTCGCAGTCACTTGTTCTTCCCAGGAATGACGTCGACTGCAATCGAATCTTGGAGTGTCGCTGTTTTGAATAGTATTCGGCACTGGCGAAATTAAAGAACTGCCTTCATGTCCTCCAGTTGTACGTAAAAGAAGGGCGTATGCAAAATGCGTCATGTCTGCTAAAGCATCGAAACGTGGTAGAGCCGATTGCAATCGAAAAAGTCGAAATCAGATTGGTGCTTACTTTTTAGCATACTTTTAACTGCCCCCTCAGAAGGAAAAGTTTTGCAAACTTTAATTACGGTGCAAGAAGCACTCCTTGGCGAGGAACTTTGACCACTAGCCTACCTAAATAAGTATCGATCACTTCGCTTTCACATCTACCTTCTTTTACTTGGCACGTAGTGATGGGTCTAGTGCCAAAAAGCGTTTTGCGGTGCCTTAACAATTATACCATAAATAGTTATGGCATCTGTTATTGATGTTGATTCACATGATTTTGCGGACTTTTTCGGTGTTGTTTGAACTATAATGCTGGGAACAGGATCAGCGACGTCAGTTGACCAATCATCAGAAGCACCTAAGAGGTGAAAGCTTTTCA
This sequence comes from Rhipicephalus microplus, assembly GCF_013339725.1. NCBI lineage: Eukaryota > Metazoa > Arthropoda > Arachnida > Ixodida > Ixodidae > Rhipicephalus > Rhipicephalus microplus. The sequence continues at coordinate 174,317,608 of NC_051167.1, forward strand.
AGGTGTAGGCCGGAAAATGAACAAGAAGCTCAGCAGTTTTTGTCTTATGCGTGTCTTTCCACTCCTATATAAAAAATTCGGAGCACTGAATGCATTGACCAGACCTAGTAAGCTATTAATGCGGACAGCGCAAGTTTCCACCAAGCGGGAGCAGCAAATCGCCAAAGATCGATTTGGAGTCACTGTGAGAATATTTGTAGCTGGAAGACTGACCTTACGTAAATGAGCTCCCACGTAACATTCTACCTATGAAGGCACGCATCCAAGGCCGAGACACTTTTTTTAATCATTTGCGTGTCTTTTCTTTATCCTTGTAGCTTTCGTATCACGCATAATACTATACCAGGGTAATTAGAGCACATCAATTTAAACCAAATGTGAGCAAGAAGCTTTTTTTTTTCACTTAACGCACGTTTTTCCCACCAAGATTTTCAAATAAATAGCTGACGTCATTTCCGTCTCAGACATGACGGAACTGATCATGTCTGCTTGTTTTCCTAGTGTATTTTTAAATAAACTGCAGTAGAGTATTAGAATTGTCTTGAGTAAGCCGAACAACCGCTTGCGCACCTGCATGGGGATCAGGCATGGCGTGTCAAAAATACTGTACTGGTCGACTTGAATAGGGCTGTGTTGCGTAAACTGTAATGCACGCGCTTCTGGCCAAAGCGTTTTTGTGGTAACGTATGGCAGAGTTGCCGATGAGCGTCGTTGGCGGCACACTCGCAGGTACTGTGGAACAATGCGTTCCTCGATATGTGAGGTGTGGCGAACGCACCCACCTTATCACCCTCGATCCCACTACTCTTTCCCTCGTACAGAGCCCCACTTTGAACCCCTCGTACGAGTATACGGCATCGGGCAGCGAGACATCGCTGAAATGATAAGTGCAGATGGCCACCTGATGCGCAAAAAACTGGCGAATTTCACCTGCAGTGGGAATCGATGATATGCGAAGCACTCATGGGGAAGGTTGATATGCCACTTTGAAGTCGCACAATATTACGAGGCGCACGTAAATTATGGCTTACATGACTTGCATTGCATGATTGTCATGTTTGCAACTGGAATTTGTGTTTCGTCGTCAATTCAAGTCACGTATAACCAAACTTGGTATATGTGAAGCTAGCGAAACGGCGGCGATCACATTGTGAGCATGGTATGTAGTCATGTTCTTACATGACACACATGCCATGATTATTATGTTTGCACAGGTCATATACCTTCGTCATCTATTAACGTCACGTAACACCGAATTCGGTGTACATGAAGCTAGCGAAACGGCCGTGAGCATGCTATGAGCGTAGCATGCAGTCGTGTTTTACATGACACGCATGTCATGATCATCATGTTTGGAGGTGTCATTTACCTTTGTCGCTCGTTCGCATCAAGCAATACCAAATTTGGTATATGTGAAGCTAGCAAAATGGCCACGAGTGCATCATGAGCGTGGTCAGTATGAGTTACATGACATGCATGTCATGATTTTCACAGTCGGTCCTGCCAGTTATGTTCGCCATGCAGTCATGTCCTACCATACAAGTTTTGCAACATGTCATGAGAACAAAACCACCACAGGAGCAAGACATGTAAATCACGACATTCATGACATACACGTGATAATTTTCATGACATGACTTGTGAACTATGCTCGTCATGCAGTCATATTATGCCATACAAATTGTAGTATAGACCCAATTATCGAAATGTCCAGGAGAGCTAAAAGTCATAAGCTGCTAGATAGACACACAGATGCGGTTAGAGTCACCGTAGTTCGCTAAGAAATGCTTCACATTTAATATGATCTAACGCATGTATGTTTCGAAAAAGTGGTTAACAATTTTGAGTAGTTGGTACTCTATGGAAGAGCACAAAGCCATCTTGTGGGCCTATACTTGAGGCCGTGTCGAGAAAAATTATGCCGTGAACGAGTGTTCAGAAAAAATAAAATTGTTAACGATTTAGAATTTTCGGTACCCTACTATGGGAGAGCATAGAGCCGCCCTAAGGGCCTCCCACCTGAGCTTAGAAAAAGTGGTTAATGACCTGTGTGTTTAGAATAAGTGATTAACAATTTAGAGTACTGGGTATTCTACTAAGGGAGAACTGAAAGCCGTTACTTGGAATTCAAACTTAATGAGGCTTGCATGGGTTTCCTTGGGATTCAAACGTAATGAGGCGTATTCGTGCCTATGGCAAGAATGTGGCGTTTAGAATAAATTTTGAATGCTTTAGAGCACCACACGCACTCTACTATGGGAGGAAAAAAATCCCATCCCGTGAGCCTCGCATGAATAGGCTGGCCGGTAAAAAAGTAATGGTGTTTAAAGAGCGTGATTAACGACTTAGAGTTCTCAGTGCTCTACTATGGGAGATCTGAAAGCCGTCCCTTGGACCTCATACTTCACGAGGACGACCCGCCTTCGAGAGAAAATATATGTGTGTTTACATAAAGTGGTTAACAATTCAGAGTTCCAGGTACTCTACTAATGAAAAGCTGTCCCATGGAAGAAATCATCTCTAGAGGCCACGCTCGTTCAGAAAGGGGAGGTCAGTACGCAACACTGATGGATACTAACGGTGCCGAAACGCTATGCACGTCCTTCAAGTACCACTCTACAAACCTTCAAACGTGCGACAGGGAAAGTCCTTGGTTTTGCCAGCACTTGATGTAATACTTTTTCAATTCGATAGTTTCTTATCCTATGGTCGAAACGCATCACACGCTGCGCATCACCTTTATCCGAGACTGATATTTTATTTGGGTATGCCCCGTTTTGTGTGCGTCTTCGACGTCCTGACATCCTCGCGCAACGCGTGAAAAACTATTGACAAGTTTTCCTTGTAATGTTTTTCAGGACAATGTTTATTCAGTTGATTAGTTGCTGAAGCCAGACATGAAGGCGCAAAAACTGAGAGAATGACGGTGTTCTAATGCCTCTGACATTCACTTTCTGAAAAGAGACCAGATGTCAGCATTATGTTCCGAGGAAATGAAGTACCATATTTGCATGTACTTGCTAGTGGTATAGCAGTTGCGCAAGAAGCAATCAACTATTGTTTGAAGTGTAACTTCAATATTACACTAGTATTGGAACGATGAATAATTAAGTAAATAATCGGTTTGCTTAGCTCATTCTGAATGAACACTAATGCCATATTATTGAATGTGCCACATTAGGGGATATCTTCGTTTCAGAAGTGTGTATGCCAATTTATAATTCTTCAAATACCATATCGCGTATGCTGAAACATTGAATATTGCAAGCTATCATAAGCCGAACCGTGGCTAATAAATGTCAGGGCTGGTTAAAAACAGTGAATATTACCTACTAGTCTTCATGAAGGCAACATGGCCTGCGTTCCCTATACTTCTAACGGTGTTCTCGTTGAGTAAGTTATACATCTACCGAGTAGTTTTTCCTGATGTTCCGTTGAGTTAGCACTATGTATTCAGGTAATGGAAGCGCAGCGAGCAACTTAGACCAGCTCTTTTCTCCGAGTGCTCGGAACACTCGACGGTACAAACAACGCACGTGCATAATTGATCGGCATGTTATATCAAGTGGAACGATGAGAAAGCCCCTGTCACACGGTGACCTTCCTGGGCAGCGTTCCTTCGGTTTTCATGAAAGAAATACGTGACGTTTCGCAGAACCACGTCCTTTTCTAGATGCGAAAAAAAGACAACAAAAGAAGTTCTCAGTCTGGTTTGCTGCGAGCATGACGTTTTCGTGCAGAGCAGTGAAGCTGCTCGCGGAATAGCCGGCCTTGAACCAAGTGTTCGGTATAGGAGGCACTGACGCGAGAGACTGACAGATTGCAACGAAATCCCATTGGATGGATGCAAACGGAGGGGCATTTAGAAGGGATGGGATTACCTTTACCACGGACCACGACAGTGTTCTAGTCCATCTCAGCTAGCTCGCGCGCTGCTGCGACAGCTTGACACATTTCACTAGCGTGTGCAGGAAGGCCTGAAACAATGTGCTTCGTAGTTTGTTCATAGAGACTGAGGAGAACGGTAGGTGTATGAAGCCCGAGAAAGATTTAAGCCCACAGTAAGAAAAAAAAAGTGAAGCCTGCGCAGAACAGGCAGCACAGTCGCATCAAAGCCGGAGAAGCAGTCTTTTTCCGTAGCTCGTTGTAAACTCGCCTGTTGTGACTAAAACATCTACAGTTGTGAGGTACATTCCTAATCAGGTCTTGGTTAAATGCTGACTATATCCAGGGCACCAGACGAAAAAATGTGTGGCTTCGTGGCTATGACTATCACTTTAAGCAGGACCTGATTCACAGTTCGCTACGTCACTACACCGGGGACCTCAAACTCTCGGCCCACGGCTTCGCAAGAATTAAGATATTTATGACTATTCTAATTGGTACTCAGATCGTTTACTCGCTTATTGTAATTAGTGAGCCTTTGTTCGGGTAAGCTACAGAGACGCAAGCTTTTTAAGAGCACAGCACTTGGGTCAACCGTTCCCGCTCTGAGTGGCATCACCATCGATGACGTAACCGAGGGACAAGTAAAAAAACAAAAAGAAAAAAACACCGAAGAACAAATGGTAATTCAACCAGCCCGTCTTTTGCGTGGTGAGCCGAGTTTTTTACACAGAGCCATGAAAGTTATTCTAACTCATTTGCAAAAAGACCTTATACAGACGTCATGTAGAACAAGGAGTCACGTAATATAGGGTGACACAAGGGCGAACTAACAACCAGTCATCAGATTATACATCGAGCATGTGGTTCGATGCTTCTCACCCACTGCAATACACAGCCATGATTCTTCATCGTCATCAGCCACATGCAGCACCAGGTAAGTGCACGTAATAGCCTACATATTTGTAGCGGGTACCTCGCTTATTCACAGAAAAGAGAACAATAACGTAGTGGTTGCTTTGCTACTCCACACCTTTATTTAGATTCTTACCTATACTACCTAATGAATTCAACCCTCCCTTTCGAGAAGTCGATTAATTTAAAAATCAAGGCACCGTCCCATTCATGGCCTATTCCCCTAGGTGGGTTGCGCGAAGTTGTTGAGGAACTAACCAACCAACCAACCCACAACAACTATGATTTATGGCGTAGTCAATACATTTCAGAAAGACGAACTTTCGAACACCATCAGCATTGACTCATCACCAAGCTGAGCTCAGACGCCGCATTAGAAAGCATCGCAATGGTCGGTGAATTTCCTTATTGCTTCGTAATGCAACATGTTGGGTAACAATATGTTGGAAGAGAACCACGGAACCAAATATTTTTATTCAAGAATGGTCGTCCCAGTTTTAAGTGATTCTGGAGATCAGCACTGACTTGTTTCTCCAACCCGGACACCTAATACTTTTCAAAAATGAGCCACATATGCGATGCGGGAATGCGCGTTGTTGTTTTCGAAATTCAACGTTAATTGACATTTTTTTACCCCAACACCTTCCCCCTTCCCACAGAAGTTTTGCGACGGTGCCTAGCTAGCTTAGGTGAATTTGAGACCCCTGCAAAATACGCTATAATCCATCACAATTTAGCGAATCAAGGAAGTATTGAAAGCTAGCTTCCTCGATGTCGCTCTCGAAGTTATAGTTTCAGCGCGACAGCGATAAAGGGCTGGTTTTTCAGAATTTTCTGAGTTGGCGTTAGTGTCGATGGTTGTGGGCGAAAAATAATCTTGTCCTTGAGACAAAAAAGTTAAAAAATGCAAATAATTTAAATAATAAAACTATCACGTCTGAGTGAAAATTAAACAAAGGCTTTCCCCTTGACAAACAGATTTTATACTAGGGAGTCTAGTGTTTCAAGCTGCTTCGAAAAAAAAAAAAGATACTATATGATTGTCACTGCAGAAAACGACGAAGGCGAAACAGATACAACTGGACAGGCGATTACCGTGCTAGTGAACCCTAACCTTTTCAGATCTTTAGTTTACAATTCGTAGCTATGTCTATCAAAAACAAGAGATGATTTGACCGCTTGCTCAGCAAACATTTTGTTTTTGGGTAGTATTATTTTTAAACTACTTTTTCAGATTCGCTTCATTTTCATTTTAGTTTCATTTAAGTATCCTGGCGCCAGGTTCTTGGCCCATCCATCAGAGGTCATCAGCATCAGCTTAATGAAGCCCCAATTTTGTTGTATCTAGTTCATCGTTCCCGCTTTTCAAGTATTTTTAATGATGAACCAACCCACCCAAACCAAGGTATGATTGTCATTTAGTGCAAGGAGTGTATTAACGCATGCAATATTGCATGACAGAAGCGTATCATCATTCTACACGTCAAAACATGTTAATTATAGTACGAGTGGGTCGATTAACGGCCAATTCATTTAATATTTGATAATCATCAGCTGCAAAGGCCCCAACAAAAAGCAGCTGCGTAGGTTCATGTGGTGCCTCGCGTACGCGCAGTGGGCCTTTCGCCGATTTGCAAAAAGAATTCTGTTGCAGTGGGCACATAAATGTACTTGCTCTAGGCATACTAGGATAGCCACAGAAACGGCCAATAATATATGCGCATTCGTTGCTTTTTCTTCGGCGTGGTTTATGCAGGTACCGAAAACTAAATCCAGAACAGCAGATGGGAAGGCGATGCACTCGGGGTACCATTATGTTCTATCTTTGGAAGGTGAAGCTTAAGCGTGTTCCAAGTTTTTCAAAGCTGATATACTGTTAAAAAAAACGAGGGTGTGCGTGAAGCATAGATAAATATACTGCACGAAGAGTGGACACTCGAGCCTTTTCGCAACCCAGCAAGAAAGAGTCTGACCAACCACTAGATGGCGTTCCCATCCTCGGTTCTACTCTTTTCACGAAATCTAATAGCCGTCTCAGAAGGACAATGAAAAACCGAAGTTTCGCCTCAAATTTTTGCAAAGGAGAAACTTTATTGATTCAATTTTCCACATCCGCTCTACTATATGTGTACCGCCAAGGACGTTTTTTGCTTTCTCGTAAAAATCATAAAGTCTGACTAATAGTGTTGTTTTTCTGCATTTGTTTCGCACAAAAGGTGCGCATTCATGTGGTTTAGACGTGCGGTACAGGTATTCCTTTTGTAGAAGCATGGGTGTGTATCTTGGCGGCAAAGACACTCGCTCTCGAACTATGTGTGTACGGGTTCAAACCCCGGCGTAGGAAAGAAAAAAAAGTTTCTTATTTTATTTGCGCTGAAGACAATATCGGGTCTGGCCAGCCACTCGTGGCGCTGAAAGCAGCGCAGAGGCTGGGCCGCAGGGCCCTACGGGAGTGTCCGCTCTTTGTGTAAGTATGTTTCTCTATGGTGAAAGTGAGTGGTAGAGTGGCACACTCGCACATACGGCCAAGCCGTTCCCTGATAACGAGAGAACGTGTCACGATGGTCAACCCCTGCGCAACTTTTCGTTGCACTAGATCCCGCGGTGTACCTGATGCAGAGGGCGGGGATACGAGTTTGCTGCGAGATTAAAAATAAAGCTACAATTTACCGTGTCCCGAAAGCTGTACTTTGATCCGCTGGAAATGATTTGGTTTGCGTGAACATTTATAATGATAATTTTTCGGGTTGAGTGTCCCAAAACCACGACCTGATTGTGAGAGACGCTGCAGCGGAAGGCTCCGGAAATTTTGGCCACCCGGGTCTCTGTAACGGCATTCTCATACACGGGTCAAAAGCATTGACGCCTGCACCGAAAAGTGCTGTCGCCGCGGTCGAGATTCGAACCCGCTACCTTCAGGTTCTCAGTCGAGCGATAAACCCATCAGACCACCGTGGCGAGCGAATGACCTTTTTTTTTTCGGGTTTGTTTTTTTTATCCACATAAAGTTTCACGCAATTTTACGTAAGTACGCGATAATACGTAAGTACCATATAAGGTACTTACGTATTATTAGGTATTCACGTATAACGTCCTTTGTAAATACGTTTGTACTTTGTCATTCATAAAGTGCAGGCTCCGCTGCTCTCAAAGCGACCACGAGAGGCGTAGCGGCGGAAGTCAACAGTGCTTTATGCAATGTTTGCTGCACGTTTGTAAGAGTTCGTGATGGAGTCAAAATGTGCACTTTAGACACGTCACCAGGGGAACGTTTCTGAGTCAATATATTTGCCACGGACTAGTTAGCGTGGCTAAGATGTGCTGCTCAAGCTTCTGGCAAACACGCTTAAGCAATACTGCGCTCTTTCCTGCCTCCCTTGTTTTCCTTCAAGTTTGTGCAGCAAATCAATTTTTTCCGGCAAACAACGTACACTAAAAAAATTCTACTAATGTGAGCATGTTTGCAGAAAGGTTGTGACAGTGCTGAACTATTTTGCTGAAGATATTTTTTGCACCTAGATTACCTGAACAAAAAATTATACTGAAGAGAGAAAAATTAAATTCAATCACTCTGAAAAGCACATTTTTTTACTTAGGGCCTGGAGAAACTTACGATTTTACGAAAATTAAAAATTTACGAATCCCTGTCTCCGAACAAGCATCGCAGATGAAAAATAGATAGACTGTATTTTTTTTAGAGCACCCTAAATAGATCAAGAAAATGTGATGCACAAATGTACAGGTTCGACCACAGATCTATGGTGATCCCCTAATTACTATCCAAGCCATTAAAATTACAATTTAGATTCTACATCCAGAAAGAAATGTCTGTTTTATGACATATAACCACGGCATCGGTAAGCACAATAGTAATATATATATATATATATATATGAAATAGCTATTGAGTCTGAGCCTCTATAGTGTCCTGAATAGCAATGAGGTATTCACTAAAAATACGTAAGACCCTGCACATTTCACGTGAACTTGTGAGAATGTGCGAGAAGTTTTTACAAATGCGAAAAAATTTCCAACCTTTGCATGAACCGGAAGAACCATGTGCGGTGCGAGGTGTTCTCGTCGAAGGGAGCAAGAACTTAAATCGGGAATAAAGCCGAGAGCATAGCAAGAGTGCCACGATTCGTCATGGTCTTCACGCGCATCCTTAAACACCGGCAGCTTCGTATCGCGGGCACTTTCACCAGAGCAGGCGCGGCCAACACAGGATGTCGACCAGACGCCAACGATGTCCGTACGCATTCGCTAACGAATGACAACGACGTTTTAAACTAGTATAGCCAGAAAAAACAGGTATACAAGCGTTAAGACGCGTTCGATGTCACTGCGTCTTGCGCATGTCTAAAACGGAGAGAAACGATTGGGAGGAGGGAAATAAACAGAAGAACAATAAACTTACCTCACGGTAGATGGACGATATGCGAATTCCCATGATCCAATTAGGAATCCGTGGCCCTTTCCCCCAGAATGAAGGGGGGGGGGAGGCTGTCAGAGATGAAAGCAGACAGAGGGATTAGGTTAATCCTAATCCCCTCAGACGATTGGTCCCAAGGGCGAAATGCACTCACTGTTCGTCGTCGCGAAACCCGCCCCAGGGGCCGGCACTCGAGGAAGGTGATACACCGTGTAAACACACCTGTCAGGAAAGCTACTCAAAGCTTAACGGAATGCGACGTTCAGAGCCGCGCAAAACGCGACGAACTGGAAGACACACGCCGACCACGGCATGCGTGGGACAGACTGGAGCCAACAACTAAGCCACGTGACGGTTTGTGGCGAAAAGGTTTTTCGCCGCGAAAGAAGCGCGACGATGCGATTGTTCAAGTTGTTTCGCGGCGATGAGAAGGTGAGTCGTCCATGCGTTAGATGAAAAGAGTGCCTTCGGTAACAGTGCTAGCACGTGTAACTCCAAGAGACGCATGCGCGTGGTACGATTGATGAAGCGCGACTGAGGCAGCGCGCCTGCGGCGTTGGATGAGTTCTTGCCGCGTCGGCGTGCCTGCAAGAAACGAGGGAAGCGCCGGCGCTAGGCGCGAAAAATTAGCTCGCGAGGAGAAAAATATTGAAGGTGAGGAGGTTGTGGAAAGAGTGAGAGAGAGTACGTGCTGATCAGGCAGGCAAGTAGAGAGTGAGAAAGAGAGACACACGGGCAGCTGCCGGATATCGGTGATCCCGGCTTTTGGAGGCGAGTCGCGAATGGTACGCGCGCGCCATCTCTTGAGAGAGACTGGAGCCCTGATAGTATCGACACAAGAAAGATAGTAAAAAGGTCGCCTTTTTTTTTTTTGTCCCTCAACAGTGATCGAATTGCATCTCGCGCGCTCTTTCGTTACACCTTAAGGAATAGTCGAGTAGAAAGGGAATTATTATTCCCCGAAATAATCTTCATCTGCTGTGTATAGAGATTCAAATTTTCTGAAAATATGTAGTGATAGAAAAAAAACCTGTTTTGTTTTTCATAATTTTTCCCGAAATTTTGAAAAGAATAGAAAAGAAATTTCCTTCAGCACGTGGCAATACTTTATATATGGTGGTTTTGGAACGTAAAGCCAGAAATAACAACAACAACAACAACAACAACAACAACAACAACAACAACAACAACAACAACAACAACAACAACAACAACAACAACAACAATAATAATAATAATAATAATAATGATAATAATATAACGATAAAACATTATTTGATTGTGTACTTATTTACACTTTCTTATTGTTATCTCGTGTTATTGCAATCCACTGCTGTCAGTATATGATTGTTACTGGTTTTGTATCAGTGATGCATCCGCACATTAGGATGCTAATGATACTATTCAGTGCCAGTTGAATGCCTATTGCGCATTTGGAGACCTAGTCAAGTGAAGTTTTTTTATGTCACCTTAGTTAACAAATGTTACTACAATCTTTATTGCATAAAATAAGTAAATAAATAAATAAATGAATAAATAGATAAATAAATAAATAAAGTGATCATGCCTCTAACGCACTTGCGAGGAAATTATTGACATCAGTGATGGTCGTTGCATCTATATATTTGTAGTATGTAGCGCTCGGCTGCTGGTTCCAAAGACTCGCGCTATATTCTTGTCAAGGCGATTATATTCAGATGAAAGTGAATTGCTTGAAACTTTTCACTGCGATACGTCAGTATACGTTAAAGAACAATGGCCGAATTTCCGGGAGCCCTCCACAAAAAAAGTTCGATTGATTAGCCCTTAGAAATTCCATCAATCCGAACAACGTTATCGCTGTTAAAAATATATAAAATTGTGCATCAAAGAATAAATTTTGAATATTTCTATAAAATTATCAGCAGCCTCACAGGGCGCGCTCTAGAAAGCATCAGGACACTACCATCTGTGGCGTAGAGTTAGTATAGAGGAAAGGTTTCGCATAGGGTCCATGCAATAAAACATAACCACTGGGTGCCGCCATGATGGAACGATACTCAGCTTTCGGGTTGAGCACGCTCGCACTGCTGCATTAATCATGCTGAATTAATCATGCTGCATTAACCACTGGAATTTTGTTCTGTTTCGTGGATCTTTGTAGCATTGAAGTAAGCGACTGACACATAAAGTAGAGTTGTTGGCTCATGGCAACAAAAAAACACAGGTGACAAGGGAGCCGGCGAATCAGCCACATATTGCACGGACCGGTCCCGCTCCCAAATGTTGATACCGTAAAAAGATGGTGGCGCGATCGAGTCAACCAAACTGCAAACGTTTTTTTTTACGTGCTCAGATTACTTAAATGACCTCTGTGTCTTCCGTATAAGTACTTGATATAAATATGACACAATTTCAATTTGCTTATAATACGTGAAAACACTTGTTAATAATTTGTACTGTGAAAAGTTACGGTTTTTTAGACTGCTATACGTCTTTTAGACTGCTATAACAACGACAGCGCTCCAAGATATCAGAACTTTGGTGGCTAATAGCTTTGCAGGATTAGCTTTTCCTCTAGAGTGCGTAATTACTCTATGACATGGGATTTTACGCGCCAAAACTATGATACGGATATTACGCGTGCTATTGATGGGTCTTTTGCAATTTCTGCCGCCCGGCGTTCTTAACCAATACTGTCATCAGACAGCACTCGGACATCCGGGATTTCACTTCCATAAAAATATTGACCACCGAGGCGAAGATCTAACCCGACCCTTTTGGTTCCGCAACCGAGCACTGCGACCATTTTATCACCGGGACGGACAAAGCAGTAGGGCCATAATCGTTTGTGTGATCTCTAAGCAGGCTGATGTACGTCAACAGATGCAACAATTGCAATTGCTGGTGACTATCCGATACAAACTCACATTGTTGTAGAAGTCTTGAGAACGCACATCCGACACTTCGCACGTGCCCCCGGCCATCACCTTGCACTGTTGCCTTCAGAGAGGCGCCAAGCATCGTTCGCCAAAATTATCGTGAAATACAACGATAAACTTCCCTCGGGCTTCACTCATGCATCTAAACCATCCATACCACCTTGGTGTCTTATTCGACCCACAGTGCATCTTAGTGTACCAGGGATCCGGAGGAAATCCGAGTTTCCGTCGCCCGTGCTGAAACAACTGTCTCTTCTTCTTTTGCACGAGAAATATTCAGACAGCATACATGTATACACCGATGGTTCCACGAACCACCAGTGTTCGTCAGGGGCAGTAGTTATCCCAGCAAGAGGTGTTACCATCAGCTTTAGGACTGACCACTCCACGGCATCTACAGCAGCGGAACTAGCTGCTTTGCGCGCTGCACTTTGTGTGGTCAATCGGGAACCACCGCAACAATGGTCGATTTTCAGCGACTCAAGGGCTGCCCTACAATCTGTGCTCTCAGCACTGCGTCGCGGCCCGTACGAACAGCTTGTTTACGAAATTCGATGCCTTCTCCACACTTTACTCGAGAAAGGGCATCATGTGACGCTTCAATGGCTGCCAAGTCATTGCGGCATCATAGGGTACGAACATGCCGATACTGCCGCGCGGGCAGCCCTTGAAGGAACACGAGAAGAAGCCATACCACTTTCGAGGACTGATGCTGCCAGTAATCTTCGACGACATGCGCGTGAAATCACGTTTTCACTATGGTGCCCACCAAGCATCGATATGAATCGTCAACACCACCTGTCCTCTTTGATGGCTTTCCGCATGCCCACTGGACTCGACCGAAGAGAAGCCACCCTACTTCATCGCTTATGGCTAGGAGTGGCATTTACAAAATCTTACTCCTTTGTCATAGGAATGGCCGACAACGCTCTCTGCGATGCCTGTCATTGCGAAGAGACGCTACACCACATCCTGTGTGACTGTCCATTGTATGAAATCCAGAGACAGTCACTGGCGTCTGCTTTTGCGCGCATCGACAACAGCCAAATGTCTGTGGACACTATTCTGTCAAGTGCCCGAGAGAAGACACTGCAACAGAAGGCGACGAAAGCTCTGTTGAAATTCCTACGCGACACCGACTTGAACAAGCGACTGTAACAGCAATGTCACACACCGCGAAAGACAAGACTGGACTATGACTGAGTGTGCGTGCATGTGCTGCCGAATGTGCTGTTTCTATCTTCCCTCTCTGCTCTCTTTCATCTCCCCCATCCCTCTCCCTTGCGCAGAGTAGCAAACCGGCTGCCTATAGGCTGGTTAACCTCCTTGCCTTTCTTTTCCCTCTATTTTCCTTCCTTCCTTCCTTCTAAGCAGGCTGAAGAAATGATGTTGTCGTTAATATTAATAACATCGGGGACTTAACGTCCAAAAACCACAATATGAATATGAAAGACGCCGTACTTCAGGGCTCCGGTAATTTCGACTTCCTGGTGTTCTTTAACATACCCTGGCATCGCGCAGTAAACAGGCTTGCACCATTTCGCCACCATGGAAAAGTGACCGCCCCGACCGGGATCGAAACTGTGACCTCCGGGTTGGCAGCTGAGCACCCGAGCCATTGTACCGCAGAGACGGTCTTTCCATGTACTCTGACACGCGCTGAATAAGAACACCCCAGTTGGACGCACGATGGGAATTGTAACACGCCAAACGAACCGAGGTGGTTTTGAAGAAACTTCGAAGCTTACCGTGTCATCAGTTCTATCCCGTAGCAATCGTACTCAGCGGTATCCATTCGTTGAAAGATTTCGCAACGACGGGCGACTTGAACTAGTCTTTGCCTTTGTTCCAGAAAGTCACTTCCAAAGCCTGGCGTGGTTCAATGTCTTACGCAAGCCTAGGCCCCGTATTCACAAGCGCTCCTCGACTCGAGTTTCACCCTTCACTTGACAGAGTTGCGCACTGCGCTACTGCTTGGCTGAAAATGACGCTGCGCTATACTCAAGAATAGCAGCAAATTATCACTGATATGCAGTTACTTGCCCTGCCTAGAGATGGCGCTCCCGTAGGCTTTCTCAAGCGAATGTGGAGCGTTGTGAGAAGGGGCGTTTTAGAATGCGGGTGTAGGGCCCTCTTCTTCAGCCTTACTGACTACGTGAGCACGTCTCCAAGAGCTTCTTCATGACATTTGCGTTACGTTAGCGGCGCGATTGACAGCAACGCTAAGCCCCAGCTTCGACGATCGCCTGGCTATCTTCCCACTAGCATAAGTAATTCTTTTACTACCGTCCCCCTTTTAGGGCAAGGCGCTCTTCGACGGCTATGGCTACGTGCTCTTGTCTCGAGAGCGCTTTATCAGCATAATTGTCATCAGTCGAATTCTTTCTCATGAAGCGATATCTATCAAACCGCCCACCTTTCGAAGCACGCCATCGTAGCCGTGATTCCGCTATCAACGTCGAAAGGGGACGCTGATACCCCAGATAGGCGCTTTGCATCAAAGTAAAAAAAGTAGCAAAGTTCAGATGCGCAGTAGAACATTCACATAGCAGTGAATAGGAAGACCCGTTTCCGCCTCATCCCTGTGGTAGACGCTACATGGCTCACTGTTATAGTTGTCACGGACAGGCAAGTGCTGTTAGCGCGTTAATTATATTAACGATACCGCTTCCCGTCGCCAATGAGCTGCTCAATACACACCTTAGCGCCAGCGGCGCGCAGCATTTTCGGCGCGCTCTCAGACGCTGGCCCGGTGACCTCTGTCAATGCGTCAGGCTTGCAACGCACCGGTGGCGCTACGGTGAACCAAAGAATAGTTCAATCAATCAATCAATCAATCAATCAATCAATCAATCAATCAATCAATCAATCAATCAATCAATCAATCAATCAATCAATGAACCAATGAATCAATCAATCAATCAGTTTATTATCATGTCATAAAAGGATGATACAGGGAGTAAAATATACAGACGTGGGTCCCAAGGTACACGACTGCAACGGGACCCTCGAATGGAATGTATGAAAAATGGCCATTATTATACTCTCTTTAACACGCAACGGCAACGAAGCTATACAAGAAGCTTGGTCAATAAAATAATCGGAATATATTTAGTTTAACGTTCCAAAACCACAATATGGTTGTGAGAAACGCCGTATAGTGAAGGGCTTCGGGAATTTTGTCCACCTGGGGTTTTTTAACGTGCACCTAAATCTATGTACGTGGGCCTCAAACATTTTCGCCTCCATCGAAAATGCAGCCGTCGCAGCCGGGATTCGATCTCGAAGCCTTCGGGGCAACAGTCAAGTGCCATATCCCCCAGACCACCTTGGTCGAGCTGGTCCAAAAAAATGTGGGGACACGCATGTATCGCATTTGGAATTCTTCGTTATAAACGCGTCGTACGTGATAGGCTCCGTCTGTGCACTAACGGAGCGAATTGCGGAGACTACGATACCAAACAAAAAATGCGCTAAGCAATCCGGAGCAATCCATAAACAATCGAATGAACAACATAATTTCTTTCATTTTTTAAGGCATGAAGCATCTTCATTCATTGTTCAGCTGTTCAGTCTGACTACAAAACGGTGAATCAATTTAGGGTTGGTACAGTCATTGAGCTCAAATAAAGGCTTCGATGGACACCCGTCTGGTCGGCAAAAATATTTGAATAAACACAAACGAGGATGATTAACGAAAGGATTAAGAGCATTGACGTTTAGGCACACATAATGGAAGATTGGGAACAGGGCTTCCACTTCGGGTTGTCGAAGCGTCAATGCACTTTTATGCTTTAGTGGTCGGTGTCGTCGTCTTTTTTATCAAATGATTAAACTTTTTTTTCGGTGCGAACACATGAGCTAGCCTGACGGCCCTGTCGCGGGTACACTGGACGGCCAGGCCGGGTGACGCGTGGCAACCTCAGCGTCTGCACTGGACCATAATAAAGTTGTTCTCACTCACCCAAACACACATGAGCTGTGAGAAATCACGCTAGCTTCCATAGCATGGAACCTGATGTACGAAGCGAATTATACCCGCCACGGTGGTGTAGTCGTCGCTGTACTTTATTGCTGAACAGAAGGTTGCGGAATTGAATTTTTGTCATGGCGGCCAAATTTCGATGGAGGCGAACTGATAGAGATCAGTATACAGTGCGATATCGCTGCTTCTTAAATAACACGAAATGATAAAATTTCCAGAGCGATACACTAAGGCATCCCACATATTTATACCTTGATTTGGAGCGTAAATAGCAGCATACGTTTATCTATCAAGTGCGTTTTCAACAGCGCGACAGGGGACACTCCTGACAAGATGAGTAAATGACACGGGTGTGAAGTTAGGCTTTCTTTTATACTCTGTCCCACATTTTTCAAATCAATTATGCAATTTCTTATTGTTATTTCCAATGTTTTCACCACCAACCGCCCTAGAACCTTTTATATTGAACTATTCGGCGGATAAGTAAACTCTACCCCACCAACTGGAAAACTTCGTTCCAGCTCACCCCACAGAAATCGAGGACTTCATGTCAGCTAAAGGAGGAGAAGCAGGAGGAAGAGGAACAACATTGGTGATATTAAATGGAAGTGTATGCTAGAGTTGCCTTTTGTACAGTGCAGCCATCTGGTGCTGGAAATCTCAAGCAGATAATTTTTGATCTAGCCTCCAAGATTGGTGGGCGTGGTTGTGATTTGTTACGTCTTCTAGCCAATGTTTTTTTCGTTTGTCTTAGATTGATTGATTTATATGTGTGGTTTAACGTCCCAAAACCATTATATGATTATGAGACGCCGTAATGGAGGGCTCCGGAAATTTTCGCCACCTGGGGTTCTTTAACGTGCACCCAAATCTGAGCACACGGGCCTACAGCATTTGCGCCTTCATCGGAAATGCAGCCGCGTTTGGCTTAGGTTGTAAAGCGAAGGGCAGACGGCGTAGCAGCTCTTGACGCTTGCTCAATCGGGTTTGTTGAAAGTATAGTGCTCAAAGAAACGATCGAACTGTTCGAAAGCAATTTGATAACAGTGCAGTATTTATACAGAAAGGGATACGAAAGTTGGTTTGTTGGCTAGAGCCTACGTTATGAAATGAAAAGTCATCTCTTGAATTATTCTACAACATGAAAACGAAATTAATGAATAGTAAGGCCTTAACGTTGAGAATATACAGAATAATTATACGTAACATTTAGGCCCAATGAATTCCTTTTAATATTGGTTGCAACGGTCAACTAACAGCACGCAATTTATGACACTTTAATGGGCCTAGAAATTGGGACTTTTGTTGCATACTGCAGAGTTACTACGTGTCATCAAATCTTACTTCAGTGTGGTCATGCGCAACAGCTTCGGACGAAATTTAAAAGATTTTCTGTTTAGTGTTGCTTAAATATAGAGCAGCAAATACTTCGAACCCGTATGTTGTAACGTTATATAGAGTCAAATGTATTAAGTTTCATGACGCTCTATTTAGCTGCACCCACCTGACATTCGCTGGCATTCATGCAAATTTGTTTGACGCTCACCTATTCCTTACCTTTCCTGCCACCAATTATGCAAACGCCTTTTACTTGTTTTTATCGCGGTCGATCATGAGCAAGTTCACCTTTTCACTGCTGTCTTAAAAGCCAAAGGTTTCATGTAGGCTAATACCCAAGCAAGCACACGTGTGCTTGCTTGGGTCCTTCTAGAAGACAGGGAGTCCAAACGTGGTAAAAAAAGATTACACTGTAAGAAAAAGTCGTATATGTGGGGAGTATTTCTGTCACGCAACAGTAACCGTCATCCACTTCGCGTATTGTCCTCGCGTTATCATCTGGCTTCGGTAGTTCGTGGTCACGAACGGCGTGCGTGTTATCAGCGTGACATTGGATTGTTGTTACGAAAAAGGTGAGTGCCACGGGCTTTCAATAATGGAAACGTGATAAGTCAGATGACGATTACTGTTTCGTGAGAGAGCTACTCCCCAAATACTCCCTTCTTTGTCTTAGAGTGTACCGCTACACAAGGCGTTAGCTAGCAATTGAAGAAGCGCACTGCAATGGAAAAGAAAGAAGACACCAGAGCTTATGTGCGCATGCGCACACAGTATACGAACCTATCCACCTGGTTTTGACAAGCAAGAGAGCCCATTGAACTTGAAATGAACTGCAGCAGCGTACAGAACTGGGCGGATGGTGTCCTCCTTCTTTTGCGTGTCGTCATTTGCGCTGATTTTTTACATCACGAAGGTTAACATATCAACCTGGCACGCGTGGGATTCTACGTGATAGACAACTTTCAAGGCATACTGGATCGATAGGTTCGCATATTGTGTGGACATGCGCAGATACTTTTTAATGCCTTTTTTTTTTTTCGTCGTGCGCCAGGTGAGCTGTTGATCGGCGCCTTGCGGTGTCATGCCTTTTGTCTCAAGTCCGTGTTTGTGTGACATATATTTTAGAATGGGTACTAATACATTAGCTCGGCAATTTTTTATTGTAAGCTGTATATCTACGCGTTCGATTATAGTGTACTTCGTGTATTTTTAGCTTTAGCTTTACTACAGTTGCGAACATTGTGAGTTGCAACTAGCTGCACGTGGTAAAAACGGCGCCTACAGTGCAATGGGTCGCTCACAAAGAAGCTAATAAGTAATGTGAAGTTTGTTTTGGATTGCTGGTATTTGAAAAATTGATTTAACGGCTGCCGGTATTACATTGTAGTCTTGGGGCCTATTCAGTCATAGCCACTACGTTGCTACTCAAACTTGGCGCCATTTGACTTAATCTCGCTTTATAACCACGCGTTCGAAGGACAACTATTACTTCATTCAAATAGAAAATAGCTTCCCTGAGCATGCGAAGCGTCGCCATCTGCCGACGGTTGCGTGGACAGGCAAAGGAGAAAAGGCTTGTTTCGGTCGTTCGCGCATAGATGGCGAGAGTGCACCAGTGATTCGCTATATTCGAGAAGGGATTGGGTCAATTGGGTAACGGGCAGACGAATGGCGGGACTGTTGCAGTCGTCTGCATGAGCAAGTCGACAGGCATATGACATGTAAAAACAAAACGCTTTTAAGATGTTATAACAGCTTGAGGTTCGTGCTCCCACTTTTTCGGATGTCTTCCTATTGACAATGGAGAACTTTTAGAGACACGTCTATGTGCGATGCCAGTGTCCGTAAAACAATCCTAAGAAGCCGAAATTTCGGCAGCCCCCCCCCCCCCCCCCCCCCTTGGCTTTGGGACGTGAAATCCTAAAAAGCAACCAGTATTCTGAAGTTAATAAAACGTTTGGTCGAACTATTCGCAACCTCAAGGACCGTGGCGCCGCTTAGTGGTGGCGGCCGGAAATTCTATTGCGATGATTGAAGTTTTGAACCTGCTCTAAACATCAGACGCTGCAGCTTGTTTTCACGCGTTTGTGGTTGTTTTCCAACGCTGTGAACAGTCTCGATATTATTCCGGTTAAACTTCTCAGGTTAAAGAGAAAGTAGAAAGAAAAAGAAAAAAAAAACGACTGATTTCACTGTGAGCCTCGATGCTCCCAGCCCATATACACCGGGAAAAATTAAGCATCCTGTTCAATTTACCGCCCCAAAAAAGCCATAAGGGGTTAAGAGCGTCAAATTTAGAAGAAAAATAACCAAGGTCCGTGTCTATGCAGGATGAAAGTATGCTGCTTTAGCAAGAGACAGCCCGGTGCTGAGCACGTGGAACTTTAACGGCTAAGTATTATGGCTGCTCAAACAACGGAATATCAGTTGCAACGGTGTCTTCAGGTGCTTCCCAGGCGTAGGAAGAAGGATATCCGAACGGTAGGATTACAAGTGGTGGGCGAAGTACAATTACCAGTGGAGGTGGCGCGCGTACTTGACAATATGCCGGAATTCAGCCCTCAGCCTACCACTACTGCGCATGAGTTACTTTCCTTGAACAGACACATGGCCAGCAAGGCTAAGGCTGAAGACCAGGAGAGGTGCGTTCTGGATAGAACCGATAGCTTGATAAGGACTGTTCCCAAAGGAAGTCGTAATGGGCGTGACCCCATGGATGGAGTGGTGTGCTTCCTCAGGAAGAATGATTCCTTATAAGACCATCGCTGGAGTATGCTGCAATCACATGGCATCCTCACACTGAAAACATAACTTACCTGGTTGAATTTATTTATTTATTTATTTATTTATTTATTTATTTATTTATGATACCTTACAAGCTCAATGAGCGCATTGAGTAAGGGGGGTACAAACTTCAAAGAGTAATAGGGTGGTCATCAGTAACATGGAATACACAGAAAATAACACAACATCGTGACAAAGCGTGTCTAGTCACTGACACTCAAACAAATGTAATACGCGAATGTTTACCGATATGCAGAAAGCTTGAATAACAAGAAATTCAAGGTACATGAACGAAACACAATAAAAAAGTTCGGAAGGCGTAGGTATAGAATTCAAGTGAGCAGCAACGGTGGTGCAACTGAGCAACAAAAACTGGGAGAATAACAAGAACTGGGAGAACAATGGCAATAACAAAAAAATCAAAGAGAAATCGGAAGGCCGAGGTGTACAACATACACACGCATTTTCCAAACACACATACTGCTAGCCGTACGAAGGCGTTTACCACTATAAATTGCAAGACAACGGTGGGTACAGCAAAAACTAAAGAGAACCAAAGAGAAGTGTGAAACTAGGTGAGTGGCACAGCTGCAGCTACAAACATCAGTCAAGTTAAAGCGATTTGTGCGATGAAAAATGATGAAATCGATTAAAAACAAAGCTGCGCGCTTCATAACATCGTCATACTCACGGTATGAAAGCGTAAGTTCGTAACTGAAATCGCTTAATCTGCCCTCCCTTGCCACTATCCGTAAACTTGCAAGGCTATCCAATTTCCACTCACTGTTCCGCACCAACTCCAAGTTTGTGCGCAAGCATATCCTCTCGCCATCACACATTTCAGCCCGTGTTGATCACCTTAACAAAGTTAATCCTATCTTCCCGAGAAAAAAATAAATAAAACAAAACTCGCCCTTAGCCCTGTCGATAGCTAACTGGAATTCCTTGCCAGCTAATAAAGCCACTCTAACAGAATCTTCATTCTTTCTAAAAGCATTAAATGTGTTCTTAGAACTTTCAATCGATTAATGTAGTTATGCGGTGGTGTTGTTCATGTGAATTACTTGAATATTTTTGTGCGTGTTATTTGCGCCTACACTTGGTTACCTTCAGCCTATTGTATTTTTATTAACGTACCTTTTCCTCTGCAGAGTTTATTTATATATGTATGCTTTTTTCCTTATCACTGCAGTTGTGTGTAGCTTTTTTTCATTTAAGCTTTATATAATGATGCCTCTGGACATTTAATGTATTGTACACATGTTGAAAATCTTCCTCTTCTCCCCCTATGTAATGCCCTCCCGGGTCCTTATGGTATGTAAATAAACAAACAAATAAATAAATAAATAAATTTGCGCGTGCTGGTGTCGCACAAAGAAGGTGGATTTGTGGTCACGAAGGAAGGGATCTTCAAAGTCAAGGCCACTGACGCCATACGGAAGAACTTCAAGGAACTGTGGGTTTCCGCCCCCAAGGTAAAGTCTAAGGCTGTTGCCCTGTGTAATGAGCACGGACTGACAAGGCTGGCAAATGGCATTACTGAGTGCAAAAGAGATAAGCTGTCTGTATTTTTAGCACTAAAACTCACGAACCAGAGATGCCCTTTAGGACCATTGTCAGCGAAAATAGTATGTGGCAGGTAATGGTGACTCGTTATTTGTTGAAACAATTTAACACTCTTTTGTTAGACGCTTGTTCGATGTCAAGAATTGCTGAGACACAATCGAGTTTCTTCAGGACAATAGCACCGTAGGACATTTTTTTCTCTGTCAATGTCGAGGATCTTTTTCATTCTCTTCCACACAGGGAGTTACTCGGGTGCGTGCAGTCGTGCATAGAGGACAATAGGCCTGTGTCTTTCATTACTAATTCCGGAGTTCCGGTAGACAGTTTTTTGGCCCTCCTGGAATTTCATCTTGGTGCAACGTTCATTTCATTCAAAGACGAGTTGTTTGTACAAAAGGAAGGTATTTGTATTGGTTCGTGTGTAGCCCCTGTGCTGTGTAACATCTTTCTGGCTCAGATTGACCGACACCTGGACACTGTTTTGTCCAAAGACAAGGTGTCGCGCATTTTTAGATATGTGGAAGATTTGTTTTGGTTCTTTTGAAAAAAGAGCCAGGTGAACCTTACTCTGAATGTGTCACTTTTGTTGTAGATAAGTTTAGAGCGTTTGAACAAGGGCTCAAGTTTACCCATGATCTTCCCGGGAGTGACAAATTGCAGTTTTTTGTTTTTATATTATGCTCGACAAAAACCATGTGTGCTGGATGTATCATCCTCGTGCTCATAAGGCCTTTTTTGCCGTATTATTCCGCTCATTCTAAAGTAGTGAAAAGGGCCGTTGCTAGTACGAGCTTACAGTTAGCTCTCACCAGGACTTGCCACCACGTTTTTGAGCAAAGTTTCAGGGTGCAAGTTTTCAGGCTCTTGTTAGCGGGTTCTCCTTTATTGGTGTTAACGTCAGTATGTAAACCTTTACTGCGAAAATTTTGACATGACGCCACCGGCGATTCAGGCACAAAGACAATTAGTTCCCTAACATAGCATGTTAGCGCTTCCCTACTTTAACAAAAACGTTAATCCAAGGGCCACCGAAGCGCGATGAATTTCAGTGTTCACCAAAAGCGTACTTCCTGGTGTCGTCTCCCTAGGGATGATCATCTCAACGACCACCATGTTGGGTGTATAGTCGCGCCACCATTAGGTCGTGAAAGATGTGAACAGCCTGTTTCATACATACGTGCAACGCTGTGGATGGAGGCTAGTCAGCTAGCCATACTTCTTGCAGTAGATGCGTTCGTAGGAAGAAACAGTACAGAGTTCTTACAACCCGGGATACGATTTCTTTTCGCATTTTGGCTGAGCAATAATCGAAGGTACTTCAATTCTCGGAGATAAAGAAGTCCCGTTATTCGGTCGTCGATAAATCGATTTGGTTCTCTCAGTGTCTCTTTCTTTTTGTTTGCTTCTTAGTGTTTTATTTTGAAACCTGCCGCGGCACCATGCGTGCGCGTACATGCTGGGCTTGCACGAGCGTTTACAACGATGAAAGCCAAGCGTAAGACGTGCGTAGTAGTAGGTGTTGCTAACCCAACTTTTCGCTGGCTTCCGCAGCGGCGCACCTGATGTATGAAAGACCACGGTATAGACCACCATATAGACCACGGTGTAAGAAAAATAGTTTCCTTACACCGTGGTATAGACCCATTCTATGTTTGTAAACACAGGTAGGTGGACGTCGACATTATGGGTAAAATTATAGCGACGTCTGCAAGTAACATCCGCTTACAATATTTGGCCCTTTCTGTTCTGTTCTCCATTTTCATCCTAGACGGTATGCGTAGTTTTGTATTAACAGCTGCTGGCAGAGAGGGGGGGGGGTAATGATTTGTGTGATAGCGGCTGCATCGCATGGCGACTGCGTACGGTTTAGAGAAGCTAATATTATTAGGGAGTTTTAGAATACCGTTTGCAAGCTCGGCGGGCGTTGCAGGCGTAGCGGGCGCCATACGAGTTTTAGAATAGCGTTTGCCCTGCTGCGAACCGCAACGCACGATCGCAGCGACACCATAGCCTCGAAACCAGCGATTGCGAGTCACATGCGGGCCGCCATCACCACCCGTAGCCCCGAAACCAGCGCTTGCGGGCCACATGCGGGCCGGCATTACCGCACGCAATTTCGTATTTTTTGCGTGCGGTGCACGAACGCGGACGCCGACTCGCGTTACGACGCATGCGAAGTGGCAGCGACCGCACCGCAAGGGCGCGTGGTGCGCTATTCTAAAACTCCATATTGTTCGCGTTGAATCCAGCTAAACGCTGCAATCATTCGCAACGCATGCATTCTGGCTCCAGCTGCGTCGCGCGGCGTTGCGCGTGAGCGCATTGCGTTGAAACCATGGCAACCAGCGCACAACAGGTGCTACCAAGAACCACAGACACCTGTCTAGCCAACGCAGTCGCCGCGTGTCGTGAACAATTTCACACTGACCATCATCCTCACCGACAGTAGTGACGCAGTTCGAGTAAAGCGTTCTGATTTTGCAGTGAGCTCTACACCAAAACTAACTAACGCGACTAAAGGTGCATCCGAATCTGTAGAAAAAATCTCGCCACAGCGTCTCTAGTAAGGCGTCTGGTGTCCAGATATTGCAGTGCGCGTGCGCGTCATATCAAACTCTCCGCCATGTCTCTTTACTTGATTGCAAAAGGCTAGCTGATCACATGTAGCGTTATGCTGTGCGGGTTACTTTCTTCGTTTATTCCATCGCACGCTCCATTCGACTGGGGCATGCTGGTCGTGAAGGATACGCCCCTTGCTTTATCTCTATCAGACATAACATGTAGCAGCCAGACCTTCTCGTCTTAGGAAAGTAAATAGAAGATTTTTTTTCGGCTCTACAGCTCCGAAGTTTCATTGCCCTCGTTCGTACTTTCCACACCACACGGGTCCTTTTCACCAGAAAGAAGATGCCCAGAAAGCCACAAATGATGTACGTGAGAACGCACAATCACTGCGACAAGGTTATACTTAATCGAGTAAAGCAAGTAGCGTACGTCTCCCGCCAACCGTGGCCCCGTCGAATACAGGGCGTGACTGAGTGAAAAAGGAAAGTGCTACAAGTGCTACATGAACGTAAAGCACTACATGTAGCTGGTACGTTGGTGGCGAGTGAAAAAAAACACGGCTGCAGGGGTGAAAGTACGTGCATGCGCACTTCAATGTTTTCACAAGAAACGCTCAACGCTTGACGACGTGGGACGCAGTTTCATCTGATATTGGTCGCCGCTCGCGCGTGTCGGCATAATTTGCCTACGGGTGCACATAAAAAAAGTTAATAAACAAAGACATTTGGATATAAGTGACAATCTCAAAGCGTAGGAGGTTGAACGCAAATCTCGCAGGTTTCAATGTATGTGAGTTGTAAACGAAGTCCAAATGACTTCTGAAACATTAATGAATTTTTTATGACAGTTTCACAATAAGTTGATTACTACGATAAGCAAGTATAATTTGTAAACGAATCCCATTAAACTTTAGACAATTTCCGAAGAATAGTTATTATGCAAATAAACTACTATTTATACTAGTTCTGCATCTCCGAATATTATCCGCGAAACTGAACAGCAAGTTGGCTTTGGCGCAAAAAGAGAGTGCTTGCAGTGGTGCACGCTCTACAGGCAAACGAACAAACAGAGCGCGGCGCGTGCATAAGTGTAGGAGTACCTTCGATGTAAACAACAACAACAACAACAACAACAACAACAACAACAACAACAACAACAACAACAACAACAACAACAACAACAACAACAACAACAACAACAACAACAACAACAACAACAACAACTACTACTACTACTACTACTACTACTACTACTACTACTACTACTACTACTACTACTACTACTACTACTACTACTACTACTATAATTACAACAACAAATACTACTACTACTATAATTACAACAACAACAACTATACTACTACTACTACTACTACGACTACTACCACTACTACTCATTTTAATGATAAACAGCAGGATCCAACACTAGCTGCGGCGGCTGCATTTTCCATGGAGGCTAAATTGCTAAAAGCCTGAGTTCTCAGATTTGGGTGCAGGTTGAAGAACCCTAGGTGGTCCAAATTTTCGGAGCTTTCTACTACGGCGTGTCTACTATCATATGGTGATTCTGGGGCACTAAGCGTTACATATAATAATAATAATAATAATAATAATAATAATAATAATAATAATAATAATAATAATAATAATAATAATAATAATAATAACAATTATAATAATAATAATAATAATAATAATAATAATAATAATAATAATAATAATAATAATAATAATAATAATAATAATAATAATAATAATAATAATATTATAAACTGTTGGGAAGGAGATATATTTATCCCTGTTGACAACGCTCCCATTGTGCTATATCCCAAATCTTCACGAAGACATACTGGCCCATAGAAATATTACTCTCAGTATACATATTGCGATGATGTTTATTAGAACAGAGGAGTCGGAACGAGGTCGCGACGGAAAATGGGCGAACAGCAAGTCTGGCAAAGGCGGCACAGGTTCTCGCGCAATCAGAGCACGGGCTTTTCGTTGTCTTCCGAAGGCGCATACGCGTTGGTGCGTATGCTCCACTACAATACCCCCGGGGTGAAGGGTAGCCATCCTGGCGACTCAGGGAGTAGGCACAATGAGGGGGTCGTAGTAGGGCTTGAGACGGTCGACGTGTACGGTCTCGCGTCCTCGACGGCGCAAATCTGGTGATTGTGTTAATGGCTCGATGACGTAATTCACCGGGGAGGTCGCGTCAATGACACGGTAGGGACCATGGTACCGGGCCAGAAGTTTAGAAGACAGGCCAGGAACGTGCGGGGGCACCCAAAGCCACACAAGGGAGCCAGCACGAAATGTAGGAGCTATGCGGTGAGCGTCGTCGTGTCGAGTCTTTTGTAGGCCTTGAGCCTCACTTGTCAGAGACCGAGCCAACTGACGGCAGTCTTCAGCGTATCTGGCGACTTCCGAAAGCGGGGAGCACTCAGATGCATCAGGGCGATACGGTAGTATAGTGTCGAGTGGGTGGGAAGGTTCGCGGCCGTACAATAGAAAGAACGGGGAAAAACCGGTAGTCGCTTGCGTCGCGGTGTTATAAGCGAAGGTAACAAAGGGCAATACAGCGTCCCAGTTAGTGTGGTCGGAGGAGGTGTACATCCTCAGCATGTCGCCAAGTGTGCGGTTGAACCGCTCAGTAAGACCATTTGTCTGTAGATGGTATGCGGTAGATTTCCGGTGGATAATGTTGCATTCAGCGAGGATAGCTTGGATGACCTCCGACAGGAACACTCGACCCCTATCACTGAGTAATTCCCGCGGAGCACCATGGCGTAGAATGAAGCTGCGGAAAATGAAGAGTGCAACTTCGTGGGCGGTCGCTGCCGGTAGAGCTGCAGTCTCAGCGTAGCGTGTCAGATGATCGACTCCGACAATAATCCACCGGTTTCCAGAGATACTATATGGGAGGGGGCCATAGAGGTCTATACCCACGCGGTCGAATGGGCGAGCCGGGCACGGGAGCGGCTGTAACATGCCAGTAAGGTGCCGCGGAGGTGTCTTGTTCTGTTGGCAAGTGGTGCAAGACTGAACGTATTTCTGCACAAAGCGATACATTCCTCGCCAGTAATAGCGTTGGCGCAGCCTTTCGTAGGTTTTCAGGACACCTGCGTGAGCACTTTGGGGATCTGCATGGAAATTCATGCAGATGTCAGAGCGCATATTAGTTGGGACAGCAAGGAGCCACTTCCGACCACCAGGCATGTAGTTACGGCGGTACAGAATGTTGTCTCGTAAGGAAAAGTGGGCTGCTTGCCGGCGTAGCGCTCTCGTGGAAGGGACAGCAGACGGATCGGTAAGGTAGTCGACTAACAAGGCAAGGTGTGGGTCTTTACGCTGCTCCGAAAGCATGTCAGTCGTGTCGAGTGGTGACAAGGTGGTAAAAGGGGGAGACAGAGAAGCCACATCTGGTGTTAATGGCGATCGCGAAAGTGCATCGGCATCCGCATGCTTGCGACCGGAACGATATACGACACGGATGTCGTATTCTTGCAATCGAAGTGCCCAACGCCCCAGGCGTCCGGACGGGTCTTTCAAGGTGGACAGCCAACATAGAGCGTGGTGGTCTGTGACCACGTCGAAAGGACGGCCGTAAAGGTACGGGCGAAACTTCGTCAACGCCCAGATTATGGCCAAACACTCCTTCTCTGTCACGGAGTAATTCAATTCAGCCTTCTTGAGAGCGCGACTTGCATAGGCGACTACGTATTCAGCTTGGGTGCCTTTCCGTTGTGCCAAAACTGCACCAAGACCGATGCCACTTGCATCGGTGTGAATTTCTGTGGCCGCAGCAGGGTCGAAGTGACGAAGAATAGGTGGTGAGGTCAGCAGGCGGCGCAGCTGGCGAAATGCGTCGTCACATGCAGGTGACCATGCAGATATGCCTTTGCTGTTGGAAAGCAGACTCGTGAGAGCTGCGATGATGGACGCGAAGTTGCGCACGAAGCGACGAAAGTAGGAGCAGAGACCGACGAAACTTCTTAGGGCTTTCAGTGATGTGGGCAACGGAAAGTCAGCGACAGCTCGAAGCTTATCGGTATCCGGAAGAACACCGTCTTTGGTGATGACATGTCCCAAGATGGTTAGTTTTCGTGCTGCGAAGTGGCACTTCTTGGAGTTAAGTTGTAGGCCTGCAGAAGTTAGACACGTCAGAATCTCGTGGAGGCGAGCAAGATGTGTCGGGAAATCAGATGAAAAGACTACGATGTCGTCCAGGTAACATAAGCAGGTTTTCCACTTGTGGGCACGCAAGATGGTGTCGATCATGCGCTCAAATGGGGCAGGCGCGTTGCAGAGCCCAAATGGCATGACTTTGAACTCATATAGGCCATCCGGCGTTACAAAGGCTGTTTTAGGGCGATCACATTCAGCCATTGGCACCTGCCAATACCCACAACGCAGATCCAAAGATGTAAAGTACTCGGCGCCTTGTAAACAGTCAAGAGCATCGTCTATTCGTGGTAGCGGGTAGACATCTTTTTTCGTAATATTGTTTAAGCGGCGATAGTCGACGCAAAATCGTACGGTGCCATCTTTTTTCTTGACCAGAACCACAGGTGATGACCAAGCGCTTTGAGAAGGCTGTATGACTCCACGTTTAAGCATGTCATCTACTTGCTCCGTAATGACGCGGCGCTCTTCGGCGGAAACGCGGTAAGGACGCTGTCGCAGAGGCGAATGTGAGCCGGTGTCAATAGTATGAGCGATAGTGGTGGTGCGGCCCAAAGCAGGTTCTTGAAAGTCGAAAAAAGAACGAAACTTGTTAAGGAGAGCAACAAGTTGGCGGTGATGCGAAAGGGGAAGGTCTGCGTCAATAGCATTGTCGAAGGCTGACGAACTTGATGGCTCAGACGCATGAGTGATTGCAGCAATGTGTCATGGCGTTTCGTCGGGAAGAATAATATCATCGATATGGTCGACAGGTTGCACATATCCTAACGTTTCACCACGAAGTAAGCCAATGGGGTAGTTGCAGTGGTTGGTGACCAGCATTACGGTTAAACCAGACGCAATTGTAAGAACAGCAAATGGAAGAACGATGCCCTTGCGTTCAGTAAAAACAGGAGATGGCGTAAACACCACCGTGCCGTTAGGTTGCGCCAGACATGAAAGGCTAATAGGGACCGAAGCTTCAGGAGGCAAGGTGATGTCGTCATCAGCGATGACTTTGCAGAGCAGAGGAGAGCGGTCGGGTGGTGGAAATTCACATGTTGGCACAAGGGACACTTCGGCACGGGAACAATCGATGATAGCTTCATGACGTGATAAGAAATCCCAACCCAGGATAAGGTCATGAGAGCAAGATGGTAGAACAAAAAACTGTACGACGTACAAAACGTCTCGGATGACGACGCGCGCCGTACACACAGCCGAGGGATGAATGCGTTGCGCGCTAGCCGTGGACAGCACCAAGCCACTGAGAGATGTGGTCACTTTCTTCAGTTTCCTACAAAAGTTTGCGTTCATCACAGAAACGGCGGCCCCGGTATCAATTAACGCTAATGTGGCGACTCCCTCAACATCGACGTCAACAACATTTTGTGGCGAAAATGGAGGCCTTGGGAATTGCGCACAAGTTGCAGTTCTTGCCTCCGGAACTGCACTGATTAGTTTCCCTCCTCAAGAGGTGGTCGACGACGCATAGGCGATGGCGATCGGCGACGAGGTGATGGGAAACGAGCAGTCGATGGGTGGCGATCCGAGTCGGAGTGCCTCTGTTCATATGCAGACGTGGTGGCCTGCTGCGGTGCGTAGGTAGGAGCTCCGAAGTATGCGTGCGCAGGCGTGGGACGGCGGCGGCAGAAGCGTGCAATGTGGCCAGCGATGCCACACGCGAAGCAGATGGGACGATTGTCTCGGGTGCGCCACTCATTAGATGGACGGAAAAAGCGAGGTGGGGGCCTGTAGACTGGAGGCGAGGCCGGAGGAGGTGGAGACGATAAGGCGACTGGATGCGGTGGGGGCCGCGCGACCACAGCTGCGTAGCTGAGAGGTGAAGGCGGCGCAGTTGGTGCGTAGCCAGCAGTTGAGAGATCAGATGGCACCGAAGTGCACGGGTAAGAGGCCGGAACTGTAGGGAGTGCATTGCAAATTTCAGTGCGTATGGCCTGCTGCATATTCGAAGGGAGGCTTGTCGTGGGCGCGTCACTATGCGGCAGCAGGGAAAGCTGTCGGGCGACTTCCTCCCTGATGAAGTCTTTAATCTGGTTCGACAGAGTTCCTTGGTGAACGTTGCCATTGGCGAGTGCGACGGCCGAGATCGAATCTGGTGATGGGACACTCTGTCGGGCGATGGAACGCTGACGACGAATTTCATCGAAGCTCTGGCACAGGCTTACGAGGACTGCCACCGTGGTCGGGCTCTTCGCCAGCAACATCTGGAATGCGCCATCCTCGATGCCTTTGAGAATATGTCGAATTTTCTCTTCTTCAGGCATGGATGAGTTAACACGCCTGCAGAGGTCGAGCACATCCTCAATATAGCTAGTAAAGGTCTCACCAGGTTGCTGGGCTCGGTGGCGCAGACGCTGGTCAGCGCGGAGCTTGCGGACCTCTGGTCGGCCGAACGCTTCGGTCACGAGGGTCTTGAAGGTGGACCAGCTGGCGATGGCGGTTTCGCGGTTGGTGAACCATAGCTTGGCGACGTCAGCCAAGTAAAAGATGACATAGGCAAGCTTAGAGTCGTTGTCCCATTTGTTGCTGGCACTCACGCGTTCGTACAAGGAGAGCCAGTCTTCGACGTCTTGCTCACCACTGCCGCTGAAGATTGGTGGGTCCCGCTGACGGGTAGCACCGGGGCAGGTCGACGTGGCAGCCGATGGTGCTGGCTGTGCTGGGATGGGCTGGTTGGCGACTGCGTCAGTCATGTTGTACGGTAGTCTTTCGGCCAACTTGCGAGAGCGGAGCTCCAGGTCTGCTTAGGGATCTCAGCAGCCTCCACCAAATGCGATGATGTTTATTAGAACAGAGGAGTCGCAACGAGGTCGCGACGGAAAATGGGCGAACAGCAAGTCTGGCAAAGGCGGCACAGGTTCTCGTGCAATCAGAGCACGGGCTTTTCGTTGTCTTCCGAAGGCGCATACGCGTTGGTGCGTATGCTTCACTACAATATATATATATATATATATATATATATATATATTATATATATATATATATATATAATATATATATATATAATACTATATATATATATATCATATATATATATATATATATATATATTGTATATATATTATATATATATAATATATATATATATATATATATATATTATATATATATATATATATATATATATATATATCTATACATCCGCCTAAGCTTACACATAGTGCTTCAATGAGAACAAACACCACTCTTTAAGCAAGTTCAGCAGTGTCGTTGTTGTAACGTGAGACACACAAGCTAGGGTTTATCCATTGGCATGAATAACGTCTCTATGCTCAAGAGATGACTGCGTTTGGTTTATGTTAAGCTTAAACATTGCCCCTAGCACACTTTGTAATTGTTTAGGCGCACAAGCTGCTTTTCCTAGTTGTGTCAACTAGTGTATGAGAGAGTGAAAGACGCATCGAGATTCTGATAATTTCAACTCGCTGCATGATGTGTCCAAATTTAACTTCATATTTGATGTGTACTGTTGTATATAATCACTTTGCTGAATGTAAAACAATATTTTACGTGCTGCTTCTGGCACAATGCTTCAAAAGAACACTTACTCTTTGGTTTGCTCAAAATAGACATATTCGAAATCAATACTGAGCCATTTTTGTAACTTTAGGTCTAATTTCACCTGGGCAAGAGGAAATCATAAAGGATAAAAACGTTAATAAATACTGACTATGATTAGGTACTATGGAACATTTTTCAATATGTTACGAGAATTTTCGCGTTGCAACAGAATATTTAGTACATTAGAATGTATTGAGTACATTAGAATGATGTTTGACTTTGACGCATTTAGAAGGAGTTCTTCATGAATGGAATTTTATAGGGTTAATGACTTTATTACTACAATGAGCGGCTCGCTTATAAAAACATAATACGTGAGCGGAGCCTTACAGTACGATTCACACGGCCAGCAACGACGCCATTATTGGATCGATTCACGAAGCGTACAACATGTGGTGCTGGTGATACTTATCCGACTTCGGTGTACGCATGCTTGACCTCAAGCAGACCTCCTGCTCTGAAATTCAGGGTACTTCAGATCAAGGCGTACTCTAACCCCACGCTATTGCAGAAGATATATCAAAATGGTAGACTGCTATCACCTGCTCCAGACTCTAAACAAAGCTGTGGGCTGTCTGACAGGCCCGTGACGCAGCAAAGAGACTTGGTCTTTTTGTTTTGGACGGGGAGCGGCCAGCAACATGGTAATGAACGTTTAGAAGGGCCCCTTAAAATATTAAAATAAACGATAAACTGTTGATTTCTATGTGAGGGTTAACGTCCCAAAACCACCACATGTATATGAGAGACGCCGTAGGGAAGAGCTGCAGAAATTTCGACCACCTGGAGTTCTTTAACGTGCACTCAAATCTGAGCACACGGACCTACAACATTTCCGCCTCCATCGGAAATGCAGCCACCGCAGCTGGGATTCGATCCTGCGACCTGCGGGTCAGCAGCCGAGTACCTTAACCACTAGAGCACCGCGGCGGGGAACGATAAACAGTAAACTTCGCAAGTGCTAACAAGCAAATATTGACGAGGAAGCCTTATTTGACTCGTCAAATTTGAAAATGGCCCGCGTTGACGAGCTTTGACGGTGTTGCCGTCGACACTAAGGGATGCGATCGTTCCTATTATGTGATCACGTCCTCACGTTATCACATGATGGTGTCAGTGACTTCTTCGTGACGATTTGACGATCTGCCATGTTGTGATGTTGTCACATTCATGACGTCACTATGAAGTCCCATAACAGGACGTCATCATACGATAACGAAGTCATGTGGTTTCGTCACTCGGTAGATAGGGTGATCGCGGAGCCACTGTAAAATGACGTCAGGTACAGAAAGCACTCAGGCAAGGGGACCCTTGCGATTGATGGATAATTCTTCCCGGAAACTGAGATCCTTCTGAATTCACGGAGATCGGCTCACCAGAGAAGGCTTCTTCCACATCATCAAACGAAAAAGATAGTGTGTTTGTAAAACGTGCCAATAGGTGTTCGCGTGATCTTATACTCTGATTTCTATTTCACCTGTCATTCAATTAACCAGGAACTCACCCCAGGACTTTCGCGCATAACATCGCGTCGTGATCGTCAATGTAAAAGTTTCATTCCTTTTTGCCGCACTAACAATTTTTCAGACTCCGTTTTGCCAATGACCAGCGTCGAGTGAAACCGCATATTCCCGTCAATCGCCAGCAGCGAGGGTGTGTCCACATTCGAAACTGCGCTAACCGATTATATCTTGAGCGTTTAATAACTTTGTGTTGCTTGAACAAGAATTCTAATTTAATTGTTGTGTTTATATGTATCATTTTTTTGCATTGCCGAGCACTTGTTTCTGTACCCGGCTGTCTGCCTATTACCTGGCGTCGCTAATAAACCCCCTTGCAATATATATATATATATATATATATTATATATATATATATATATATATATATATATATATATATATATATATATAGTGTGAGCGCGACAAGCGAATGACTCTTTATTCTCTTTGTAATCATCATCACCTGTACATCTTCTTCATCTAAGAATATCATCACCAGCGTGATTGAGCTCGAGCCTGGCCGAATAAACCGGTTCCTCACAAGTGTGCTTTTCGTTCCCTCAAGTCCTCTCGCCCGTTCTCGCTGGAGCTCCGCTCGGGTCGTCGCATACAACCCCCTGCCATGGCGGCCCAAGAAAACCCTGGCCCATCCAACGTCGCCGTCTTACTGCAGCCACCGCCACCCGCTCCGCCCAACAACACTCGCCTGCGTGATCCACCTGTGTTTTTCGGTCTCCGAGGCGATGATGTCGAAGACTGGATCAAGAACTACGACCTCGTCAGCGATTTGAACAGGTGGGACAATCCACACAAGTTGCGCAGCGTCCCATTTTACTTGTCCGATGTTGCGAAAACTTGGTTCTGGAACCACCACCCGGATCTTCCCGACTGGGACACTTTCGAGCAGCAAATTCGTCAGGTATTTGGTGCCCCTGCAGTTCGCGCTGAGGCAGCAAAGAAGAAACTCGCTCAACGCACGCAGTTGCCGGGTGAATCTTACACCTCTTATATTGAGGATGTCCTTGCACCGTGCAAGCGCGTTAACACCGGCATGTCTCAAAACGACCAAATACGCCACATTATTAAAGGCATTAAAACCGTTGCCTTTAACGCCCTCGCCACGCAAAAGCCTGCCACCACCCAGGACGTGATAACCATCTGTCAGCGACTTGACGAGCTTCAGTCTCTTCGCCTTTGCTACGATGCCACCGACGTTCGTTTGCCGGCAAGCCTCGACTTGCGTGCGCTTATTCGCGACATCGTTCGTGAAGAGCTGCACGGGCGCTGCTCTTCCTGTGCTGCAGAAGTTACTTTACCTCCTGAAAAAGATAGCTTGCGATACCTGATTAAACAAGAGATCGCCTCCGCATCACGTGCGACGTGTTCCAACAGTCTCTGCGTGCGCCAGACGCGCACGTACGCCGAAGTTGCCGCGCTCTCTGCCGCACCCACCGTTTCTGTGCCTACAACAGCAGACCATACGCCTGTGGCTTCGTTATCACCGCCAGTGCGTGCACCACCTTACTACGCACCTCAGCGCCCACCTCGACCAATCTGTTACTACTGCGGCTATCGAGGACATATCGCTCGGTTTTGTCGAAGGCGCCAACAAGACGAGCAACGCGGCTACGCTCCCGAAGAACATCGAAGCTTCCGTCCGACCATGAACTACTTACGGCCACCCTCCCGATCATCCTATTACCGTTCACCGTCACCTACTTACCACACGGACCTGCCTGGGAATTCCCGTACGTCTCGCTGCAGGTCGCCTTCGCCAGGTCGCCGTTCAGTGTCGCCTCTACTGCCCGCCTCCCATTCCACGAACGCCCATGCGGAAAACTCCCCAATGCAGTTTTAGGTGGGGAAACTGCATCCCTTGGACAGCTAACAATTCCTACAGAGCGGCCATCGAGTTTGATAGTAGTGTTTGTAGAAGGTGTACGTGTTGTGGCTCTTGTAGACACTAGCGCTGCCGTTTCGATTATTCGTGCTGATTTTTGTTCCCGCCTTCGAAAAGTCACCACACCTTATGGCGGCCCACCTCTACGTGCGGCGACCAACGCTCTCATTCGTCCACTTGCACAGTGTACCGTTCGTGTCTGCATAGAAGGCATTCGTCATCACATTGTTTTAGCGGTATTTAGCGAGTGCACCCACGCTCTCATTCTTGGGTGGGATTTCTTGTCTTCTGCGTCCGCTTTCATATCATGTCATCAGCGCCTCCTGCATCTAAAGGCCACTGACTCTTCTCCGCTTGAACAAGATGGACGCATCCGCCTTGTCACCAAGTCAGATTATGTACTTCGGCCATGCATCGAGGAAATTATAAGTGTTAATTGCACCGACATTGTGGATGGCGACGTACTAATTCTCCCTTACGATCATACCCTACGTAGGGGCATTGTGATCACACCGGGGCTTATTCGCTTCTTCGATGGGTGTACGTACCTAACCGCCATAAATCAAACGCCCGAGTGTGTACTGCTCCCCTGTGGCTCAACAGTATCTTGCGCGGTCGACAGTGAGCCTGTTGCGATTGTTACTCTTCCGAACAACAACCACAACGATGTTCCGAAGGCGCAATCATTGCCATTCAATGCCTCTGCCACATATGTGTCGGCGACAATAAGCAATGACTTAACACCTGATCAAACTGAAGATTTGCTCGCCCTGTTAAATAGACACCGTTCTCTATTTGACGTCAACTCGCCCGCCCTAAGCATGACTACCACCGCTACTCACAGCATCCAGACTGACGGCTCTCGTATTGTACATCGGCGTTCATATCGCGTGTCTCAGGCAGAACGCAATATCATCGAGGAAAACGTCTCAGACATGCTACGACGCAACATCATACGCCCTTCTTTGAGTCCCTGGTCATCCCCAGTTGTTCTCGTTCAAAAGAAAGATAGGACAGTGCGTTTCTGCGTCGATTACCGTGCGCTAAACAAAATAACGCTCAAGGATGTTTATCCCCTCCCTCGGATCGACGATGCACTGGACTCATTACAGGGCGCAGAGTATTTTTCCAGCCTCGACCTTAGGTCAGGCTATTGGCAGATACCAATGTCGGAGTCTCATAAAGAGAAGACCGCCTTTTCAACGCCAGATGGGTTGTACGAGTTCAATGTGATGCCTTTTGGACTCTGTAATGCGCCCGTCACCTTCGAACGCATGATAGACGGCGTATTGCGTGGTTTGAAATGAAAAACATGTCTGTGCTATCGCGATGACATAGTAGTGTTTTCATCCACGTTCTCGCAGCATCTACAACGTCTTGACAAAGTCCTCACATGCCTTGCAAAAGCCGGTCTACAGCTTAACACCAAGAAAGGTACCTTTGCTAGCAAGACAATCAAGGTTCTCGGCCACCTTGTCAGCAAAGAAGGAATTCGGCCCGACCCCGAGAAGCTTGCCGCTGTCCTCGATTTTCCTCGTCCACTACGTCAGAAGGACCTGCGCAGCTTTCTTGGGTTATCTTCTTACTTCCGGCGCTTCATACGTTGTTTCACGGAACTTGCGTCTCCACTCCATCAACTCCTCGCAAAGTACGTCCCCTTCATTTGGTCCGAAGACTGCGAAAGCGCTTTCACGGCATTGAAGCAAGCCCTCACGTCGGATCCGGTACTGTGTCACTTCGATTCCACCACACCCACCATCCTTCACACCGACGCAAGTAGTCATGGTCTCGGTGCGGTACTCTTGCAGCGTGACAAAAACTCACGCGAACGCGCCGTTGCTTACGCAAGTCGTGCTCTTACCGCTCCTGAAAAGAACTACACTATCACCGAGCAGGAGTGCCTTGCTGTTGTTTGGGCAGTGCAAATATTCCGACCATATCTTCACGGCCGTCACTTTACCGTCGTGACCGACCATAACACCCTATGCTGGCTTTCATCGCTGAAAAACTTATCGGGTCGCCTTGGTCGCTGGGCGCTTCGCTTACAGGAGTATGATTTCGATGTCGCCTACAGATCTGGGAAGAAGCATCAAGATGCTGATGCTCTATCGCGCTGTCCTTTGCCCAGCGGAAGCAATTCACCATCGATACTCCAAAACAACAGCACCTCTCCAATCGCAGCGCTAAGTTCATCACCTGCCACCCTATCCGTCCTTGTCTCACAACAACGTGTCGACCCATACTGCCGCACCATTGTTGACCGCTTGACCGGCTCTACTACTCCTCCAAACGCCAGACTCCGTCGACAACTTAAACAATTTAAGCTTGTCGGTGATGCTTTATGTCGCTACATTTACCACATCGATGGCAACAAGTGGGTACCCGTCATCCCACGTTCTCTGCAACGTGAAGTTCTGGAAGCCTTTCATGATGATCCAACCGCTGCTCATCTAGGCTACCACAAGACTTACGACAAAATACGAAGTCATTGTTTTTGGCCGGGCCTCTCTTCAGCCGTCGCTAAGTACGTCGCCTCCTGTGTCCATTGCCAACGGCGAAAACGACCGACAACTGCTCCGGCTGTCTTAATGCAACCTCTTCCTTGTCCCTCATCGCCTTTTGAAGTCGCTGGAATCGACTTGTATGACCCTCTTCCTATATCATCCAATGGGAATCGCTGGATTGTCACGGCAGTCGACCACCTTACCCGCTACGCAGAAACAGCTTCTATACCATCTGGGACTGCCCCTGAGATCGCCGATTTCTTTCTTCGCCACATCTTTTTGCATCATGAAGCTCCACGCATTCTCCTCAGTGATCGCGGCAAAGTCTTTCTATCTTCCATTGTCGAGCAAGTTTTGCGTGCCTCGAACACTGTTCACAAGACCACTTCTAGCTACCACCCGCAGACCAACGGATTGACTGAACGGTTTCATCGGACCCTATCGGACATGATCGCCATGTACATTCACCCCAACCACACGAACTGGGATGCAATTCTACCCTTCGTGACATTCGCCTATAATACGGCTGCTCAACGCACTACCGGCTTTTCTCCATTTTTTCTCGTCCATGTTCGCTCGCCGAGTTTCGCTCTGGATGTCTCCTTCCTTTCGGCCCCTGCACCCTCGACGGCTCCTTTCTCTGAAGAATTCCTATCTCGTCTCGCACACTGCCGTCACCAGGCCCGTGTTAACACCGGCCTCTCTCAAGACACTCGAAAATTTCGCTACGACTCGTCTCGCCGTGTTGTGAGTTTTTCCCCTGGCGACGAAGTTCTTCTATGGACTCCACTACGCGTCCCCGGCTTATGCGACAAATTCATCAGTCGCTTCATTGGGCCATACACGGTGGTCGAACAGACATCTCCTGTCAATTACCGCGTTTCTCCTCTTAGCGCTAGTCCTGATCATCGTTGCCGAGGAACAGAGATAGTGCACGTATCTCGTTTAAAGCCTTATGCGCGACGCATTTCATAATACTGTCAAGCGACCAGGCGGCCGCTTTCATCGCGCGGGGGAATTAGTGTGAGCGCGACAAGCGAATGACTCTTTATTCTCTTTGTAATCATCATCACCTGTACATCTTCTTCATCTAAGAATATCATCACCATTGTGATTGAGCTCGAGCCTGGCCGAATAAACCGGTTCCTCACAAGATATATATGTATATATATATACATCCGCCTAAGCTTTACACATAGTGCTTCAATGAGAACAAACACCACTCTTTAAGCAAGTTCGGCAGTGTCGTTGTTGTAACGTGAGACACACAGCTAGTGTTTATCCATGGCTGAATAACGTCTCTATGCTCAAGAGACGACTGCGTTTAGTTTATGTTAAGCTTAAACATTGCCCCTAGCACACTTTGTAATTGTTTAGGCACACAAGCTGCTTTTCCTAGTTGTGTCAACTAGTGTATGAGAGAGTGAACGAAGCATCGAGATTCTGATAATTTCAACTCGCTGCATGTTGTGTCCAAATTTAACTTCATATTTGCAGTGTACTGTTGTATATAATCACTTTGCTGAATGTACAACAATGTTTTACGTGCCGAATTTGGCACAATGCTTCAAAAGAACAATTGCTATTTGGTTTGC
Organism: Rhipicephalus microplus; assembly: GCF_013339725.1. Classification (NCBI taxonomy): domain Eukaryota; kingdom Metazoa; phylum Arthropoda; class Arachnida; order Ixodida; family Ixodidae; genus Rhipicephalus; species Rhipicephalus microplus. Next base: position 174,357,248 of record NC_051167.1, read on the forward strand.
TCAAAATAGACGTATTAGAAATCGAAATTGAGCCATTTTTGTAAATTAGGTCTAATTTCATCTGGGCAAGAAGGAATCATAAAGGATAAAAACGTAAATAAATACTGACTATCATAAGGTACCATGGAACATCTTTCAATATGTTGCGAGAATTTTCGCATTGCAACAGAATATTGAGTACATTAGAATGATGTTTGACATTGACGCATTTAGAAGGAGTTCTTCATGAATGGAATTTAAAAGGGTTAATGACTTTATCACTAAAATGAGCAGCTCGCTTATAAAGCTTAATACGTGGGCGGAGCCTTACAGTACGATTCACACGGCCAGCAACAACGCCATTATTGGATCGATTCACGAAACGTACAACATGTGGTGCTGGTGATACTTATCCGACTTCGGTGTGCGCATGCTTGACCTCAAGCAGACCTCCTGCTCTGAAATTCAGGATACTTCAGGTCAAGGCGTATTCTAACCCCACGCTATATCAGAAGATATATAAAAATGGTAGACTGCTATCACCTGCTCCAGACTCTAAACAAAGCTATGGGCTGTCTGACAAGCCTGTGACGCAGCAAAAAGACTTGGTCTTTTTGTTTTGGACGGGGAGCGGCCCGCAACATGGTAATGAACGTTTAGAAGGACCCATTATTATATTAAAATAAACGATAAGCTGTTGATTTCTATGTGAGGGTTAACATCCCAAAACCACCACATGTATATGAGAGACGCCGTAGGGAAGAGCTCCAGAAATTTCGACCACCTGGAGTTAATTAACGTGCACTGAAATCTGAGCACACGGACCTACAACATTTCCACCTCCATCGGAAATGCAGCTACAGCAGCTGGGATTCGATCCTGCGACCTGCGGGTCAGCAGCCGAGTACCTTAACCACTAGAACACCGCGGCGGGCAACGATAAACAGTAAACTTCGCAAGTGCTAACAAGCAAATATTAACGAGGAAGCCTTATTTGACTCGTCAAACTTGAAAATGGCCCACGTTGACGAGCGTTGACGGTGTTGGCGTCGACACTAAGGGATGCGATCGTTCCTATTATGTGATCACGTCTTCACGACATCACATGATGGTGTCGGTGGCTTCTTCGTGACGATTTGATGATCTGCGATGTTGTGATGTCGTCACATTCATGACGTTACTATGAAGTTCCATAACAGGACGTCATCATACGATAACGACGTCTTGTGGTTTCGTCACTCGGTGCATAGGGTGATCGCGGAGCCACTGTAAAATGACGTCAGGTACAGAAAGCACTCAGGCAAGGGGACCCTTGCAATTGACAGATAATTCTTCCCGGAAACTGAGATGCTTCTGAATTCACGGAGATCGGCTCACCAGAGAAGGCTTCTTCCACATCATCAAACGAAAAAGATAGTGTGTTTGTAAAACGTGCCAATAGATGTTCGCGTGATCTTATACTCTGATTTCCATTTCACCTGTCATTCAATTAACCAGGAACTCACCCCAGGACTTTCGCGCATAACATCGCGTCGTGATCGTCAATGTAAAAGTTTCATTCCTTTTTGCCGCACTAACAATTTTTCAGACTCCGTTTTGCCAATGACCAGCGTCGAGTGAAACCGCATATCCCCGTCAATCGCCAGCAGCGAGGGCGTGTCCACATTCGAAACTGCGCTAACCGATTATATCTTGAGCGTTTAATAACTTACTGTTGCTTGAACAAGAATTCTAATTTAATTGTTGTGTTTATATGTACCATTTTTTGCATTTTTATTGTTTCTGTATTAGCCTTTTCCGTAACGCCTTCATGCTTCTCAAAAAAATAAATAAATAGATAAAGGAAATCCCTCTTTTTTATATCCCTTCCTTCCTTCCAAAAGAGCAAGCAAGTGTTGTGCCCCTCCAGGTGCCACCTTTCTCTTCCCCATTTCCCCCTGTCTTTGTGTAATTGCGTAAGAAAATTACCTAGATAGTAAATAAATGAATAAATAACAATTTTTTTCATTGCAGTCGCAGCACAAGTGGAACCATCTGAGACAGGAAGATGTTACCTAATGATACAGACCTTTCGCGACTTCAGTATGCTACAGTTTTACGACCAGTTTCAAAAATTGTACAATGACGTGACAAGGAAAGGTTTGGTCGAGTTACCGATGTCGAGAAAAAAAAACAAAACAAAGGCTAATAGAATTCACTGAGTTGCCCCAACTTCAAGAAGGACGGCAAAACAATAAATATTTGCTAAGAAATACCTTAGCTGGATGGATCTGGCTGAATTCTGAAGGTTTTCAAAACATTGGGCTGGGACATTTCCATTGAAACAGCACTACAAGGCTCAGGCGAAGCCATTGGAGAACTTTTGAAACAAAATGCCATCTCATCTACCCCCCCCCCCCCTGCCCAGCCAACTTGCGGCCATCCGTACTTCTCTGCATAAAAATGTTTATTTTTCTTATTGCTCGAACCAACGTACTTCATTGATGGTTTCTGTAGAACAGAGAATAAACAGCTAGAGGGCACGTAAAGATAAGTTAAGATAAACAAAGGTAAAGCTGGTTTAGATGACCTTGAATCGTTTCAGAGCAGTGACGTAGCCATTAGAGGCTCCATACCTCTCTCGGAATTTTCGATTGTTGCAACTGCATGCAAAATGAACCGCATACAATCCCAAGCAAAGGCGTACACAAAGGCTGAATGAAATCACTCTCCCGGTCCCTCCCCTCCAAGGAAAAAATGTCTGGCTGCGTCTCTCTTTCACAGTATAGTCCACTTTAAAAATGTCGTGTGATTGTGCATGTCCGACTTAAAATATTTAAAAAAAAGTATGCATTTCAAAAGTAAAAACGAGAAGGATGAGCGGAAAGAAAAACACGAGATCAGATAAACTCGCAGAGCGAGGAGCCTAAAAGCACCGCATAACGGCGAACATTTTAGGCCTTGAAAGGTTGCGCTGTGACGCCACTGTGGAGACAGCCTCCTGGGAGACATGTCTGTAGAAGGAAAACAGTGGCCTCGGGCTGGGTCCTAGCTTCACTTTCACCTGACCGAGCGAAATCTCATTTGCAAGTCCGGAATCCGGAAGGTGACGGCTGGGATGCGAGAGCAAAACAAAATTTAATAATGCTGTTAACAAACGGGGCGCCCTACTTGTCGCATTCCCTGTAAAGCTTGCCACCACTACTCTCTCCACCCTCCCCGGCCTTCGGTCCTCACGTTTTTTTAAACTCACTTTTGTGACTGGGACCATAAGAGTGCTATGCTATAGGAGGCGCAGAAAGAAAATCTTTTTTAAATACCAAATCGAGCTTCTTTCAGCAAAGATTTTAAAAGGGGGTCCTTAAGGAAAAAAAACTGTGGAGGAGAAAAGAGTACTGACGGTTGAGCCTTGTTTATTCGTGTTTTGTTATCATTTATATCTCACTTTTGTTGCGAACGAGCGAAACATTTGTGTGCGTCTCCCGTGAAGGCCTTTATACGCGTGCTTCACCTTATGGACCATCCATCGTCTTCCACTATGCAACGACGGCACCGATTCTGCGCAAGAGGATGCTTTCATCAGGCTCTAAAGCAACTCTTAAGGAACCAAGCAGGTACAAAAATGTCAGATTCTATATGCCACTACTTCACTTCATACAAAACACCAACCTAACAGCACACATTTACCAAAAATAATATGCCTTAAAGGCAAGTCTTTGTTGCAATAAAAAAAGGTACAAAAATGAACATCAACTCCCGCTAATGGTGCATTCAGACGACGGACCGAATCCGGATTTGTCGTGGACGCGGACAGCTAATCCGCGGATGGTCCGCCTGCAGGCGCATCCACACGACGGACGGTGTCCTAGGGGAAAACAGGCGGATTACCCTCAACAGCAGATTCGGCGCTCACCTGCGCCCGCTGGCAGCAGACCGGTTTGAGAGTATTCAACATGGGTGCCCGCAAGAAGCGAAGCTTGGCTGCGATGTCTGTCGTGTTGTGACAAATGAACGAGTAGTGTTATTCTTTCAGGAGAAAAGGGAGTTGCTTGCAGGATATTCTTTCAACTACATTATTCCCCACTTGTAGAACTTCTAAACGTGTCTCCCGCCTTTTTTTTTAGAAGCGGCACGTCGCCGTTTGCAGAAGTTGGAATATTTCACCACCATGACGGCTAAGAATCTCGCGTGTTAAGCGACGGCGGCGACATTTCCCGAACCACCAAAAGGGATTTCTGCATATTTAATCACCTGAGAACAAAGTCTTCGGAAACTAACTAAACAATGCTCAAGCGTAGATGATGCCGACCAGTCATGCAGCTGTCCGCGAGCCACGGAGGACATGCCGCGAGCAGACGAAAAGTGTACTGGTTGCCACCGACCCTAAGCTATTCCGCTGAAGTACCGGCTCTCCCCCGCCAGAATCCCGATGTGAGAAACAGGTTGGGTTCATCCGTCCGCGAGCCGCGCGGACGAGTCGCGGACGAGGGGAATCGCTGATGTGAGGTCACATGACGCGCCGTCCGTCCCGCCACATCGGGATTCGATCCGTCGTCTGAATGCACCATAAAGGGAACCATGTGTACATGTGAAGCAGCGAGTGCTAAAGCTAATGCTGGCGGCGGCTTTGACGCTGGCGCTCATCATGGCATTGCACAGGCGTGAAACCTAGGGAGGACACGCAGTGATGGACCAGTCTTTCCTTCTAAAGCATGCCAATCGCTGCTAACGGCCAATGAGACACAGAAGACTTCAATTCAGCTGACGCCATCCGGAAAATTATTAACAGTGTACGAGGGTGCTAGTTGATTGAATACATACTTGCTTTCGGGGAAATTGGTTGTCAGCCGCCGAAGGTACTTTGCAAGTGTATATTTATTTATTTATTTGATTTGCAATCACAGATACACAAGGACACAGAGGAAAGAAGGAGGGAGCAAGCTGGCAACTGCCACCTGGAGGGGCGCTACGCCTGCTCACTCTTTCGGGAGGAGGGAAGAAACAGAGCAAACAAGGATTAGAGGGAAGAAAGAGGAGAGAAAATGAGGAATGAAAAGAAATGACGACGACTTCGGCAAGCGAATGCATGAATTCGTAAAATATGCAAGACCCGTAGTCCGTTATTAGAGAAAGCGCAAGCTGCGATGTTTTGTTCAACAACGCACAGGAGCCACACGTTGGAGGTCAAGATCTAGTGCCTATATATACAGGTGTCCAGAGAACGATTGTGCAACTGGAGCAGTGGCTTTTTAAAGACGACAGTCTTTCCTGGGGACCTTCGACGCAAACATTTTGGCCTGCCTGCCTGCCTTCCTGCCTTCCTGCCTGCCTGCCTGCCCGCCCGCCCGCCTGCCTGTTCGCCCACCTGTCTGTCTGTCTGTCTGTCTGTCTGTCTGTCTGTCTGTCTGTCTGTCTGTCTGTCTGTCTGTCTGTCTGTCTGTCGTCTGTCTGTCTGTCTGTCTGTCCGTCTGTCTGTCCGTCTGTCTGTCTGTCCTTCTGTCTGTCCGTCTGTCTGTCTGTCTGTCTGTCTGTCTGTCCGTCTGTCTGTCTGTCTGTCTGTATGTCTGTCCGTCTGTCTGTCTGTCCGTCTGTCCGTCTGTCCTTCTGTCTGTCTGTCCGTCTGTCTGTCTGTCTGTCTGTCTGTCTGTCTGTCTGTCTGTCTGTCTGTCTGTCTGTCTGTCTGTCTGTCTGTCTGTCTGTCTGTCTGTCTGTCTGTACATTTGTCTGTTTGTCCACTCTTACTCGCATCAGGTACTTGAAACGGCCGACCCCATCCGCAGCGCCACCAATGTTGTTCAAGATTTAGCGCTCATACTTTTGCGATTGTCAATTGAAAAGCAATTATTGCGCATGTCTGGGGCATCATAACAACACGTATATGTTCTACATGTGCGTCTTTTACTTGAAAAATCATACATACGTGATTTTAAGGACCGTAGCCCTTCTCACGCTGCGCTGACCCTGCAACGCTTGCACGGAACGGGGAGTGTTTCCAACGCTTCGCTGAGACTAGACGGTGGTGGCACTTCCCCGTCACTCTGCATTCTACACCTTATCACCTTTGAGACGGGTGTGCACACCCGTCTCAAAGCCACGCGCTTCCTTTTCCAAAAAAAAAAAAAACTGCCAGATGGCGCTCATGTCTCACGTGTGACGTGACTGATGCGTTCATTAACCTCCGCTCCACGCTCGAGGCACTCTAACGCAGCGCCTGCAGAATACCCTTCACAGATTTTCTTGCACAGAACATCAAATAAATGTTTTGTTCACTCTCCCCACACGCAAGACTATCGCCTTTCGACGACATTTGCAGATTAACATGCAGATACGGGGCCAATTTTTTTTCAATCAAGAAACTCACTAGCGGATGCTGCCTGCATCGGCGTTGCGTGGTGACAGAGAGAGAGCTTAGAAAAGAAAGGATAAGGGCGCGCATGTGCAATGGTGGCGTAAATACTGGGGAGAGGGATATTTAGAGGAGTGAGAGGAGAGGGGAGCGACAGCAGGCTAGCAGACGCTGTCAGCGTCGGTGTTGCGAAGTGAGAGAGGGGGAACCAGGAGAAGATAGACAGGGTGAAAAAACGCGCATGCGCAATAAGGCTAGTAATGCCCCATACCGGACTTAGCTTGACCATGAGATGCTTTACATCTAAAAACGATCAAACAATACATAAAAAGCAGGCCTCATGAAATTCTCTACAAAATGCGCCCTTAAGTGGAACAATAGGGAAGCTCGAACAGAATCCCAATTGTGCAGCTTGGCTTAGCAGTTGAGTGGATCACTAATGTGTATCTCGCTTGGGTGCATAAGTTCACAAACCATCATTGCGACTATCGGTTATTGGAGAAGCATTTTTAGGCAGACAGGAGAAAATATTTGTGAGTGAAAGTCCCGTGAATCCTTTGACAAATATATTGGATATTGGGACTCGCTAGCTTTGTAGCGTGGGACACTTCGTTGTAAACATGGCAAAAAGCACAATATAGAACAGTGTTTGTGAGAATATCCCAATGCAATGAAAAGCTTTCGTCAAGACGAAGAACCAAGAACATAAACAGAGAGAGAGTGGGGAAGAGAGAATAAACAAAAGAAAGGAATGAAGAACTAAAAAAAACAAGATTGGAAGGAAGAACGAATGAAAGGATGGAACAGAAAATACGAAGGGGAGGTTGAAATCATGCACACTGGTCCTCATCCGATGCAGTTGAATTGCGTGACTATGCCGCGTTTGACGTGAACCGTGTTTGCACCATTAGCGGGAGTTGATGTTCATTTTTGTACCTTTTTTTATTGCAACAAAGACTTGCCTTTAAGGCATATGCCGTGTTTGCTCGTGTCCACTGAAATCAAGTGCTTCTCACGTTGGCGTGCTGAGTAAGTGCTAAGGACGTCCCTGATCGTTCTACGTCAGGGGCGTCCGTCAGTACGAGTCATGGTGCCCGTCGCGTCTTGGACGCCTTCGAAGGCGCTTGTCTTCGACGTTGTTGTCCCTACGGGGACTAGTGCCGAGACCGTCGTTGATGCGACGGCCTCAATAGTCGGCCTCTCAGAGGTGTACTGCGTGCAGCATCAGGGAGCTCAAAACTTCCAAGTCACCGTTAAGAGCATGGCCTCCATGTCTCTAATCGTCAATGCTGGCTGCCTGGTGATCGGCGGCGAGCGTGTTCAAGTCGTTCCCGTTGGCCCACAAGTGACCAACGTCGCCTGCCTGTTCCTGCCATCGTTCGTCTCAAACGAAGCTCTCGTCCAAGCGTTATCCCCATATGGCAAGGTGCTCACTGTCACCAGTGGTTTGATGAGCGGGCGACGCGGCGTACTCACTGGAACGCGGTATGTTCGAATGGAGATGAACGCCGCTAATCCTGTGCCAAACTACCTGCGCATCTCCGGTCACCGTGCTACGTTTGACTACCGTGGTCTCCAGCGTGTATGTCGAAGATGCGGCTCAGGGGACCATCTACGAGCCCAGTGCACAACACCGTATTGCGGTCGCTGCGGTGTGCACGGTCACGTTAGTGAAGGATGTGACCGCCCATGTCGACGCTGCGGGGACGGCCACCCAACTGTGGTTTGCCCTGTCCGCCGCTCTTACTCAGACGCTGCCGCTGGTGCCTTTCCACCATTGACACCGGCAATGGAACCAACTACCGACTCGGGGGACGCAGAGGAGGTCACCGACGCTGTGCTGGCCTCACCCCTACAAGTTCTTTCAAACGAAGCGCACAACGAAAGCGCGATTGTCGATGCGACGCTTGGCGCGTCGGCCTCCCCGCTGGTGCAGGAACCGTGCGCTTCGAAAGACGCAACGCACTGCCCTGAAAACGGCGTCGGCGTCTCTTCTTTGACGCCACTTGATGTTCAGTGCACAAATGACCCCAGTTATCAGGCTGCTGCTGTTGGAGTTGGCCCTACGACCCCGGTTATTTTGGAAAACAGTGGCGAAAACACCACAGCCTCTTCTGTTGCGGCCGCTCCGACCATTTCGACATCGCGTCGTACACGTAAAAAATCGCCCACACAAAGGGTGCCTACACCGGACTGCCGAGACGCGGACAGTGCTGCCAGCATCAAGAATGTGGATCCAAGCTTGCCGGCGGCTCAGTCCCTACCTCCTCAGGACACGTCTTCAGAAGACGGCTTCAGCCTGGGACTGGATAGTAGCATCGGACTGTCTAGCCTTGCCGATTTTGACGTTGAAATGGGAGCTCCACGTGAAACAAAGCGAGGGCACACTTCCAGCTCTTGCTCCGATGAACGCAGTGATGGCCGTGGTAAATCCCAACGGTCCAAAAAACCTCGACCCTCTACTGGAGGGTCGAACAGTGCGTTGTAATTTGGTCGAGCAAGTGTCCCCTGGACACTTTCCAGGACACCGTCTAGAACTATGCGTCCAGGTTAGTCTTTACTTTTTATTATGGCTACTACACTGCATATTATTTCATTGAACGTTCAGGGTTTTCGCAGTCCGGCAAAGCAGGCTGAAGTGATTAGTGTCGCCCGCGCTGCAAATTGTGATGTTTTGTGCCTCCAGGAAACAAATTTTTTCTCGCTATCCGACGTGCTTGCTTTTAAACGAAGGTTCAACCTAGATTGTTATTTCTCTTTTGCTACATCTCGTTTTACGGGAGTAGGTATTATTATTTTTAACCGAGCTCTATTAAGGGATCATCATGCTTTTTACGATGGCGTGGGCAGGGTTTTGGCTTTAGACTGTAGCTATTTTTCTTTCAGATTAAGGATACTGTGTGTGTATGGGCCAGCGCAAGCTGGACAGTCTAATGACTTTTTTAGAGACCTGGATGTGTTTTTTCTTGACGGTCGTGACGTCATTTTGATTGGCGACTTCAACTGCGTTCTAAATACGCGAACCGATGTACAAGGTCCTGGCTGGGGCCGGTCTGCTTGGAATTCACGCGAGCTTCGCCGCCTTGTCCACCACTTTTCATTACTAGACGCGCACAATGTAGTGCACGGAAATACCTTTGTTTGGACATGGCGACGTGGACGATCCTCCAGCAGGCTCGACCGGGCTTATATCCCACGAGCGTTAGAGGCGTTTGTCTCTGATTTATGCGTTCCGTCCTTCCCACCTTCTCCTGTGTACGTATCTGATCATCGGCCTATTGTCTTGAAGCTCGAAGTTCCATTTTCTTTCTCAGAAAAGCCATGGCGTCTTGATGTTCGCGTCCTGCAGGACGCGCGCTCAAGATCAGATTTGTCACGCGCAATACGTGTGTCGCTCACGGCGTCTGGTCCTGAAGATTGGGATGCGCTTAAAACACAGTGGCGCCTGCGCTGCGCAGTGGAGGGGCGTTCGCTTCGTCGACGCGTTTCTGAAGAGCTTGCTGATACCGCGATGAAGTTACGCATTGCTTTGCGCGCCGAGACGCCTTCTCCTCTGATGCGAGCGTGGCAGCGTGAACTGCGTGAACGCTTTCAGCGCTTGACTGCTGCTTCGTCCCTGGCGGCAGCAGCATGGCGCTGTAGACACAACCCATGTGCACATCCCGAGGTGCTGCGCTACGCGAGACATTCCTTTTTTGGGCAATCAGAGTCACCTGTCTCTATGACAGCACAAATACCACCTGCGCAGCGGCTTCCTACGCGTGATCGATCTGTTTTCTTGGCGCATTTTGAAGCAATGTCGTGTTCGGCCATGCGGACTAACTGTGATGAAACACCGCCAATGCTTAGAAGTTTGCCCCGTATTCCTCAAGAAGTTGCAGATTGCCTGCACATCCCTCCGTCGGCTGAAGAGGTAAAAGTGGCACTGAAATCTATGAAACGTGGAACGGCCCCAGGGCCAGACGGTTTACCTGTTGAGTTTTACTTGACATTTTGGGATGAGATTGGTGCTACAATTACCGCGGTAATCCGGCGATGCTACGAGGACGGTGTCTTTCCATCAAGTTTTCGAGATGGACGCATTGTGCTTATTCCAAAGGGTGATGCTTCCTCTGTTAATCCTGAAGATTGGAGACCTATCACGCTCCTCAACGTTGACTATAAAATATTCGCGGCGGTAGCCGTTCAACGTTTGAGGGGTCTGTTGAACACCCTAATAGGTCATCACCAGACTTCATCAGTGCTTGGACGAGAAATACACAGCTTGTCATATACGACACGGGATATCATAGCTTATACTTTGTCGCGATCTGCGCGTGGTATCCTTGTGTCTTTGGACCAGGAAAAGGCGTTTGACCGACTAGAGCACGCGTATATCTTTAATGTGCTCACAGCCTTCGGCTTTTCTCATTCGTTTGTGGAAATGATTAAAAATACGTACACTGGTCTGAAAAGCACACTAGTTCTGGATGGTTGGGAAAGTGCTGCCTTTTCCATAACACGTGGGGTCCGTCAGGGTTGTCCATTGTCTCCTGTGCTATTTGTCCTCAGCCTTGAGCCATACTTGCGTGCTCTTGACGCGGATTCACGTGTCCGGGGTCTTGCGCTTCCTGGTAGCGGTGTCGTGAAAGTCACAGCTTTCGCTGATGATATAACCTTGTACCTTTCAGATGAAGATAGCCTTTCACGCAGCCTGCATGTATTTTCCCAGTATGGCGACATTTCAGGTGCAGCGTTGAACATCTCCAAATCCCGGTATTTCTTCATTGGCTCTCCAAACTCCAGGCTTAGCGCCGGTGTTCCCATTCAGCCGGCCGCGTCCCTTCGTATTTTAGGTATTTCATACAACCACTACGGCATTTGCGAATCTGTTTGGTTAAACGCTCTCGAGGAAGTAAGACTGAAAATTCAGGATGCACAGGATTTTGACTTCCCGCTTCTTGAGCGGAGGTACCTTGCGCAGACTGTATTTTGCGGTCGCATTTGGTACCTTTCTCACGTCGTGCAACCATCTTTACGTATCGTGCGATCACTACAGTCTGCTTTGTGTTCCTTTTTTGGTCAGGCGGCACTGAGTTGGTCTCTCGCGCGGCACTGGGACAGCAGCGTGCTCAAGGAGGCTTTGCTTTCCCTTCAGTGTCCATACGCTGTCGGCTGCTGGCACTGCGTTTCCTTTTGCGCCTAGTGCAAGGGGAGGAATCTCCCGCACGAACGCTTGCATACTACTTTCTGGGTACTCACCTTCGCCATTTGATGCCTAATGCGCAACTTAACAGGGGGCCACAGTCAATAACACTTCCTGCGTTTTATGCAACAACTGTTGCATTTTTTCGCCATGTCAAGTCGAGCTGTCCTGGCATAGATGTTTTGAACAACCACATAGTTGAGACAACTGCTGCTTTGTTGCTTCCGTTGGTCCCGCCAGCCCGCCGTGCTCGCTCTAGACGGGTGTCTTGGAGCTCCTTAACGGCTTCTTTTCTGCCGGGACACCTTCGGGACTTCATGTGGCGCCTGGGATGGGGTGTACTTCCCACTCTCGACCGCCTCGAAAGGTGGAGAATAGTCCAGTCAGCAACATGTCCGAACTGCTCCCTTCGGGAAACAAATCAGCATTTTCTGAGGCATTGTATCATTGCTCGCGTTTTTTGGACAGCCGTACATGCTGGATTTCACTGCCTCAGAGTAAATCGCTTCGTTTCTTCTGGGCGTTGTTCGCGAGGCCGCTTCGCTTGTCTTCTCATTGTTGCCGGCGCTTTCTGCCTCTGGCGCAACCGCTGCGAGGCGGTTGCAGCGGGCCGCCGCCGCCGCGCGCTCTACCCGATCCTAGAACGATTGTACTCGGAGCTGCTGTCTGTTTTGTCGGAGGAGCTCTTCTTCCTCGGTGAAGAGGAATTTCTTCGGCACTGGTCTTGCCCTTTTGTGTCGGTCTATGACGGACGAGTGAAACTTGTCTTTCGGCCGGCCTGGTATTGGTAGGCTGATCTGTCGATGTGCCGGCAGAAATGGCATGCCAACATGTAAATATGCAAAATGTACATATTTATGTTTTATTTGTCTCTTGTTTACCTTGAAGTATTTTGTGGTTGTGTTTGAGTGAACCATCGAATGTACATGTTTTTTCAACGTCATCTCATATCCATGTTCATGTAAATGACGTCTGTCTTGTCATCATCGTTAGAGTATGTCTAAGACGGAAATGTTCTGTTGAGTGTTATTGACGTTTGTGGCAATAAATTTTTTCTAAACACAGCAGGGCGTGGCGCCCTCCGCCACATGTCCGCAATGCGGCTGCGGCGAAACGCTGAACCATGTCTTTCATGAATGTATAGTATCACGCACCTTCTGGCGCATGGCTACCAGTATGTTCCAAATGAGTATGCTGTGGAAGTCTCGCCATAGGTATAATGCCTAGTTCACACTGAAACATCCGCTTTCTACAGTGACCGAAATTCCCCTGCCGCCGAAACGCAACGTCGTTCGCACTGGACGCGCCCCGCGCCACCGAATATGCCATCTACTACGGGGCGAACGCGGGATGGATGCGCTGTCACCCGGTTGTTGTCGCGGCTCGCAAACGCTACTACGATATCCGGTGGTGTATACTTCGGCGATTCTCGTACTCAAGAAGCAAGAAAAGACTGTAGTGCTTACTTTGCTGGCAAGTGGCTGTCTTGTAATGCACGAAGAGCAGAAAAACCACCGACGCCAGCGGCGTTGGTGGGTTTGTTTTGCTCTGCAAGACCGCAACAAGCTCGGTCACGCCAACAGCAAGCTCGGCCACCTCTTTCACAAAATACGGAGGTGAAGTAGGCACAGAGTAGGTTAAACTCCCGTTGGTTTCACCATTCAGTTACGTGCACTGCGGCATAACAAGTGAGTAGGGCTTGGCCGCTATTTTTCAAAATTCCTTGACTAGCGCTCCTATTGGTCCGCGGTGGCCGATTCGGCGGCAGACGCCGCAAAAATCGGTCCGAGAGCGATCGGCGCGGAGAGTGCACTTTCGGCGGATCTCGCCGCCGCCGAAGCGGATTCGGAGCACTTTCGGCGGCCGGAATGCTCAGTGTGAACGCGGCCTAACTTTGTCGAACTCTTATGACAATCGGAATCTTCGTCTTATGGAAGTGGAGGGGACTGACCCACCTAAGGGGACGCCTTCAGAGAGCCATGTTTCCTCTGCTATATCGGTTAAGAAACGTATTGCTCAAGCATCTCAATGAAGAACTATTTATGCTGGGAGAGGAGGCTTTCCTCCGACGCTGGTCTACGCGATTCATTATTGTACAAAACACCAGAGTGTCCATGTCTTTCCTTCCCTACCGAAGAGGTGGGCTAGAGCTTGTACCACTGTGAAATTACAGAGCGAATTCTCTTTTTTTTCATTAGAAACATGGCTTTTCGTGCAATATTGTTCCTGAGCACGAGAGCAAACTGTCCCCACAGGTGAACGTAAAACCTTCATCTTGCACTGTGAACGACCCCCTTGTTTGTGCATATAGCCCTATGGCTTATATAAGTTTAATTATCTCGATGTTCATGAATGTCCTGTCTCTGTTGTACAATTATTGTATTGCACATCACTGCATACACAAATAAGTTATTTTCGCTGTATATAACAGCTTGCACTGCACATACACTTCATCATCATTGTGCATCTTTCTGTGTGCACATAAGCTATGTAAGACAAATCTGGAAATAAAATTCTCTTAAACTAACGGCTGAACACAGCAGAATTGACACCATTTGGTACATGCTTATGTTCTTCATGCCACATGGGACGGCTATTTGCTCCCCAATCGTAGAGTACCAACCACTTCAAATAGGTGAACGCCTTTTCCACACACACAGGCGCGTAGGCGTGCTAAGACACCTTCTGTGGTTCATGTGGCATGAATGTTGCGTAGTTGGGTATGATTTGGCAATGATCATATGTTGTTTCTTTATATTATTCTAATTTATTTAATGAAGCAGAACAGTTGCCTTCAACGTCAAGCGAAAGCTAAGTAAACAGGCTGTGGACAGAATTCCGAACGCGCGATCTAGTGCCTACATGTACAGGGTGACCAGTGAATGGTTATGCAGCGTGAGAAGTAGTTTTTTTTTACTAGCAGACACTGCCTGCGTGGGCCTTGCGAGGTGAAAGAGGGAGGGTAGCGATGGTTATGCGGGCGTCTTCCTGGGTCAAAAAGAAACGTGAGCGTTCCCAAGGGGGGGGGGGGGGGGGGTGGACGGCACCACTACTGACGACGAAGCGCGACATCGTGTGAATAAGGAATGCTCCGCATGTAAAAGTTGAAAAAAAAAAACAAGCCTTTCACCTTGTGATTGTTGGAGGCGAATGCATTAGAGATGATGCAAGCTTTTCTTGTATCGTCTTCCTAAACTACTGAAGTAAGCGCCACACGCGGCCTATTAATTTGTGGCTCACACATGCACACAAACAACAATTAAGAACCATACATTTTCGCCTTTAAGAGTTGGATGTGATAGCAATATTCTGTTCCTAGTGCGTACTTCGAAATATTTAGAGCATGGAACCTTGATTAGATAAGTGAAGTTTATCACCCCAAAACCACCATATGATTATGAGAGACGCCGTAGCGAAGGGCTCCGGAAATTTTCGACCACCTGGGGTTATTTACCTTGCAGCCAAGTCTGAGCACATGGGCCTACATCATTTTCACCTCCATCCGAAATGCATCCGCCGCAGCTGGGATTCTATCCCGCAACCTGTGGAGCAGCAGCCGAGTACTTCAGCCACTAGACCACCGCGGCGGGGCAGTGCATGGGACCTCTTCAAACTTGCTATGCACCCACTACGTGGCTTTAAGAGAATAGGCGCAGTAGCGCGTGTGCTTTTTGTATTGAGTTTACAGATTTGAAGCACAAAATCATCATGATAACCACAGGTTCCAACACATGATAGTAACGGGTTCTTGTACCACGCAATAATACTGCAATATTTATTTTCAACAGTGAAGCCTGTATACAGGAGGCCTGTGTTTGTAATGCATGTGTTAATTTCACTGCATTTCTAAGCAGAGGAAACTATTCTTACTGTATTCACAAGCGTAAGCGTGGCCATTTCGTGGAACATTCACTTGCTCAGCAAACAACCCGGGTTCAATCTCCCTTCGAACCCAAACAAACCTGGGTTCGACCCCCACTGTGACCCAGGAATTTTTTTTTCCTGATATTGAATCTTTCTCAGTTTTTTGCAGGCATAAGATAATGATTTTTTGTTCACAACCAACGACACCGAATCGACGCTGAAATTTCTTTCCGAAACGAGCTCTTTAACGCTATCGCGTTAAAAATGTTTCAGTGGAACTTTTTTTGGGCCTAGTTGGCACACAGCATTATGCATGGACGGTCCAACGGCATCGTACGGAGGATCGGCAACGTCTCAGCGCCACTCACCACGCACACGGATTCTGCGTGTCATTCGTATTACGCTGTGTTACTCGTCTTATTCTGGCCGTGCAGCAAACTTTTTGTTGTTTTTTTGGTGGTTGGTTAGTTCTTAAAAGCACTGTCAACTGTGTTATTGTTTTTCGCATATTGCTAAAAACGTACCACATTTTTTTTTACGTGCATAACTTCGATGTGATGCAAGTATCTCACCTTTATCTCTTGATTTTTTTTTGATAATGGGCCCCTGGAGTGTATGCTCGTATGTGAGCATAGAGTCAATGCTCTATTTGGAGCTGCAACAGTGCCACCTTGTGTACCAAGCCGGCAGGCCGTGACCGGCTGAAAAGGGCGAACAAGGCACAGACGAGGAGTGATAGCTCTTCGAACACATTTCACACTAAATTTTTTATTTTGATGATTCGCGTTTACTGAATCCCCTCTGTGGCTTTTCTGTAATCAGAACTAAACCATTGCTCCCCTTTCAATAATCTTGTCACCAATTCAGTGGATTCAGAAAAAAGCATACAAATACCATCTCTTCAAACAATGGGTCTGGAACTATCATAGCATGCCGTTCTTTTGTTGGGTTCTGCTGATTTCGGCTATAGCCACAGGGATGTTTTCCTTGCTGTTCAGTTCTATATCACAGCGACTAAAGAAATGTCTCATTGAGTTTGGCTTGAACTATCTATTTCACTACTAGTTCTTTGTTACTTCAAATCAGCAATTAGTTACAATAATTAACCAGTGGACCTAAAAACACATAACATTAAAGATATCAAAAGAATTCCCTTTCTTCTCGAGCAATCCCCTTCATTGAGTGCGTGTCATGTGCGGAGGTCAAGAAGAAAAAAAAAAGAAAATTAATAATCGTGTCTTGCTCTCCCGCTGTTCTTGCCTTTACAGCCCGTAGCACGTGACTATATAAATTTAAATTTTTAGCGCAAACCGAGGCGAAGAAGAGACGAGAACTGCAGCTAACTAACAACTCAGTGGTTAGTATGCGCCAGTGTGATTTTCACTGTGGTTCGCCTTCGTTTGCGCTAAAGTTTTCACCTTGTTTGCGGCGAACAAATGCAAACGCTGACAGTGCTCGCACGAATGCGAGTGGAAGAATTGGCATCCAGCAACCATTAGAGTCATCGTGGAGACGAAACATCGGAAAGGCGACTCACGTACGACCTGAAGGCAGCCTGCCATCTGATCTGTGAACGCAAAAGTTTGGGGGCTTTTAGGCCTTCGAGCCACCGACCTTTCGTGGCTTTCATTCTTCTCACAGGGCACGACACCTCGAGCCCGCACTCAGAGAATGTCGCCGGGAGCGCGGAGTGGGAACACAGCGTGCACCCAAACTGCTATGCACAACGCGCTGCATTCAATTTGTGTGTTCGTAGAAATGCAGGATCTCACTGATGCGATGGAATCAGGAGAGAAGAGGCTGTGGCACGTTTGTATGCTTGTGCTAGTCTGTGCCGTGTTTTGTCTTCATTGGTGCCCCTGTTTGTGTTTGCCTGTGTGCGTATGTGTGCTTCTCTGTGTGTGAGTTCGGCGTGCATATGTGTTTGTTTGTCTCCTCTTTGTGGTTGCATCTCATATTTTCGCGGGTATGTGCTTATACGTTAGGCGTGTACCTTTGTGAATTTGTTTCATCTATTGCATGCCTTTTTTGTTTGTAAGTTTGTGTGCTCGTGTGTGTTTGTGTGCTCGTGTGTGTTTGTGTGCTTCTCTCTCTCCTTTCTGCGCTTCTCTTGATGCGTTTTAAAGAATGCATTCGTGTGTGTTCGCACGAACATCCACCTGGTATAGAAAGGGGTGGTGAAACCAAGAATTTGATTTCAGAACGAATGCGAGTGCGTTCTTGAAGGCTAGAAAGAATGAAAAAGAAGACAATCTTAAGTTTAAAAGAGATTCTTCTTGTGGGAAAAAGTCTTCTTCCCTGCAGGCAATTCTTACAAAGGAGGTCAGGTGCGTAGCTGAGAGCTTCAGCGCTTTCAGTTATCACTTTACCCAAAGTGAGAGGAAAACCAGATTGCAAAGCAAGGGAGAAAACAGAAAGTAAAAAAAAAACCAAAGAATGCTGCAAAGTGTAGTAGAGCATTGCCTGCTTGCGTTCTGACGCGCATCCAAAATTTGAGCTGCTTGAAAGAGCAGAACACGATTCCGAATCTTGTTTGCTGTAACGAGCCAACCGCTGTTGTCTTCATGAGGCTTGTCGCCTACTACGTTACAGGGAGTACACTATAGCTGCACGTGTCTTGAACACAGAGGGCAGCACTGGTCAGTGCTTATTGCGAGACAGAAACATCCGCTATTTTTGTGTCGCCCTCAGAATCAGTTCAGGCAAGACGCAAGCAGGGAGTGTCTTTGCACGGTGATACCTCGTGTCCTTTCCAAGAATGCCATTTTCTGGTGGCATGGATGTGGTTCCTCACATCTAGTTTCTTAGAGTATTTACTAGAGGTGACTGTGGCGCTGCAGTCGGTCAGCCACCACGGCAATAATGGGTGATGTTAGAGGTCTCTTCGATGTGGCTGCACCGGCGGCACCAGTTCAACTTGTGTCACACCTTCCTCCTTGATTTGCTGTTGCCACGCACGTGTACTGCATTTGCTCCCTCGTTTTTGTCGAGGTACAAACGCAGTGCTGCACGAGTTCTCCGTGGCCTGCACGTGCTCAAAAGGAGAGAGGGGCAGCATGGCGTGCGCCCCTTCCTCCTTCAAAGCTTGAAGCAGACGACGCTACGTGTTGTTCAGGGCGTAAGTTCGTGCCACCGACGGGTAATCTTATTCATCTCTTTTGAGCAGTTATTAAGGCGAGTCTTTTTACATGTATGGCTTATGAGCGAAAAAAATCTACCTTGCTCGAGCGCAGTAAGAAACGTAGGGATAAACGTTATAAGTAATGAAGATGTAGCTTGTGGCGCAAGCTGCGCGGTTACTTCATCTTTTTTGAAAGCGTGAAGCTGATGCAATGGAATGCCTTCAAGAAAAACTTGTATTCAAGATACGTTGCATATGAGCCGTTGATATAGAGAGAAGAAAAGTGGAACCCCTGAAATTTTTCTCTATTTTTTGCTCTATGGCCTCGCATGCACTTCAATAGAAGGCCGACAGTATGGAATTTACTACTAAACCACCTAATCTTTGCTATAGTAAGCATGAACAGTCTTGAAACCATACTGATGGACCCGTTCAACAGCGCTCCGGTGTCCGGGACCATGACTCACGTTTTCACGTTCAACGAGCAGGTGATATTTTGAAACACAAACCCCATTAAACACCTCCGCTGATCGCCACGTTGTCGGAATAATCGACGCTGTCGAGTTGTTTTTTCATACGGCAGCTACCAGGACAGCCATCGCGGCACTGCTTTGGTAAAGAACACCAGCGATACACGCCGTGTCGGCTATTTGACCACCTCGGCCTGCACTTGCCTCTTCGTTTTGGCAGTAGCTGCCACGCTGTAGTGTCGCGGCTGCACCTGCACTTGCTGAAGATGTTCTTCACGCCCTCAGTACCGCTGTGACACTTTTAAAGACGATAGTCTTTCTTGGGGACCTTCAGCGCAAAAATTTCGGTCTGTCTGTCTGTACATTTGTCTGTCCACTCTTAACATCATAGGGCATTTGAAACGGCCGACCCCATCCGCAGCGCCCACCAATGTTGCTCCTGTTTCAGCGTTCATACTTGTGCAACTTTCAAAAAAAAAGAAACTATTGCGCATGTCTGGGGCACCAGAACAACACGTATATATTCTGCATGAGTGTCTTTTGCTCGAAAAGGCATAAATAGGTAATTTTAAGGACCATAGCGCTTATCACGCGGCGCTGATCATGCAACGCTTGCCCGAAAAGGCGTGTGTTTCCAACGCTTTGCAAAGACGAGGCGGTGGTGGCATCTACCCGTCGCCTTTCGTTCTACACCTTATCACTTCTGAGATGGGCGCGCACACCCGTCTCAGAGCCACGCGCTTCGTTTTCCAACAAAACTGCCAGATGGCGCCCATGTCTCACGTGTGACGTGACTTGATGCGCTCATTCGCCTCCGCTACACGCTCGAGGCACTCTAACACAGCACCTCCGGAATACCATGCACCAATTTTCTTGCGCAGAACATCAAATAAATGCTTTGTTCACTCTCTCCACGCGTAAGACTATCGCCTTTCGACGACATTTCCAGATTAACATGCAGGTGTGGAGCCAACTTTTCTGAACTAGTGCAGGCAGTGCAAGCCCATTCGAAGAGGCCTTAGCATTTGCCTAATGTTTGTGCTCGCGGCTTTATACGGACTTACGAGCCTTCTATTTTGATTTTGTTTCGGAAAAAAGAAAAGATGATTGCAAACTTCGTCAGCTGATTTCAGTTAGCGAGCATATAAAGGTCAAAGTAGAGAAGTGGAACTTCCAAACGCTGGCTCAAATTCGTCTTTCGACAAAGCAGACATTAGCCACAAGGAGCCAACAGGAGCCGAAAGGCAAATTGTAGACAAATCCGCGTCCTGCACATCTATGTAACAGCGCTGAAGCTGGATGTCCGCTGGATGGCGGTGCTTCTATATGAGGAATATATGATGAAAAAATGCGATATGGTGGTACTTGAAGTATTGAATAGGTGGACGAACGGACACACAAACAGATGCATGAACGGACGCGCGGATGGCTGCACGGACAGATGGACGCATGGACGGACGCAGCAGCGGATGCATAGACGAAAGCAGGAACGAACGCACAAATGAACGTGCGGACGCACGAAGAGACGCACGCACGGACGGGCAGACGGACGCACGGGCAGCCACACAGACGCACGCATGGATGGACGGTAGCAAGAACGAATGGACGGACGGATGCTTCGCGCCACTATCCATCATTCACTCCGTGGATATGCTGCCATTTTTTTTCCCAAAAGCTCAGAATTGTGGATTAGCCCATGAACTTGTAAACCAACCCATTTCCAGGGCATTTAATGATGCTGTGTGCGAAAATTATACCTAGGTGTTCTATTAGATGCATATAGATAAAGTGCACATTATATGAAGGAACCTGTACCCACCCTAAAGCGCTATGTCCAAACGCTCATTTCACATAACCTATCTTTGGCCGAGCTAAATCGTGCAACCTGTTTCTGGCAGCAAAAATATTCTATGCACTGCAAATAATTTGTTGTTTGAGGGGCACAACAGAATTTTTGCCGCATATTTGCTACTTCTATTTTGGTCATCAACCTAGGAACCAATGAGGTGCGACAATGTTTTAAACCAGTTTGCGCAGTTGGTCTTGTGTTGATACACCTCTTTATTAAACAACTGGTGTTACGCTTTTTTTTATATATATACGGAAATCTGCTCATCCGCTGCTTCAAAATTTCCTAATGGTGAGTTTCGCAGACGTTTCAATAAATTTCGCCTCCCTACATTCAAGGATTAAGCGTGAAGTTTATGCTACAGTGTGATTCTTGACAATTCTCCGAGAAATATTTGTTCTCCCGCTAAAGAAAAATTATTTTTATAATGTATGGCCTTTGTTATTTCCGGGCCTATGGTATCGCTCGCTATATTTTAGACTGTCTGGCCATGACGTACTGTTACGTATGATGAAAATGTTTATTTCACGAACAAGCAAGCTGTTTTTCTACAAAGTGCATACAGAAACAGTACCCGTAAAAGTCTAGTTAAACAGAAAAGTATTTTTGTTTTCTTAAATTATTGCTACCTCTGTGCAGTTCGAGCAACTATAGAACATTGATTTATTAGTTGTAAGTATGCCATCTTCTTTTAGGACGTCTTGAAGAAGGCTTTCAAAAACAACTGGATTTAAATTCTCAAAGCATCCATTATCTTGTACCACTCAAACGCAAAGATATGCCAGCTGACATGCTGTTGGTAATGGGCATGCATTGTTTATGAAAAACTCTCGTGTTAGACAGGCATGCGGAACCAATGGTGTCTTCTCGATCTCACTTTGCACAAATGCAATTGCACTGGTGCAAATAGTTCTCGATGATGATGAATCAACATTTATCAACATTTATTGCAAATAGTTCTTGATGTGCGCTGCTCAAATAGACTTGTAGACCCAGTGTTGTCTGGCATATACTATAACCACATTTGTAACAAATACCATAAAAAAGAGGGAAAAATGAGCGTGGCTGTGTGGTAGAGCACCTACTTTCCACGCAAACGACTCTGGCTCTATATCCACTAAGACACGGAATTTTTAATTGTTTGTTTATTTTGCATCTTTCTTAATTTTTGGGTCACGCAAAGATGATTATTTTTCGCTCACAGCAAGCGATGCCGATGCCGACACCATAATTTCAGCGAAACGAGCTCTGTGATGCTATCGCGTTAAAACCTGATGTCACGTGATGACTTAATCACGGAGCACCTTCGCTTGGTGAAAGGCGGAATGATCTTGGAGAGAATGCGAAACGACATTGAGCACAGAAAGCTTTCAGGGGGAGTGGGGGCGTATAGGGTGAACCCTGTGTTCAGAAAATAATAAATTCAACAAGATGGCTGTCACTTTCCAGAAGTCTAAGACTTACCCGAAAAAAAACCATGGGACCTTTTCCTGTAAATGTTCTCCTTAAAAAAAAAAAACACGCCATATAATCGAAGCCATCCTTGACTGACTAAAGCTCTTCCCTACAAATAAATTTAGACTGAACAAAATATTAGGGGTCAGTGATCGAATAAACGGCTGCCTAATGGCTTCTAACTTGTGTCGGTGAGGTACAGAAAGCGACCGTTTCACTCAATTGGGAATCGCATGTTTTTTAGTGCGCTTTTTTTGGTCATAGAACTCCTGAAAGAGGTGTCGCCCGCAGTCAGGAGTTCGGTGAAAGCTTCTCAGCGACACGGCGACAGGTCTACGCTTTGTGAAAGACCAAATCAATCGCGTTACTTTTTTTTTTGTCATTTTTATGCTTCGCTGGTTCAACGATCAAAGCGTTGCACATGAACAAGGGCTTGAAAGAAGTCCGTTCTATTGCGAACGACTAGGTCGGAGCGCAAATAGGTGCGCGAAATCGCAAAATAAAATGGGACAACGCAGAGCTTCGAGCCAATGCGAGGACAAGTTCTATGGTCACGCTAATGGCAGTCGTAAGTTACGAGAACTTGCGCAATTCAGCTGGCTGTGGGATCTGGCCTAGGCGAGCGTTTTTGCGCAGATTTGTCTGTCCGTGTGCATTATCTAGTGTACTATTTATGTTTTGTCGACAATTGCCCATACGTATCTGTTTTATTACGCCTAATGTGATCTCAACCTGTGTGCTTGTGTAGATTTGTGTGTACATGTACGTGCTCTCTTGTATTTGTTTGTTTTGTCTAATAGTTTCTGACATGTGTATGCCTATATACCTGATGTGGTTTTCGTGTGCGTGAATCAGCATAGATTTGCGTGTATGTGTGCATGTTCTTGCATTGTTTGTTTTGTGAACGTGTTTCCTGGCGTGTACATATATGTTTATGCCGAATGAAGTTTGTGTGTGTCAGAGTTGCGTAGATTTGGTGGCGCATGTTTATGTTCTTGTGCATTTATTTGACTTGTCTACAATTCCGCAGGCATGTACAGACATACGCATAGACGCCTGAACACGACACATATGTGTTATTACACCTAATGTGGTTCGTGTGTTTGTTTTTGCGTATATAGATGGACTCTTGCGCCTTCACTCTTTTGTCAACGTGTCCTCGGTTGTGCATACCTTTTTAGTTCTATTGAGGCTTACGTGTGTGTTTTTCTCGCAGTTTTATGGGCGCGTGTGCATGTTGCATATTTATTAGTTTTGCCAAGGCGTCTGCAGGTGCTTGTATGTTTCGCATTCGGAGTAGTTCTTCCACGTTTTTGCGTGACTTGTCTACGGCATGCCCGTTTCTGCAGCATTGCTGTGTTTTGTGTATGCCAGAGACAGCCCTGTAGCCACCCTCTCGCTATGGAAATTCCAACGAAAGGGGTGTTTTACCAAAAACAAGTAATTAAAATAGGTGTTTTTAAAATAGTTAGATTATTCTGCAAGTGGGTTCTCCACGAAATTATTCCTGGCTACGGGTCTTGTCAGAGAGTAATTGTTGTGCGTCTCCTTCTACGAAGGAGGACTGGCAATCTTTTCTCACTATCATCCAGAAAGAAGACCAGCTGAAGGTAACCCAAAGAGCGTATTTCAAGGCATTGCAGATGCATCGCCCCGTTCCGTCGTGGGTGCGGCCTGCCGATGGCGCTTCCTAAGGGGGAGTGAGTGTTGTGCAGTCTTGCGTCTGTTAGCGGATGTATCATGAGCGACTCATGGGCTTCAAATGAGCATTTTTGTGTCGTTCGCGTTTGGACTGGACCGTTTATTTTTGAACGGGCATGTTTGCGCTTCAATTCACGCCCGGTGATAGCTGGAATATTTTCACGATGACCAAGAGTGAGACAAGTACACTGAAAAAAAAAACAAAAACAAACACGCACACAGTATGCGCTCATTCATACCTTCTGTAACACAATTCTGAACGTGTGCGAAAACTTCAGGTGAAACAAAAAGTTAGGATGTGAATGTGCTAAAGTCCGAACCAATCTTCCATGTCGTGAACCTGAGCACGCCTTTACTCACTCACATTTACAACAACATGGCATGAACGCCTGGCATTTTTCCTCAACAGATGAAAGTTGGAAAGGTGACTTTGGTGCACAAATGTGGTGAAGCAGATGATTTAGGCAATTACAAGCCGATATCAATTCTTCTTTTGTTTTCTGAAGGTTCAGAGAAAACTAGAGTTCTGTAATAACGTCGTCCCAACAAGGGTTCAGAATAGGTTGTTCGTCTGACTCTGCTCTTCCAGAGCAAAAAGAAAGAATTTTGAACAGTATTGAGGCTAGGAAACCAACACTAGGAGTACTTTTTTCGAATTCTCAAAAGCGTTTGATAGAATAAATCATGCAGCCTTATTAGACGAATTAAACTGTTACGGCATACGTGAAACTGTTTTAGATCTACTTCAAAGTTACATAATAGACAGGAAACACTGCGTATCAATAAAAAACAACACTACTCTTCGTTCAAACCTTTTAGGTAGGGTGAGCCTCGAGACAGTATACTGGGGTCACTTTTATTTGTTATGTATAGAAATGAATATCGAATGTTGATCATTCAATTATCTACTTATATTTACGCTGACGATACCAGTTTTTTTGTTTCAAGAACAAAGGATAATGAACCTATACATTTCCAAACGAAGTACTAAGAAAAATATATGATTGGTCGCGAAAGATCTGACTTCAGCCTCAATTTTTCTAAGACAAAAGCAGAGCTCTTTAGAGCGAAATCCACGCCTTGTGATCTCACGAACTTTCTTACGCTAAATGACTAAAAAAAGCAGTACTGTCCACGTCGGCAATTGTCATTGTGTGTTATTCTTCATGAACTGGTGCCTTGGGACCACCATTCCGATTACTTGAAATCTAAGCTTTCCCAAGCCTTAGGTATGTTGCGCAGATGCCAGAAACTGCTACCATTGCAACAGAAAGTCGATTATTATATGTAATGAACTCTTTGCTCCGCATTTGCGTCATTGCCGCCTCGTTTGGTGAAAGAGAAGAAAGCAATCATTAGATCAGTCTAGTCACACTGCAGAAGCAAGCCTTACGGGCAATAGAAGATTACCTTCAATGAGCTTATCTGTGATCTGTTCTCGAAATTTAAAATGATCCGACTTCACCACTTTTATGAGTGTCAGCTTATGAGTTTTTTTTAAACAAGAAATGACTAAGCGCAGTACTCATGTGAGGAACATCACAAAGTTGTCAATCAACTCATCATCTTAAATAAACCGGCCCACCGAAAATTGGGCTGTACGCTGACCACGCACAAACTACACATTTCAAACACTCTGCTAAAGCTTTTCTTCCCCACTGAACAAATACAAATTATGCGATGACAGCATACGTCATCTTTCTAAAAAGACATTGTGTGAGCTAAATTTACGAACACGCACCCAGTTTCTGTGTTTGTTAAAAATGTGTGAAAATATCATACCGCTTTGCTTTGTGTATTCCTGTTTTATGATTGCCACAAGTGAGAATTCTTTTTCATGTTGTTGCTGCTGCTATTTTTCGGGGAGATAGGACCATTCAAGCTGCCTACATGGAGCTTTTATCGCACATTCCTTGCTTTTTAAACATGTTTTGTATGTATGTGGCCATAAAATTCACTTCACTTCCATTCCTTCCCCACTCCCTTTCTACGCTGTGTGGTACAAGTCTATGTTATGGCCTGAACCACCTTTTTCTCATCCTTTCCTTACTTCTTATCCGTTATATAGGCCCTCATTTACGTGACTTCTCTTTTTCTCCTTTGCTAAATTTTACTGTAAAAAGCTATGTGGTGCTCTCCACTATATCCTCCTCATTTCTACCTCGTCATCTTCACACAACGTTACTAGACTAGGCAACTTAATTGTAACTTTGTGGTCACATCAATCATCCTGAGCGTCACTTTCATTTTATTTTCATTTTTTCGCTATACTATACCAAGCAGGGGTATGCTATGCTAGGAGTTGCTTGGCACATAACCGTTTTCTGCGCTATATGCGCGCCGACTTTTCTAGTAAACAAGTACACCCTTACTAAGAGCTTGAATAGCGTCGCTGTTCCATGCTATATTGCTATACTATACCAAACATGACAATGCTATGCTAAGAGCTGCTTGGCACATACTCGCTTTCTTCGGCTTAATCGCGCCGACTTTCCGAGTCTTTAAGACAGCCCTTACTCCAAGATGAAGCAGTTGCGAAGTAGCAAACAGCCACGAAGAGACTAAACAACGTCGACTCGTTTGTTTGCTCAAGGATTTCAGCGTGTCAATATTTAACACATGAAAAAAGAATAGATGAACTAGAAAGCAAAACCGTAACTGTAAGAAGCCAGAGCTGCACTGTCTTTTAGAACACGTCGCTTTGAGTGCACTCGTTTTTATTAAGGTGTTTGTCTTGCTCATTTGAACTATCATCAATAAACAAAGAGGTAAGGTGCTCTTTCTTTCGGGAAATTGTGTTTCTCTGTGTTTAGCTTCTTCATAACTTGGGTTAACGTGTCAATCTCATTCTTGTATGTTTTTCTTTTTGGCATCTGCACTGATTGTTCTCGTTTTGTTGAGTCGTATTTTTTTGAACATACGTTGTTCCGTGAAGCCTAGCTTAACTACGCCAAATATTGTATACGTGCTACTGATAATTTTTGTTTTGCTTTCTAATTCTCTTTAACCTTTCTAGAATTTACCGCTTTTTTGCGTCTCTCCAATAGTAATAGAGTTAATGCGATCGCTGGCTTGAACGTAGCCAACCTGCATTTATATATCACAACAAAAACCTTCGCGACAGGTTGTTTGTTGACACGGCTAAAGGAAACAACAGGGACAAAGGTGAAGTCAGTGTTATCGTGAGCAAACAAAGCCCATCGTTCTTTTTTTCTTTTCGTACGTCTCCCGTCTCTCCCTGCTTCCTTTTGTCTATGCTGTGGCTTTAATATATACGTCTTCCACTTCATGCACCTCAAGTACGATTGCTAGCTACAGCGCTTAGCGGTAGTGCACTTCATTCGCTAACGTTCAAGTGCTTTCATTTTATTTGCAAGACGTGCTGAAGTTTGGAGAACGCGAGTATGTGAAGTAACCAGAAGCATACCGGTTTTCTCTTTGTTTTCGTACCTTTTCAACCAGAGCTTACAGGTTATTCCCAGTGATAGTAGCACACATACTTGAGCTAGCAACGAAATTACGGTGAAAACATTAGGTGTCTCACCAAGTGAGAAAACCGTCCGTGTCGACGGAAAGTATAACCACCACCGTAGCTCAGTAGGACAGCAGCGAACGCGTTATACGAAGGTCGCAGGCTTGGACTTTGCCGGTGTGAAGTCATATTTTCGTCAAGTTTACTTTCTTTATGTATTCTAAGAGAACTTGTTGTTGGGCTAGTTGGTAGATCATTTCAAAAGTTAATTAGAGCGCGAAAACTTGACACAATCACTCACACACGCACACGTGTGTTTGATGCATGGGTGTGTGCGTGTGTGAGTGATTGTGTCAAGTTTTCGCGCTCTAATTAACTTTTGAAATACTTTCTTTACATCTATATTACATTCTCCTCTAAAACCATACCACATAGTTTCTCTGACATTATTGTCTATTAGTTTTCATTAATATTGTGCTTAATAAATGCCCTTACTTTTACACTTTCCATAGGTGCAGAAAGCTCTCAGGTGGTGGCAGGGTAGAATCAGTCCATCCTCTGAGAAGAAAACGAAGATAGCTTAGGCCTCTGATTCGTTTAAGACACATAGATAATGGACCCTCAACAGATTTTTTTTACTAAAATCTTTTACCTCAAACATTTACTTCTACTTCTTCATTTAATATGCAGTTTCTAACTTTATGCAAATAAAGCGCACCTACTAGCAGTAGGGCTCGTGGTTTTGCTGTTCCGTTCATAAATCAGTGCTTCAGCAGTCGGAGTCCTATTTGCTACACTTGAGCCTCACTATCACTATCAACCTTACGTTGGCTCGTGTTTATACTCACGCCGACTTACACAAACTTGAGAGCACCAGCGTTCATACGCCGGCTCAATATTTATTGATCAGAGGCGGCAGCTACGTAAGAGTGGTTGCCGTGGACTCTGCCCACCCAGCTTCCCGTAAACTTTTTCCCGGGAATTATTAGTAAAATTGTATCTTGTGAACCACCTCTTTTGATACCGTTGTCCTTACTTGATCGCAACTACTGTCAACTTGTATGAGAAACCACGTGATCAGAAGACAACAAGCACACCGCCGAATAGGTGAGATAAAGAACATTAACACTATATTCGAAGAAACCAGTTGTACGCTAACATACTAATGAGTCTTCTCACTTAGACTCACTCAGACTCAGAGCCGTGAGTATGAGGGAGTTCAAGTAAGTCCCGCTGAAAAAAGTTCAGTGAATGTCAGTCAGTTCGGTCGAGGAAAATCTTGGCTAATCTGAGTTTTAGGGATCCTCGAGGACATAGTCATCATCATCAGCCTGACAACACCCTCTGCAGGACAAAAGCCTCTCCCATGTTCTGCAAGTCAACTCGGTCCTGTGCTTGGTGCTGTCACTGCATACCCAGAAGCTTTCTAATATCATCTGCCTACCTAACTTTTTGTCTCCCTTTCACCTGCTTGCCTTGTCATGAAATTCAGTCTGTGATCCTTAATGACCAGCGGTTGCCTTGCTTCGCGCTACGTGTCTTGCCCATGACCATTTCGTTCTTCTTGATTTCAACTACATTGTCCTTGGCCTGAGACATCACCACGTCATAGAAAACGCAGAAGGCTCATCCTACGTGCCACAGTTGAAAAGAAAAAAGAAGATCAAACAGCGTACGCTTCTGCATTGTGGACATAATTGCAGCACGTTCCTAAGTGAATCAAATACGTAAGAACTAGGACGATTGTCAGTTCACACCTGTCCTGTGCATACCAATGCGTTATTTTCGAGCGTTCCTTGTTTGTCCTGCAGCGGCGTGCTAGACGTATCGAAGCCACTCGTCGTTCTTCGTGGGATATTCTACGTGGGAATTGCTTGCTATCGCATTCATTGCTTCGCCTTAGTGGCTAAACTGTGACCTTTTCTTTAAGGTCACTTGCTCTGCGGTTGTGCCTGACCCTCCAAAGGAGGGCGCTAGAATGGTACCGTGTGGCGTTTTGTCACTTCAGGGCATGTCAGAGTTTGTGACGTCATAATGAAGCCACATAGTTTTTGCGATCTACGACACCATGATGACGTCATATGGTGACGTAGTCACGTGATGATGTTGTTTTTGCATCATGTGACCCTGTGACTGTTAAATGGTCCCGTTTGATAAGACATCTACAACTTTCGCAAGAAATAAAAAGAACCATTGAGGCCTGGAATAAACTACCAGGTAGTATCGTTAATTGTACATCTGATGCTCTGTTTCACACGTTTTTGTCGCACATGTAAATTTTTCATTGTGGCACTGCTTGTACATTTGACGCGCTATTGTGCAGATTTGTACCACTTATTCTCATGTCAGTTCTCTTTTTCCTTTTCTTTTTTTTCCCATGTGATGAATCGTATTCATGTATTTGCATATACCCCCCCCCCCCCTGCTGTAATGCCTTGTTGGCGCTGCAGGTAAAATGAATAAATAAATAAATAAATAAACTCCCAAGGTGTGCTGGGAGTGCAATATTTCAGTGTCACCGTTTAGATACGTCCCTTTTTCTTTAGACAATGACATTTATCCGACAAAGGCGGATACGATTGCTCCGGCAGTGTAATAAAAGTACGTTCTCAAGGGCTATTCATTGCTCAGCTTCGCGTTTCAATCGATTTGGTGCAATTGGCCAAATATTGGATAAAAAATGACTGTCATGATCTATATGGGAGACATAAGTGGTTCTATTGGGGCTTTGTAAAGCATTATATGTTTTAAAGGTGCTGTGGTTGGTAGAAAAGCCTCATTTCTTGCGAAATACTGAACGTCCTCGAAACCATTAACGGACTTTCATTTCCACTCCAAAGTATATAGATTGACAGATGCACATCTCTAGGTAAACGTAAGAATACGGAAAAATAAATTTAGGCTTTTTTCTCCCTAGGCGTCTTTTTTTTCTTGTTATTTCGATGCCCACTGCAGCCATTCTGTCGAGCTTTCTCGCATTAAAACAAACTTCAAAATTTTGTAATTGTAAAAAATACACTTTGTGATGATTTGGTCTGTTTTAATTATTATAAATATATATGAGGGGTGGTGAACGCCAATGCACGGTGCAAGGTGCGCTACCCCTCCGTATTTGCTCAATATTTCTCGCCGTTAAGTAGAGAACAAGCACGAAAATACACAACGGCACATGATAGAACGCTCAAGCACTCAGTCAGCCCCAAATAATGCATACAGAACAAAGTGTGGGTAGTTTGCAGAGTTGCGCAAAGCAAGCTCAGTGACGCACGAGTGAAGCTTTGCGAAACTCCTCTCAGAATGTCACGCCTGTAGCTTCAGAATGTGCGGCTTCCTCCTCGGCAAACACTTTGTCAGGACGCCCCGTGACTCTGTGTACTCGATGGGGCACAGCCAGGCTATGCCCTGAGGAGCGGACGTTGTGCGCGAGGTCTGCGTCGGTGGGCGTGGTTAAGCGATTGCGCATGCGCGGCTTCGCCAGGTTGGGCGGTATGCTTGATTCTCAGAGAATGTTTTCATTGGAGAAGATACTAGGCCCATGGGCATCTAGAATAATCGTAAAAGCAATGAAAGTGCTTCAACGTTTTTCGGAAGACACCAATATTTTTTATGAATATTGAGTAGACCGGATCGAAAGAGTGCATCGTGTTGTGTGTTTGCTAACAGATAAAGAAATATATATATATATATATATATATATATATATACATATATATGTTATATGCGTGTGTGTGTGTGTGTGTGTGATTTTGTTTTGACTCCTACTTCCTTAATTCCTTACTTCGTACCAATAAAGTGGAACTGTGTAGCCGTCACCAAGTAATGGTCACCACAAGCGCTTTGTTTGTTTATGTTTCAATAATAAAGAAAAAACTAAGCATAGCAGCTGATTGTCTCCACCACTTGTAACGTCCATAATTTTTAATATCTCACCTGGTGCATATCTCTCCGTTTGTTTTTTTCTTTGTTCTGATGCAAGTTTGACTGTTAAAGATAATTCTTCAACGCAGCCTTATTCATTTCGGGTGCCCCGTCTTTTGTACTTTTTACACAATGTACGCCATTAGTTCTCCTTGATTACTTTTGTACTTAGGACTTAGGAGCGATTTCGTATTTATTGTCATGTGCGTTTGATTATATATAATGTACCTTTGAAGCTACTCAATCATTGAACTTGTATAAAGATTCATAATCATATCGTGTGCTCCTCGGCTCCAGCCATGTAAAAATGTCCATGTACTAGATTGGACCAGTAACTAGCCACACAGGCTAATGGTCCAAATATTTCGTAACCACTTTTCTATTAAGTTTATTGTATAAGCACTCATCGATGATGGATGATAAAAAAAAATTCCTTTAATGTACGCAGCAACGTTCTCCGTAGGCGCCATAACCAACTGTCGTGCTCTTGACGTCAATCTAAAGCGTGTGCCCATTGGCGCATGCTCGTTTGCTAACGCCTTCGAGGAGGAAATGCCGCGAACCACTAAAGTTGAATTCGACTATAAAAGCACATGCGAGCTTCCGACATCACGGTTTCACGGAAGTTTCGTCTGCGTACGTTCACCATCCGAGTTGTATGCAAACATGTTTTTTTTTTCCTCCTAACAGTAGTGCCCTTAATGCATGACGTAAAATACAGCGCGCCTCTGGAGGAAACGCCACTCCGTCGTATTTTGCCTCACGTAAAAATTTCCAGGAGTCTATCTTTGATAAGAAATAACGATATTCTTTTAAAAAAGAAGCATGTGTTTTACTGTTTGGAAACATTCTCACGCAAATGTGGCATTGCAAAGATTTCTCAGAAATCTTAAAGTTCTTGTGACAGAGCCGAAAAAGAAACGCATAATATTGTACGCTTTGTGCTTCCTCCTGTGAAAAAAAAATATCTGAAGCTTGCCGTTTCAAATAAAGTTGTTTATCTCTCTCTCTCTCTCTCTCTCTACCAGACGAATAACGAAGAAGAAGTGGCTAAATTTTCGCCAACGTTCTCCCACGGAAGCTGGCCACAATAATACACACTATTCTTCCTTGCCCTTGGCCGACTCCGCTGCGTTGCCTTCTGGGAACCGTAAAAAGAAAGCTTCCACTCCCATAAGCGCTAATCTAAATCCTACTTGAGTGCATCACAGAGCGGACGCCGCCTTGTAGGAGAAGGTTGCTTCTGCGATTCAAGGAAGCATCACAACGCACGTTTCGAACGTTAGACAGGGCGCAGCGCGTCGGCTTTATTATACGTCCCCGCGGGCGTTTCACTACAGACGGCAATGGCATCGTGGACTATATACGGTGCAATTCCGCAGCACGACCCGAGTGGGTGGCGGTTATTTTGTGCCTTGCTGGTGCGGCTGTGTGTGTCAGTCTGTATGTGTCTCTGTGTCTATTTCTGTGGTTTGTGTGAGTTTCCGTCTATATATGTGTGTCTGGGCCTGTTCGTCTTCGTGTGTGCGCGCATGTGCATATGTCTGTGTCTCTCTCTTTGTGTCAGTTTGCGCGTGTGTGTATGTCTGCGTTAGTTTGTGTACTATATCTGTGGGAGACTGTCTGCATGTGTGTGTGTGTTTGTGTGTGTTTGTGTGTTTGTGTGTCCGTAAGCGGTGTGCGTGAATGGGTGTGTTTACAGATACGTATGCGAGGTGGCACTCCACGCCAGTCCTACGCATATGGTTGCGGCGGTCATTCGGACGATGATGATCATAGGCGTGAGCGCGGTTCTCCATTTATGTGTGGGGGGCGGGGACGCGGAATTTTACGGCTGTACGTCCCATCGCCTCACTTGGTTGGGTCTGAAAGGAAACTGACTTGGCAATGGACACAAAGGCAAAAAATGAAGCACTGACGAGATCCTCGCAAAGGCGTGCCATTGGTGCCAGGCTTTTTGGAGTGAGAGTGGGACGTAAACAGATTAGGCATGCACCGTTGAGGGTCCTTGACTGACCGTATCGTAAAATATTTGTGGTGTCTTTCGGTCGAACGAACATTAAGGAAGCAAGTTTGTATGAATAAAGGTGCTGGTCAGACTTGACACGCCCCTTGGATAATTATACTCCGTTTCCTACATAAGGTGCAACACTGTGGAAGCTATGAAAGATGTTCGGTCAGCAATACGTTTGACTGCGCACGTCTCGCGCTTGGCCTTCATCGGTGTGAGCACTCGTGCAAACCGAGCACAGACGCGCGCACGCACAGCATCGCGACAAGCTGCAAATAAAACGCCAAGAAGTGAACAGAAAGAGACGCCAAGCGATTCAGATGAACTTGTTGAGAGCAGTATATTGGGGGTGCTTATGTCCGACGCACAAGGAATCTTCATTTATCACTAAGTCCAAAGAGGAAATGAAATCAAATCTCAGGCGGGAAATCTACTTTATTGTTTCCAAGTGCGAACGCATTCATTGTAAGAAATCTAGCTAGCCTGCACAGCGGTGAACTTGATGTGTAAAAAGGTATAGAGAAGGTGGTCTACCCCCGCAAGCCAGACGTCCTTCGGTGCGCATGCCTGTCACTTAATTATTTTATTGCTGACTTTTGAGGTGCCGGGTACGACTCCCAGTGTCGAGCTGGAACCCAGCGGTTGTTCCCAATGGGTAGAGGAGTACACTGAGCTAGCGCTCGGTTGTTTTTAGATACTCATCTCGAAAAGCAGCCCCATAAGGTTTCGTGAAGGCCCCTGGGCGTACCATAACCCACCACAGCCTTCGTGAAATAGTTGAGCATCCGCCGCTACTGTGGGAGGCAGGGAATGGCTGCGGCTAGGCGCTTAATGGTTAAATAAGTACAAGCACACTTCTGGCACAGTGCTCAGCAGAACAAAGCATACAGTCGCTTGGGAGGGCACCCAATCTTTGGGAAATCGGCAGCGTGGGACCGCCAGGTGCAAAACTGAAATCTTCCTCTCATTTTTTTTTCTTTGGGTGACACATCTTCGCTCATAGACATGAATACTTTCTTTTTCAGATGGTGTTATAGTAGACGGACATTATGAATAAAAGAATCATGGCTGCTCAGACAACCATGATGCTTACGATTATGGGGCTCTTTATGAGATGACGGAAATGTCCGTTAGCAAGGGGTCATTTCCTGAAGTGTATGGCATGTCTATTTCGCGGCACGTACGCGGCGATCCACGAGCTGAGAAGGAAGGTGATTGGTGGTGGTGAGGAACAATGACGTCGTCATAGGTACACATTATGGTGGAAATATAAAGCGAAAATGACGAAACGCCTGACAGCAACAGTGGCGAAATTCACTTGTTCTCGCTCGCTCACTCGCTCGCTCGCTCGCTCACTAACTAACTAACTAACTAACTAACTAACTAACTAACTAACTAACTAACTAACTAACTAACTAACTAACTAACTAACTAACTAACTAACTAACTAACTAACTAACTAACTAACTAACTAACTAACCAACCAACTAACTAACTAACTAACTAACTAACTAACTAACTAACTAACTCACTCACTCACTCACTCACTCACTCGCTCACTCACTTACTCACTCTCTCACTCACTTCTTCATTCGTTAATTCAGATACCTTCTTAATTTATTTATTATTTAATTATTTCATATTTGTATCCATTTCGCTTCGGACGCCGATCAAGGTCTCCCCTCCAGTGACTTCAAGAGTGCTCACTAGATGGCGCACCACCACCCAATGGTCTCCTTTAGAATTGCGAAACAGGTAGAATTGCGAAAAACCAGAAAAAAGGTAAAAGAAAAAGGAAAAAGGCGCGTGTTGCAATTAGTTACATAAACATGCAGGGTGGCAGAAAGAAGGCAAAATGGTTAGAGATTGAGGAGCAGTTAAACAAAGAACAGATAGGCGTGTATGCGGTTACAGAAACACACCTTAGAGACTTGGAAGAGCCACCACATATTAAAAATTATGTTTGGGAAGGGTGTAACAGGACCATATCGGAAAGGAAAGGTGGGGGTGTAGGAATGCTAATTCACCGCGGAGCCAAATGGCTTAGAGTGAAACAGACGTGTTCAGAGCACCTCTGGGTTCTGGGCACAGTAGGTGGAAAGGAAACGTGGCTAGGGGTAGCCTACTTGTGGACGGGGAATAACTGCAGAGAAAAGAATCAGGAGATAGTGGATTGCATGAGTGCGGATATTAAGGAATTTGGTAATGGGGCCGAAATCATCCTTCTAGGGGACATGAATGCCCACATACATGACCTTGACGGATATTCAGACACCAATGGGAAGTTATTACTAGATCTTTGCGAGCAACATAGTCTGGAGATAGTTAACACGGGGCCTAAATGTGACGGCAAGATCACATGGGAAGTCGGAAACAAGCAATCAAGTATTGATTATTGTCTCATGACTGAAGGAATTTACCACAAACTGACAGAAATGAGGATAGACGAGGAAGGCATTAACAGCTTGGGTAGTGATCATAAACGAATAACATTACAAATGGGATACGAAACTAAAAAGATGAGCATGGAATCAAAGTCTGGCAGCTCGTATTTAAATGACAAACAAATAATAAATATAGCCGCAAGAGTCGAGGAAGAAGTAGGCGAAATACCAGGCAAGGACTGGGAGTATAGGGAGCTGTTACATCTAATGACGAAGGAGATAGGGAAAGAGAAGAAAACCGTTTGCTGGAAAGGAAAAAGGAAGCCAAAAAGCTGGTGGAACAAGGAAATCCGGGAGGCGATCGAGAAGCGACGCGAAGCATCACGGGAGCATAGAAAGGCAAAAAAGGAGAAGCGGCCGCAGGACGAAGTCAAAAAAATATGGGAAATATATTTGGAGAAAAAATCCCTTGTACAGAAATTGGTAGAGGCAAAAATTAAAGGTGAAAGTGAACGCTGGATGACAGAGATACACGAAAAAAAGGAGGCCGCGCCTAGGATTTTTTGGAGCCACATAAAGGCGCTAGGTAGGAAGTCTGTCACAACGCAACAACATATTCTAGATGAAGGAGGAAATCAATTGGAAGGGTACGAAGCGCTAGGTTACATCCAAAAGGTAACAGCCGATTCGTTTCAAAAGAGCGTCCAGGGGATCTCCCCGGTGAGTAAAAGTGTGGCGGAGAAAGCAACAGAGGAAGAGCTAGTACTAGATAATTTCAACTGGAAAAAGGCCGAAGGAAAAATTCCAAAGCGCACTGCCGCGGGTTTAGATGGGATTCCCGTTAGCCTCATTACCGAACTAGGACATAACACTAAAGAAGCATTGTTAAAAGCAGTAGAAAAAAGCATAAAGGACGGACAAATACCGGACAGTTGGCGACAAAGTAGAATGAACTTAATCTATAAAGGCAAGGGAGAAAAGGACAAGATTCGCTCGTATAGACCACTAACCATTACATCGGTACTATACAGGTTGGCGATGCAAGCAGTAAAAATGAAAATAGAAACATGGGCCGAACATAACGATATTTTGGGAGAACTCCAGAACGGATTTCGAGTCGACAGGCGGTTAGACGATAACCTGTTTGTTCTCACTCAGTGTATAGAAATATCTAAAATAGAGAATAGGCCCTTGTACGTGGCTTTTCTAGACATCACTGGGGCATACGACAACGTTAATCAGGAACTTTTGTGGGATATATTGAAAGGAATGGGCATGGGCGATGACTGTATACAGCTTTTGAGGGAGATATACCGAGAAAATACAGTTTGCATAGAGTGGGAAGGAATGCGTAGCAAAGAGAACGTTGAGGTTAGCAGGGGTCTGAGACAGGGATGTCCTTTGTCCCCACTGTTATTCATGCTGTACATGGTGAGTATGGAAAAAGCGCTAGAAGGTAGCAACATTGGTTTTAATCTGTCACACAAACAGGGCGGCATGATGATTGAGCAGAAGCTCCCAGGTTTATTTTATGCGGACGATATCGTCTTATTTGCGGACAGTCGAGATGATATACAGCAGCTGGCGAATATATGCGGAAGGGAAGGAGAAGCTCTTGGACTAGGATTCAGTGTAACGAAGTGTGGTTTGATGGTATTCAATGATCCCTGTGATCAGACGGTGTCCATACAAGGCCAAGAAATACCGAGGGTAAGTGAATACAAGTACCTTGGAGTATGGGTAAATGAGAGTGATAGATACATGGAGGTACAGGAAAAAGCCTCGGCAGCAAAAGGAAAGAGGAATGCGGCAATAATGAAGCACAGAGCGTTGTGGGGATACAATAGGTATGAGGTGCTTCGAGGTCTGTGGAAGGGTGTAATGGTTCCAGGGCTTACTTTTGGGAACTCAGTGGTGTGCATGAGGGCAGAGGTGCAATCGGGAATGGATGTAAATCAAAGGACTGTGGGACGCCTCGCGTTGGGTGCTCACGGGAAGACGACAAACGAGGCTGTAAAGGGCGACATGGGGTGGGCAGGTTTTGAGGCGAGGGAAGCGCAGAGCAAAATAAGGTTCGAAGAAAGGCTAAGAAATATGAAGGAGAGTAGATGGGCAGAGAAGGTGTTCCGTTATTTGTATAGGAAGAGCGTGGACACACAGTGGAGAAAAAGAACTAGAAGACTCACTAGTAAATATACGGCTGGTATTGTGAGCCATATGTCAACAAAGAGCGTTAAGGGAAAAGTCAGGGAGGCGGAGAGGATTTACTGGATGGCAGCTATGGAGAAAAAACCGGCTTTGAGTAACTACCGAAAGGGCAAAAATGAAATAAGGAGGGAGGCATTTTACGATAATTCAAGGGGAAGCGCTTTACTGTTTGAAGCGAGATCGGGTTG
Source organism: Rhipicephalus microplus (assembly GCF_013339725.1). Classification (NCBI taxonomy): domain Eukaryota; kingdom Metazoa; phylum Arthropoda; class Arachnida; order Ixodida; family Ixodidae; genus Rhipicephalus; species Rhipicephalus microplus. The sequence continues at coordinate 174,395,378 of NC_051167.1, forward strand.
CCTTAGAACGCGTAGTTATAAAGCAAGATTCAGTAAAGAAGAAGAACAATGCACATGCTGCGGGAAAGATAAGGAAACGGCGGAGCATGTTCTGATTGAATGTGGAGATATCCACCCAGGTGTACGTTTGGGCACGAGCCTACAGGAAGCCTTGGGTTTTAGGGACAACAATGGAAAGCTGAACACACCCGCGATTGAAATAAGTAAGAGACGGTTAGAGTATTGGTGGCAGAAAATTAGAGAGAAAGGACAAAAATAAACATTGGAAAAATAAAATATGGACAGTGTGCCGTAAATGGCAGAGAACTTAAGCTGAAAATTTACCTTTTTTCCATTAAGATAGAATTTATCGAAGTAGAGGCATTAGGCCAACATAAAAAAAAAAGAAAAAAGGTTTTTTTTTTGTCGAGCCTGGTGGCATACTTGTCACCACCCCGTTATAAAGGGGACGCTCATAGCATCCATCCATCCATCCATCGTCTAGGCTTTAGAGTGCATCGATGCCCGCTCTTCCGATGGGGGCACGCTCATGGAGGCACCCTACAAAACGTCGGTTTTCGATGGCCCACGCGCTCCCCTTCTCGCGACTATGTCCACTTCGTTCTCGTTGTTTCGTGGTAGGCATGACATCACGTGACTAGTTCCTACGATGAGCGTTACGCAGGGGTATCTATGTCCTACCAAGCCCCCTCATCTACCTGCTCTCAGCCCCGTTGAAGAACGCCTTATAGCTGGTCACGGGATCGAATCCAGGGTGCGGCAGCAGCATTTTAGCGTTGAAGGCGAGAATGATTGAGGCCTGTGGGTTTAAATTTAGGTGCATGTTAAAGATCCCCAGGTGGTCGAATATTTTGGACCCCCCCCCCCTTTCCCCTCACGGCATCTATCATAATCATATGTTGATTTTTGGGCATTAAACCACAACAAATATTATTTATTATTATAACTCCTGAACGCTCCACGTCTGCAATTTATAAGCGTTGGTCACTTGATTCACGGCAGCAGCAAGTATGGCATGAAGGGGCAGGTGGTTAGCGTACCGATCAACGTGACCAACATTGTGCAGTGCCGGCCCCGGTACGTGCCCAAGAATGTTGCCTTCAACGTACACATCATGCACCGACTCGTTAACAAACCTTCCTACGAAAATGGTCTTTCCAAACACGCCCCATTCACCTCGGAAGAAGCTCCCCTGACATCATTCACTTCGTGAATATGGCGGTAACATTTTGGTGTCAACAAACTTTTAATCACGTCTCATCTCTCGGCTTCTTCTTCTCGTCGTAAGCGCATTGAAACAACCTCGAAGAATATACGCACTCTTCAAAGCCCCCGAAGGAACCACTTTTGAGAGTGGCTCAACACCGGTAGGTTGGGAAATCTTGGGTACAGAAAAACACGAGACGCCTCGCCAAGCGAAAACACCCGCCAAGAAACATGGGAAGGCTGGAGTGCTTCGGTGGCTGCCATGAAAAATAACGTGCAGCGCTTGCTGCAGCTGAGAAATGGTCGACATTGATTTACGACGGTAACAACATCAGACGCGCGCATTCTGGCCATAAATTACTCACAAGCCAAGTGCGCGTGTTTGCCAAGGCGTGTTCTGCGCCCCAGAGGAGTCCGTCTGTCTCTGCTGTACTCGAATAGCGTCGCATTAATTACGATAATTATTCCGGTAGTGCTCCAGTGACTGCAACAATGAACTAAGTACAAGAAGTGTTGCGTGCCGCCGCTACAGAGGATTGACTGAGAATCAGAAGCAGAAATAACAAAGGATTCTGCTTTAGAAGTGCGGCATTTGTTGGTAGTCAAGAGCCATCATTTATCCAATGCCTCGCAAAAGGAAGAACTAAAGACAGAGGGAGAAAGAAAGAAAGCGAACAAGCATGCAAGAAAGAAAAGCAGAGTGACTAGATACGGTGCGCTAAGTCTACTTATTTGCATTTCAGATGCGAAGCGTCTTACGGTCGAGTACAATCCGGTGTGTGGCGTCACCAGCTTCACAGCGCGTGCGCGCCCCTTAAACTCCTTTCTTCATCCCCTCTCTCCTTCGAGTCACCGTCGAAGGCAACGAAATGCCTCCTCAGCAGTGCCACATGCACACCTTCATTGCACATGTGCCTCCACCTACGCCTCCTTCTCCTCTCCTACACTCCCCTCCTACACTACCAGTGGACACTCATTCCCCTTTTCCGTGACACACAGCGCATCTGCATTGTAAGTAGCCGGTGATCGTCGGCCCCCTCTCGCGTGGTTGGTGTACACCCCAGTGCCGCTTCGCGTTGCGACATGGCACCTTTGAGTGGGAGCCGGTGTAATATCTTTAGCATATATAGTCAATTTAGTGTTCATATTACGTTCAAGAATATCCGTTTGTCATGCACTGATAGCGTGTTTTTCCATGACCGAGTAGTTGAGTGCATAGGAGAGCGCGGAGTTTCTCATCAAAAGAGGCGAAAGTTCATCGCAGTGTCCTTTCTCTATTTCCGACCATCATACTATGGTAATGTGTGGGAAAGACTGTGCACCTCTCCCATTTTAGGTTTCTAACTAGGGCGTCCTTCCTAAACCCCCTGCTCTCGAGCATGCTCTTATGATTGAATGCTGAAAGCATCCTTGAAGAAAATTGAATTAAACATTCAGTCAAACATACATTGAGAGAAATTGCAAGACATTTTAATTTTTCGCTGAAAAACGAGCACGCTTTCAACCTTAACTGAGAGACTACACAGTAGGAAATGTTCAGAAGTAGCAATGGGCTCTCGTTCATAGCTGTGAATATTTCGACATCACAAAACAATTAGGTGATTGAATGAAATACTAGCTGGTCCAAAATATTTTTGAGTAATGACCCGTACATAACATATGGAAAAGGTTGCTTTTCAGTGCTAACGCTTGCTGAGAATATATCCTCGTACGTCCACCCCTCTTTTAATTTTTCCCCTGATCTGGCCCTTGCAGGACTTTGTTCTGTGACTGCGGCGTGCAGCCTGAAGTGACTTTGGGACCCCCGGCCTATAGGAACTATTTTCGGCACAAAAGTAGGCGAGCCTGTTCTCATTCAACAATTTAGGAAAATATAGCAGACGACAATACAAAATTGCGCAAATGTCCTCGCGGGCAATCAAATCCGGATTCGACTGGCTCGTTACTGCTTGGGGTGTGCGTTATTTCCTCGATGTTCAAACAAGTGTCATCACGCCTAGCTACGTGTTTTGGTTGGCTAGGTCTGGCTCTGTAACGGCCAGCCGTCAGGGTTGCCAATAATAGAACAGCTTTCGCAAAGTGTTCGCCTAACAAGTCGTGCATTCACGTGAAAAAAGGTCTCGGCAGGGACGAGCATGCCTCCGTACGCCTGAAGGGATCGTTGAGAAAACATGCAGCTGCAAATGTCATGTGTTTGCAACGCGTCCTTGTCAGTGCACTAACGCGTGGTAAGCTATAGACGTTATACCAAATTGGTTGGTGGGAATACTGGCGTGTTAGCGTGCGCGTGGGGAAGGGCTTATGCAGCGGTGAAATGTCTGTCAAACCGTGACTTTATAAATTGTTAATTAAAAAAATGCTTTTTGAATCTTTCGCAGTTGAATAGATACCTCTCTTTCGGTGATTTACAGTTTTGTACAAAGCGCTAAGCGTGTTTCTTGTTTCATTTTTCTTTCATATATAAATCGGATTGGTGGAACGTCATTGAAGCTGGACCGGACGTATTGTACGCAAAACATGGAGAGAGAGAGAGAGAGAGAGGAAACTTTATTAGAACTTGGCCGGCAGCTTGGTCTTGGTGGCCTCAGATGGCGGCGCTGAGTCCCTGAACTCGGGCGGCATCTTCGGCCTGCCGGACAGCCCAGAGCTGGTCGTTGAGCTCCGAGCTTTTGAGCGCCGCCTCCCAGCGGCGGCGTCGCCGACAGAGAAGGTCCCCCGCGGCTCCCGCAGACGGGACGGCGGCGGGAACGAGTGAGCTCGAGGCTTCCTGTTGCCTGGTATTGGCAGCCGCCATAGGCGCATCGCGAACGGCGGCCGTTTCTCGACCATTGTTATCGGCGCAATCCCAGAGCATGTGGCGCAGCGTTGCTCTGTGCCCGCATGCTTTACATAGATCGGTAATGTGTAAGTGCGGGTAGCAGTGGCGTAAGACGACCGGGCTGGGGTAAGAGTGGGTTTGTAGTAAGCGATAGCTTACGGCATCGTGTCTGTTTAATTTGTCATGCGGTGGCGGGAACTTTCGCCTTTCCAGTCTGTAGTGTTGCGTACTATCTCGGAACCTGATGAGACGATCACCTCACGACCATTGTGGTCTGTGTTGTCGCTGCGTGTCTGTCAAAGTGTCTCGATCCGGCAGATCAGAAGCCCCGTTCTCGGGAGTGGAGGCGGCGGCCACGGAATGTGCCGCGGCTCGGCGAGTGAGACCTCGAGCCGCGGCGTGGGCCGCCTCGTTGCCCGAAAGCGGGACATCGGTGTGTGCCGGGGTCCAAAGGAGGAAGACTGTTAAATTTTGTTGTGGCGATCGCGACGCTGAGTCATCATCCCCGCACCTCTTAAGGATGCGGGCCGCTTCCCGCGAGACGCGGCCGCGCGCGAAGCCGCGGATTGCTGCCTGCGAGTCGCTGATTACGATCGTAGCGTTCGGCACCGTGGCGATTGCTAGGGCTATCGCAGCTTCTTCGGCCGCCTCCGTATGTCCCGTGGTCACCGTGGCGCTCGCGAGGCATTTGCCCGCACGGTCAACGACCGCAGCGGCGTGTGCGTGTCTCCCGTCCCCATATCTCGCGGCATCTACGTACACAACTTCGTCGCTAGTGCCGTACTTCTTTTGAAGGTCACTAGCTCGCTGGTTACGGCGCCCGACGTGGTGCGTCGGGTGCATATTCTTAGGAAGCGGCGGAACAATTAGGCGGTCGCGAACTGAGGCAGGAACATCCGCTTTTTTTCCCTGCTGAGTGTGGTACCAGATGCCAAGTGACTCGAGGATGTGTCGACCCGTCTTAGACCCCGACAAGCGTTCGTTTTGCGAAACGACATGGGCCTCAATTAACTCGTCGAGTGAGTTGTGCAGTCCAAGTTCTAGTAACTTTTCAGTGCTCGCATTCAGTGGAACTCCAATTGCTCTCTTGAAAGCCTTTCGTATTATACATTCGACCTTGTTTTTTTCTGAGCCTAGCAATTTGAGGTAGGGGGCAACGTATGTTATACGGCTTATTGCGTACGCCTGCACTAGACGGATCGCGCAGTGTTCGCGCATACCAGTACGTCTGTTCGTGATACGACGTAGGAGTCGGATCGTGTCGTCTACCGAACGACGTAGTCTTCGCACCGTCTCACCATTATGGCCGTTTGCCTGCAGGTGTAACCCCAGAATTCTAATTTTGTCTACGTGTGGAATGGGAGTGCCATCTGCCAACAGAACTCTTATTTTGTAGCACTCCCTTTCCTCGTCGCGCGGGGTTTTGCGACCTCTACTTGTAGGTTTGTAGATTAGAAGTTCCGACTTGGTTGCCGAGCATTCGAGGCCCGTTCCTCGCAAGTACTCCTGAACTTCGTCTACACCTGCCTGGAGCGTACGCTCGACGTGACCATCACAACCTCCGCCGGGAACCCAGAGGGTGATGTCATCCGCGTAGATACTGTGATACAATCCTTGTATGCCTAATAATTTCTCGGGTAGCCCCAATAGAACTAAATTAAAGAGTAATGGCGAAATTACGGAGCCTTGTGGCGTGCCCCTCGAGCCCATCTCAAATTCTTGCAGTTCCACATCTCCAACGAGGACGCGTACGCGTCTGCCGGCAAGGAAGTCACGTATGTAATTATATGTTTTTTGTCCTAGTCCTAATGTTTGAACTCTGTTTAAAATTGCTTCGTGTTTAACGCTGTCGAAGGCCTTTTTAATATCTAGGCCAAGGATCGCCTTGGTTGAGCTGGTAATGTCATCAACAATGTGGTGCTTCAGCTGAAGCAACGCGTCTTGTGCGGAGAGATTGCGGCGGAATCCTAGCATGGTGTGCGGAAATACATCGCGGACTTCGAGAAAGTCAGTCACGCGTTTGAGGACTGCGTGCTCCAGAACTTTTCCTACACAAGACGTGAGCGAAATTGGCCTTAGATTATCAAGCGCAACCTGCTTGCCCGGTTTAGGAATCATGATAACTCGAGCTCTTTTCCACGCTTCAGGAAGGAAAACATGGAACGACGAAATTTCACGAAAGCCTCTTTACTTAACGTTTTCAGATCGTGCATTGTACTTCTTCAGAGCGATTCAGGCTGGAACACCAGCAGGAAATGTTAAACGTTCAGTACGGACGCGTTCATAAAAGTTTCGTTACCCCCCTTTCCATCTTTGCATATATGCTGTGGCAAACTCACAGCATCGCATCAAGTGCATTAAAGAAAGTATCAGAGACTATTTATGAACACAGAACCTTGGCTCTGAGCCACTATTAATCAAGAATGATGTTAGTAGAGAGTCCACATCCGTGTAAAATGGACGTTCTTCTCATCTATAAAAACAGTTCGGTGATGACTTCATCCCGCCAGCTCCACATTTTAAAACCGTGAAGCTCAAGTGCAAAAAAAATAGAGCTTAGGAATGAATCACCACTTCTCGTCGAAGAACCGGAAAGACCAAAGTCGAGAAGGCAATGAAAAGATGTAAAACGATCCCGTCTCCGCGCGCAACAAATTGATGTCTCCGTACACTCGCCCATAAAAGAAGCTCCCGGCTTTCCGCCAATGAGAACAATGAACACGAGGATGATGCGACGGCGCATTTGCTGCCGTTTGCGAACATCGTCTACTCGATTATTTCATGCTTTTACGCAGTGAGCTGTGGCGCTACAACTTTTATTGCCGACGTACATCGTCTCTTTCTTTCTTTCTTTCTTTCTTTCTTTCTTTCTTTCTTTCTTTCTTTCTTTCTTTCTTTCTTTCTTTCTTTCTTTCTTTCTTCTTTCTTTCTTTCTTTCTTTCTTTCTTTCTTTCGTTCTTTCTTCCTTTATTTATTTATTTATGTATGTATTATTTATTTATTTATTTCTTCCTTTATTTCTTTCTTTTTTTCTTTCTTTCTTTCTTTCTTTCTTTCTTTTGCTTTTCAGTCACTCGTTTCTTCTGGCCTTTTTCACTTTTCCGTTTTTTACTTGGCTTTTATTATGTTTCTTTTTATGCAATATTTTCCTCTTTATGTCTTTCTTTTTCCTTTAATATACTTTCTTGATTTATGCTATTTTTTCTAATTAAGCAATGACCTTCCCTACCCAACACACACGCACACTTTTCCCTGCCTTCATGCTGGGAATCGAAACTTCATCCTCGCTCTTAACAGCGCAACGCTTCAATTGCTAGAAGAGACAACAAATGCGCACGTTGATACGCCGATAGCAAAAAAATGCACTGTGACATGATATACCAACTAACCTCGGTGAGAAATCTGACTTCTATATGAAAAGCGGCTTATCAACAACAAGCCAGCAATCTTGAGAGTGCCAATTATTCATAAATGGCGCACACTAATACGCATACGACCAGCGCACCTCCCAGTGTCGTATTATTGCACGCTCGCCGTCACAGATACCGAAATAAGCGAGTTAAAGTGCTTGGTTGAAAATGTTCTATTATATATTTTTTTTGTAAAAAATATGTGCCTGTGCGTGTTCTTCTCTGTGGAGGTTATAATGGAATGTTCCCTGCTTCTGCGAATAACTTTCTGTGGACACATTAAATCTCTACCTTTGAGAACGAAATCTAAAAGAAAAAGAAGCAGGACCACCAGACGTCACTTTTTTTGGTCTCCCTCTTTTGAAGCTTGATTGATTTGTGGGGTTTAACGTCCCAAAACCACCATTTGATTATGAGAGACGCCGTAGTGGAGGGCTCCGGAAATTTCGACCACCTGGGGTTCTTTAACGTGCACCCAAATCTGTCTTTTGAAGCTTTACATCCTTCATGAGAGCAGGGTGCAGATCCGTGCTTTCGGATAAATTTGAAAAAATCCGACAAACACTCACCAGTATAAAAAATGGCAATTCAAATTTATTCAATAAACTTCGATATTGAAAGGGCATTCTCATCGTTGAAAGACTCATTAGTCGAAATAGCCGCACCTCGATGAGTACCAGTAACCTCGCAAGGTATGCTTTCGCCTCTTACAACAAGCTTTAAAGCTGAACGAAACAACAACAAGCTGGACAACAACAAGCTGAAGGACATTTAACGGCTTGTTTTCTTTGTTGGATACAGTAATAACGAGAACTAACAGATAATGATGCTAACCGGTAATAGAACAGTGTTCTACACTCGCCGGAGTGAATACTGGCGTCACCCGTTTATATGCAAATATATATCATATAAAGTGCATGCATGGATGACCACCGCCGTAGTACACTGGTAGAACAATAGACGCGTTAGTAAAAGGTTGCAGGCTTGGATTCTGTTGGAAGCCAGTTATATTTAGGTTCACTTTAATTTTCTCATTTACATAACAATTAATTCTAGACACATTCCCCCTACTTTCCCTTGAATCATTGTCCGTTAGCTCTAATGACCTTTAAGGTTGTAATACGGACAAACGTTGGTGTTTTGAATTGAAGTAATTGTGCTTTATTGTATACATGTTTTTTTCGGTCAGACCTTCCAGAAATCAAAAATACGCTTACTGGGTTTGCATATATTTGTGGTCAAATACTATCGTATGTAACATTTCGGGGAGAAGGAGCACAAGAACAACAAGAAAAAAGGCAGGAAGGTTAGCCAGGCATGTGCCCGATTTGCTACCCTACTCTGAGGGAATGAGAAGAAGGACTCTAAAGATGACGGACAGGCAGAGGAAACAGAAGAGGAAGAGAAAAAAAAGGATTGTCAGTCACTGGGCTGACGCGTATGCAGTGGTGGCAGTATACAAAAGTTAAAGGTGTTCACATGAGCCTGTAGCCCTCCAAAAGCGCAAGACACCTATGACTGCACCAATTGCCCGTTAATTGACATTGGCTCTCTAGTGAACGCCAATTGCACACTTTCGACTTGCGGTTTCAAGACCTTGTTTACGTAGGTAGTGCGATGTCACTGAAGCTACCATTCGGAGTATTGAGAAAAATACTCATACTGATAAGAAAGAAAGGTTATAGAAAAGGTAGGAAGGTTAACTAGATTAGCTACAGCTCGCTACCTTACACTTGGAGAAAGTGAAACTAGGGAGTAAAAGAGAGAGAAGGAGATGTACATTGCACACCTCACACACAGTGCATAGTTTCCCAGGTGGCTGGTCAATAATAATAATAATAATAATAATAATAATAATAATAATAATAATAATAATAATAATAATAATAAATAATAATAATAATAATAATAATAATAATAATAATAATAATAATAATAATAATAACAATAATAATAATAATAAAATAATAATAATAATAATAATAATAATAATAATAATAATAATAATAATAATAATAATAATAATAATAATAATTTTATTATTACTATTGATCCTGAATTTCACATTAGGAGCATGATGGAGGCAGCAAAGAAAAAAAGCCGAGGAGCAGCTTGAAGAGCTCTTGCTCCCGAAAAGAACACTAAAGTGATTGCACGGCGTTGCAAATAAACAGGCTTCTTAGCGAGGTAAATATATAGCGAGTGAGAAAAAAAAAGAAAAAATGAAAAGCACGATCATTAAAGACATTGCAACATGAATTCATCAAAAATTAAGTAATAATGAAACCACTTTGCTACAACTTACACTTCAAAATGAAACACGCATACTTTCGAAGAATTAAGAATTTACGGAAATATGAACTCCAACAAACGCCATATTTGTTCCTAAAAATTAAACTCCGAAAACACAACCCGAACTTCAAAAAAAAAGAAAAACTACAGAAACACGAAGCCATATGTGTGATCCACGACACTTCGGGAAAATGTCGTAGTGTTCTTTTCTGCCACATAACGGTTATTTCCTCTTGCTGCTTTGAGAACGAAGAGCAAAGAAAAAAAGGGACTCACGCGGAGAGTGCAGCCGTCCCCCCCAAAACACAACATGATGTTCTAGGCAAAACACTTATCGTCTTGTTGAATAATTGATCCTTTCAAATGCACGAGCGGAACGCCTCGCCCATTATCAGTCTGGTCAACACGAAAGGTGCACCACCATTCCACGCGAACAGTCTCAACTCCACCCAGTCTCCACCCACAACAGCGCTTACCGCACCTGTGTCTAATGCGGGGTATAACGGCCGGCAAATCGAATGCATCTTCTGTTTGTTTGCCTTACTCGCCAAGTCAAATTACTGTTATCAACTGCTTGCACCATGCACGGTGCGCAGAGTTGCAGAGCTTCCATAATAGAGTGCTAAAATGCCTCTCTGCATGGAGGGGCGTTGTGAATAATGAGTGAAGCTTTGTTCTTTTTTTTTGCTTGAGCCTCTCATGTGAGCAGAAGGAATGCTTCTGACACCGCTTGGTTCTTGAAAAAAGACGTAGCTGAATTTCTTTTCTTTCGGCACGAGTGCTTCGCCCATACGTTATACATTTGGGTGCATGCGTTTTTATGTGTTCATATACACAAAAAAGGAGATGAAGAATTGAATTATATCGAGAGGGGGGGGGGTGAAGTTTAACCACTTCTAAGCTAAGGCAATGGTGTTGAACGCTATTTCTTTGGCAGGAAGGTGGATGAATCTGCGTACTTAATTATAGCACGTCACAAAACGAAACTCGCATTTAATAAATGATAAGCGTGACGTACTTGATGTCGCGCTTTGTAATCTATTGCGGGAAAGAATATTTAAATAGTCTCACTTACGTATAAAGTTGGCAATGCTATCGTGCAAGACGCCTGGTGCATATCGGTACTGTATAAACGGTGCCACAGCCGTTCCGTACAGAAATGCACGCAATGATAACAAGTGCGAAGTTTGCACACGTATGCAAGCACACATTAAGAAGACTTGATTTATGTTGTGTACACAGTGGGAATTGCAGATAGTCGATATTAATCCGGGTAGATGTAATGTGGAGCATCCCCGCAGACACGCACAGACGATCTGCTACCCTCAATGAAGTCACCGAACATGTTCAAATGCGGACACACTCACGCAAATGACAGCACACAGACAAATGAGGGCTTTCAATAGTACGCGTATCGGCCAACGTATATAAACAGACGGGGATTGAGAAACAAATAATATTGCATTTCCGATGGAGGCGGAAATGTTGTAGGCCCGTGTGCTCAGATTTGGGCGCACGTTAAAGAACCCCAGGTGGTCGAAATTTCCGGAGCCCTCCACTACGGCGTCTCTCATAATCATATGGTGGTTTTGGGACGTTAAACCTCACAAATCAATCAATCAAGAAACAAATAATATTGTGTCAGAAGCATGGGCAGAAGTACAAATGCTAAAGACAGAACAAAGCAACCAAACAATGCAACATGGTGGCAGAAACCTCGTCTCTTTGGGTTTCACCATTGGTGCCAGCACTAGGTCATCATTACTCGAGTTGATCTACCCTCACAAAATCCGTGAAATGTGAAAAGCGAATGGTGGTGTATTGAGCGCCGAAGAAACTTTCAATGACTTGTTATGACTTCCGTGCAAAGTAAGGCATCAAACGATTTCCACTTGTGCAATTACAACATTCTTATCCGGAAAAAGTGTGAAAGCTTAGTTGGGAGCCGGTATTGAAAAGAAAACTGTTATTGTTAAAGTTTTTAAAAAAAGTATGGAGAGCGGGTGTCTTCGTTTGTACCTTCGTGCTTGCTTGCACTAAACCTAATCATGAGCATACAAACATTACCTGCGGTTTTACGTACGAATAACCCGATACCACCATAGAAGACGCTATAGTAAAAGTCTCCGGAAATTTCTACCCTCTGGCGTTCTTTGCCGTGCACTCACGGCGCACGGTACACGAGCATTCACCATTTAGCCTCCATTAAAATGCGACCACAGCGGCGGGTATCGAACACGTGAGGTTCGGTTACGTAGCCGAGCACCGTGGCTACTGTTCCGACGCTCCCTAATGACAAGCACTACTGAACAGTCCACCAGTAGGTTTCATTAGGTAAAAAAAAAATTAAGCCTTAGATGACTCCTCGAACAGAAAATGACTGTTGGCGTCCACACGAGTGATGCCAAAATCATCCTCATGTAATGGCATCAGGATATGATATCGAAACTGAGGTGACGGTGAGCTGGCTGGTGCCCAGGAGGACAAAAACTGAGTTTACGCCAGCAACAAACTTGGAAGACTCCTCAGTAAATTCTCAAATAAAGAACTAAAAAAAACAAGAGCGCACTGTTCAGTCCTGGTGTTTCACGTGATTCTCGTGCACTTAGTGACGCCCGTGCAGTGATTCCCGTGACGCCTGTACAGTACATAGTCTAGATTGGTTCGTATACGAGAAATATAAGATGTTAGTTGTTTGCTTCACTTCTTTGCCATGCAACCACAAATATTTTCTTTCTAATATCACATGACTATCGTGTGCGATGAACTGATTTCACTTTATATATAGTGTTTCCCGCAGCACAAGTGGAAATAACATGGTGTAGCCAAAAATAACAAGATCTTTATAGGCCGATGCTTTGTGCTGATATTGTACAGGCGCCTTTAAGAAATGAGTGACGAGGAGAAGATTTTGCCTGAAAGAGTGCAGCGAAGGCGAATAGGAAACCACTCTCTTTTCTTTCAACGCGAGTAGTTGAGGGGCTAGTTAAGGAAAGTTTATTGGGTGAACTTGAACCAGAGAGAAGAAATGAATCACTCGAGGATGGTTGAGGACGGCGTGGCCGAACGCCTGGTGTCAGACCAACTGGGGGTTACGCTGCAATCCCCTATCTGGTTATAATGCCGAATTCGGGCTTCAGTCTAAAGACGGCTAGGCTTCATAAAAACGAAGAGTGGTGTTCATGCGGACTAAGAAGCCATGCCGATTTCGGTTTTTTAAACGTATGTGGCAAGATTATCATCACGTCACAGATGACCGAAATTTGTGACGTGATCACGAACACGCATACTGATGGCATTGCATGAACTCGCCGCACGGTGGGCCTATCACAGATGTCGTGCAAAAGCGTGCTAGATGCATATGATATGTGGGGTTTAACGTTCCCAAACCACCATATGATTATGAGACACGCCGTAGTAGAAAGCTCCGGAAATTTCTACCACCTGGGAATCTTTAACGCGCACCCAAATCTGAGCACACGGGCCTACAACATTTCCACCTTCATCAGAAATGCAGCCGCCGCAGCTGGCATTCAAGCCCGCGACCTGCGGGTCAGCAGCCGAGTACCTTAGCCACTAGACCATCACGGTGGGGGCACTAGATGCATAAAATTGCAGACTGGTACGAGGAATGTTACACACGTTAAAAGAACTAGAAAAAGAATAGAGTACTTTTTCTTTCCAGTCGTGTTAGACGAATGAATAGGAGACTCGGTGTTTTTTTTTGTCAAATGCTGTTTCCCTAAAAGACTTACTTTACGTTTTGAATTTTATAGTTTCTCGCAGCGGATCGTACTTGCACTGTGATATCAATCTGCAAACTTTCTGCAAACTTCCGTCGAAACGCTCAAAAGCGCTGTGTGAGTTTCGAAACAGTTCTGACCTTTCACATGCACGTTTGGCTGATCGGAACTTGACAGCAGAACAGAAAATCGGCGTACGGCAACTTGCTTACGCCGTCAGCAGAGGGCCTATGCTCTTTACTGACGGCATAGGCGACAGAAAGTAGGATACTCACATATCACGCTGTTGCTTCATCGCAAAAGCCGCCGGCTTGCAAGGCTCGTTCGATCGAAGATGACAGTTGTTTGGCGTAAGGCACCCCTTTTCGCGAGCAAACTTCTCGATGAATCCTGCGTTGGGAGATATATGTCGTGTATATTCTAAGCTCTCTTTCTAACTTACATACAACGCAGCTTACGTTGGCACGTTGCCAAGTGGCACTGGCTTGCTTCACTGCTTTTGTGGTCACATTGTGCACTCTCTCAGTTTTTTTTTTTGTAGAAGAGCAAGGAACTTTTCCACAGAAGTTCCCGACTTAAATCTGAACTTGTTTTTGCGTTGTCTAAGAAAAATAAAAGTTGGAGCCTGCTTAGAGTACAATAACCTATACAGCGTGTGTATGTGAAAAGTTGTGAAAAACATAAAAATACCTCGTTTGTCTAAATAAAAGTCAAAATAAAAAAGAACGACATTTAATATTAAGTAGTTCATCTTCGTGTATATGTATGAGAATATTATGGCAGTGATTGCAGGTCGGAAAAGTTTTCTCACTGGTTCTACTTATTTGGTCTATATTTATGAAGCTGGCACTATGCGTGGCCCCATGCACACGTGTGTTTTATAAAGTATGAGGACCCCGAAAAGTGATCCCACGATTGGTGACGTACAACACTTGCAAAACCAATAAAGCTTGACAGCAAGATGGCTATGTCGCAGAAACGCTGTGCTTGCGACAGTGCATGCTTTTCAAGAAAAACGTGAAGTTTACGGTTCAATGTGCATTGCTGTACAAAAGTACAGCTTTGGCGCATCAAGCATGTGCTTGTGAAAGTGCATGCTCTACAGGAGAACCAACGACCCAGTGTAAAATATACAGTGTGTAGGGGTAGCTCAATTGTGCCGCAAAACTAATAAATGTTGAAATTGATACACCTAAATTGGTTGATATTACAAATAAATGAGGCAAGGACTGATGGACGTGCAAAACAGTCGTGAGCTGTAAGAAAGAGGGAGAGAGATGCACTGGCCCAAGTGCTGAATGGGCACCAGTTCACAAAAAGAATCTGAGACATGCGCACGATTGTTGCGCTGAGTGTGCGTGTGTAAGTTTTGCAATAAAAAGAAGACAGACTTGCTATGTGAAGAGACAAGGGGGAAAGAGGGAAGTTTTTGTTTGCTCTACATACCTTTCTGCGTAATATGGCTACTATGCTGCTGTAGATGAACGTGGTGAAAAAAGAAGCAACTCAGACTGATACATATATATATATATATATATATATATATATATATATATATATATATATATATAGATAGATAGATAGATAGATAGATATATAGATCGAGTTTATGATCATAAGCACTAGAGGACTAGTCGGCAGTGCATGAAAACGCTACAGTGCTCATACATGAAGTATGGGTAAATACTGTCTTCACACTGGTTGGTAAAGGCACACTAAAGGCTAAAGGTAAATAAAAGTTTATTTCAGAGTGAAATCTGAATGTATCAAACGTCTAAAATGACAATATTACCGATGGAAGCGCGCCACTTACCGAGAAATTAGTATAAATTCCAGTGGTTGAAAAGTTTAATTTTCGCCTTGTTAAACTCAACAGTTTGTGCCATCAAGTGGAGCGCAGTTGTACTAAGTACGTCGGCCGTCTCGCAGGCCTTGACCGGAAATTGTTCAATGGCTGTTGTTGCTTCTGTGGCTTCCGTTTCTTTCACTTTTCTGCTAGTAATTTTAGCAGCTGCGCAGTAAAGCCGGGCAAGGCTTTGCACTGCAACAATGACGTGACACGTTCCGTCTTAGGCGGGTAATTTGAAGTGCATTATTGCGATGTATACCACAAAAACGTAATTTTATTTCAAAATAAGAACTTTTCTTGGCACAAAAGTAACAATACGAGGTTTCTCGACTGCTATTTCAAGATCAATGTCGACTTAATGGTTGCCTTTGGTAGTAAGAGCTTTCGCCCACCCCTTGATTAAAATCCTTCTTCGTTTTACTATGCTCCTATGGAAGTATAGGTTGAAAGCCAGTATTTCCGAGTGAACTTTTTTGGACTCCACTTACTCACTGAACCGCGTTCATGGGGAGATGGTATAAGTGGCAAGAGAATCAACACGCGTGACATTTAAGTTGACCGTACACAAGTTGAACAACTGGTAGTAGCGAGACATCATCTTATTTCGAAAGATCGCCCTATCAATTATTCTACGACACATATGCTGCATTTATAATTTCCTATTATCGTACGAGAAGACACAGAAGGCATCATACAATATGTTCATTTGAAATTACGGCATACGAGGCACTTATGTTATTTTAAAACTGGTGTCCTAACAGAAGAGTATATGAAGTCATAGGTGTAACCAGCAATTCAGGCACACCTTCTAGTCCCTATGGTAGAGCAAGAGCCGAAATATAGGTACTGGACAATTCGTTATTCAAAGTGCAATGTTACTGGAAGACATCGGGCAGCACGTTTGAGCCTGTGGAGCGCGATATGTTCTCAAAGTTCATATTTTTGGACATTGATGCTGACACCTGACCATTGTACGACCGACGTGTATGAGTGGCTCTGACGGGCTATTTGACTGACCTACATCAGCGACTCGGGCGACCCATGTATACGGCTTTACAGAAGAGTGCTAGTGTCAGACGGTGCACTCCTTATAGTGATCAAGTCTGATCAGAATCAAATTTCTCAGCAGCGGTGAGATACTGTCTGCACATTGCGTAAAGAAGCCAATACCGATCCAAAAATCACATTCAGATTCAACCTGATTGCGATCAAAGTGACTGCGTCACAGTGGCATTGGAGTACATTGTAGAAGGAGCGATTGATCTTTTTTATAAACAGCGATTGATCTTTTTTATAAAAATTGTGTCATGATTGACATTTATGGTAGTAAGCGAGTGCTCGCTCACTCCCATAATTTAGCAAAGACAAGTTCATCTGATCAGAGGTGATGCGACCTTATCATCTTTATCACGAGCTCGACCTCATCCATACTTTACTCAGCGGCACAAACACGCCTGCCAGAAACAATACTAGCCAGTCTTTTACTTGAGGAATTAAAAACACTTTGCTTCTACCTAAACCTATCTCCGCATAAACATATTTTCTCAATGTCCTTCTCCCGCGAAAACGTCAACTCATCTTGCGAAAAAGCTGTCCTAGTTGATAGCGACGCCGTTCGATAAACCACCGCCTTCTGTAGTCGCCGACAGCGGAAGCCCAAGCCGCTCTGTCGGCCGTGGTCTGTCTGGCCTGATTCAAGACGCTCGCCAATTCGATCCACAAATGTCGCGACGTGTACTTACAAGCAAGTGGCTGCCGCATAGTTATGACTGTGAGCGACAGTGGCTTGTAGACAACGCGTCGCGCCGGAGGGCCACGACGCTGCGTTCTATGTCAAGATCAATTTTGCGAATGGCCCTATGCTCAGACACGGCACGTCCTCACAGTTGGCGCTCCAATTTCGCAACTTGTGCACTGCTGCTGTCTCAGCATATCATAGTCAATGACTGGATGTAGTTGTAGAAACGTCTTGAAAAGAACTGTGGGATCATTTTATAGATGAAGCCCGCGTCTATGACGCCGCGTGGTCTGAGACTCATTCATAGCAGTTGGTTGTTATTATTTACCATCGAGGATTGACAGCTCCTTCTGGGCAGGATCAGAAAATGAACGCAGGTGACATATGTTAAGCGAGGTACAGTTTATAGCCAGGCTGTTGTAGGCTGTAACCGTATGCTGTCGTTGCACCTTGGCTTAACGCAGGCAAAACCTCATATAACCATCTGAGAGTCTGCTCATGCAAATAGAAGTCTTCTTCTTGCTCTTCATGCACATTGACGACAATGAAAATGACAACTAATACGAAAAGAAGACAGACAAAAAATAGAAAAAAAATGAATAGAGGTGGCAAGAAGACAATAAAACGAAAGAAACAAAAAGATATCTGATGACTAGTAAAGGCTTCTAAGCTGCACACTTTTTTTCAGGCTTGATGCCACAACTGCAAAGCTGTCTTGATTTTTCTATGGAGTCGACCCATTGCTGTGTACTAGTATTTATAGGGACCCCGGAAGGTACTTGAAAAGAAAGTTTTTTGTCTGTTTGTCAAGTGGTTATTTGGTGCTCAATTCTTTAACCAAAGCTGGTAGAATCGGATCACGGTAGCGGCGGACACATTTCGGTGGAAGCCGAATTCTAGACGCCCATGGGCTCAGATTTAGGCATGCGTGAAAAAAACTGCACTTAGCTAAAGCTTACGAGGCTCGTAACTATGGTGCATCTCAAAATGACATCATATGATGTGAAATACCAAAAAATATTAGGATTTGATAGATGTATTCAAAGATCAACGACGTATTTTCGTGTGGCCTGGCACACACACTGACTAGCTATAGCACCTGGCACACCCATTTTATGTCCTTACGCAATTTGTCAAATGCGGACTTTTGTTACGTACATTACAGAATCCATGCCCCGCAAACATCGCAGTGGTGATGGCTTGGGCTTCTTGGCAATTAATGACAAGCGTACTACTAGTGTGGGAAACCACGGACAAAATAGTGGACAACACACTGCGCTGTGTTAAACACAGTTTTTTACGCAACAGCGTTAAAGAGCTCGTTTTGCCGAAATTCCGGTGTCGGCGTCGACGTCGTAGGTTGTGAGCGAGAAATCATCATCTAATGCGTTACCGAAAAACCAAGAACGGTGCAAATTAAATAAATTATAGGAGAATCCTGAGTAACAGCGGGGACCCAGCCAGCATTTTTTGTGTTCGAGTGGGAATGGAACCCGGATCAGTTGCGTGTCAATCGTGTGTTCTACCAGACAGGCACGCCTCTGCTGGTAAAAAAAAAAAGTGAAAACAACTGCCTCTGCTTGATAATGGGGAGAAATTTGCTTTTATGCATTACAAACACCCGCGTCTTATGCGTTGCAAACACCTACGCGGGACGTTAGGAAGTATAGAATCATCGTGCGCACTGACGCGCGAGTGGGTTTGTCACGTGATATTTTTTGGGGGTATTTCGTGGGCCTTTGCAATTGGCATAAAAACACTAATACCTAACCAATATAATGTTCAAAACTGTACGTTTTGCAAATCGATCTACAATTTTCTCAATGAATTTTTTTTATCTATCTTCGTTTTTTGAAAAGTTAGGTAATTAAACTTATCTAATAAAGAATATTTGAGAACACAGAAAAATTGTCTAATTCCAGGCAACGGTGAGTAAATGCATGTGGTGCGTCGTATTTACGTCTTCCGGCATATTTTTGAACTCTGGCTAAAGTAACGTGGGACAGCCTGTAGAGCTAAATATCTGAATGAAGTTATTCGACTCGCAACTCCATCTGATCTTAAATATTTGTTGAGATCCCCATTATTTCATCATGAGGATAAATAAAAATCAATCAATGAATCGATGCTTGTTCGTGACAATGCTATTTTGATGCATTCGTGTTTTTCTGCACTGTTTATATTTCTTGGACAATCAATCAATCAATCAATCAATAAAAAATAAATCAATAAAAACAAATCAAAAAATAAATAAATAAAAATAAAAAAATAAATAAATCAACAAATTTTTATATTTGATTGATAAATGATGAACTATATGGTGTTTATTACGTATATTGATGCTAGTATGCGTAATTACTAAAAACTAAATTCTGAAAAGAATTCGATCGAAGCCATTCAGTTAATTAGTTAATCGAATGATGAGCGTGAAAACAAATAGCAAGGATTTATGTGTACTGCTTTAGTGTATGACGTGGGATACGTTGCCATTTATGCAAGCAGAAGCAGCTAAGTTGCAGTTCGGCTGGGAGCTGGACCCTAATTAGTCGATTCAGTGCAAAAATATTAACAAAATAATTTTTGGAGATACTCTCCATTGAGTGATCATAAAGGTACTTTGGGCCCTTGAGGTTACGGTGGAAGTTTATTCTAAAATGCTCAAAGTGTCTTCGTCATCAGCTTGACATACGATAAAGATAATTTCAGATATTGTAGGTTACAATGCAAGCGTACTCTCAAAATACTGTGAATTGTCCCTAAAGCACATTACATTAACACTTGTCGAAAGATCGTCAGCGAAGTATGAATTTCATATAGTCCAGCATGCAACATCTTTCCTTAAGCATAAAAAGTACCTTTGTTGGCAATGAAATAATCAGAATTGCTGCTAAGATTACGCAGCATAGAAGAAGCGTTTAGCAGAACATGAAAAGGTTTTCGTGAGGTCCATGATGATGAAAACATTGAGTGATGCGAGGTACAATTATTGTGGGACCGCTGTGAGTTTCGGATTCAGCGCCAAAAATGTAAAAAAAGGAGAAAAAGGCAAACTAGCAAAGATAAATAAATAAATGCAGAAACCGTACCTTTATTTAGAGCTACACATCGAATCTTTAGTTTACTGCAAGCCAAGAAAAAACATAAACTCCACCCACAAATCTGCACTTCACCGGCCGCTCACTTCAGTTTGAAGTACCAGTTGGTTTTCGTTCAGTGCGTATTTATATTAACCAGTGTAATTTGTATACTAAGCACACGGAAAGGAAGAGTGAGTTGTTTGTGCATACACATAATTTTAGCAGCGTACGAGCATCGGCACACTTGATCAAATTTGTCGAGACACTCAAGTTTTCAAGTTCTTTCGAGGTATGAATAAAATTATATCATGAACACGTGTGTGCCACACTAAGCGGAGACAGACAGACAGACAGACAGACAGACAGACAGACAGACAGACAGACAGACAGACAGACAGACACACAGACAGACAGACAAATTGATAGATAGACAGACAGACAGACAAGACAGACAAATAGATAGATAGATAGATAGATAGATAGATAGAATAGATAGATAGATAGATAGATAGATAGATAGATAGATAGATAGATAGATAGATAGATAGATAGTAATAAAGATAGAGAAATAAATAATAAAGAAAAATACAGAACAAGTGATAAGCACAGGCAACCACATCTTTTAGCCTCGCTGATTTACTACCTATAGG
The DNA here is from genome assembly GCF_013339725.1 of Rhipicephalus microplus. Classification (NCBI taxonomy): domain Eukaryota; kingdom Metazoa; phylum Arthropoda; class Arachnida; order Ixodida; family Ixodidae; genus Rhipicephalus; species Rhipicephalus microplus. The sequence goes on from NC_051167.1 coordinate 174,416,161, forward strand.
AAGAGAAGCTTTAAAAAAAATCTCAAACGTGTGACTAGAAGTAACCTGTATGTAAACCATCCTAGATACGGAGTAGTCCTAGTTGCCACAAACGGGAGCGAACCTAATCGGATCGAGCACCGATGCAAATTAGCTTTGCGTGGGAAGGCGGTGGCTGAGGATGGCGTTCCTAATTATTTCGAGGTTGTATCCAATTACAGGATGATTCACTGATGAGCATTTCAGGTGCGTTCTGCAAAACGCGTTAGTGTTATGAGATTCACGGACTTCTTGAGGAGACCCACCCGTCGGGTAGACGTAGGCGTAAGTACCTCACAGCTTTCAGTAGATTCGAGTGCTGAGTACTGTCTATAATCTTTAAAACAAAGGTCCAGCTCGGTTGTCGATCGTAAAGCGGCCCAAAAGTTTACGGCTGGAGCGAAGTATGATTTCACCTTCGCACAAGCCGGAAACGCAGCTATTCGAAACTCGGGTGGGTTGTTAAGTAAAGGCTCTTGACTGGTGCGTGGTTTTGAACGGTAGGCAGCACACACATGAGGCAAGTCGTGCTTTATCGAGACGTTAATGTACATAAAATACAAAAAAAAAGAAAAGAAAATAACGAAAATTGCCGGCGTGTTCAGTTTTCCAGCAATACTGAATTATCCTCATAACACGAAAAATTATGACTTTAGGAAAGGGCAGCGCCGGAATTCTTATGTAGTTATGACGCGTATGTAGTGAACTACTTGAGAATAGAAAAAAAGTACTGCTATGAATTTATGGTTGGTTGTAATAATTTGTGAGGAAAGCTTGCGATTCTTAAAACGATGCTCTCAGTCGAGAATAAAGTTTGAAGGATCATATCAGTCACGTCTCTTTTGTGAATGAATAGCTTCGACGTATAATGCACAGAGCAACTCCAAGTTTCGAAGTTGTGGTATGATATATTCACACGATTACCCTAAGAGCCCTTCTGTGAGGGGCGTTACATAGGCGAGTGAGAGTGCATGAAAAGGAAGGGAAATAATAATCAACATCATAACCCAAGCGTCCGATATGTCAGGAAGAACTAAACTGTGACACACATAAAAGAGACGTTTATAAATCTTTACGGTGAGAACATGAAGATTCACAGGATTATTGAAATGAGGGAATCATTTTGATTAAAAAACAAGCACATATATTAAAACTGAGTAGATGGAGGATCACCTTACAATCAAACGTAAGTGATGTGTATTACTTCGAACTCAAGAAGGCAGGTAGTAATCACGAGTTCGGACCCAACAGTATTGATTTAAGAAAACTTGAAAACATTACTTTAAATATATCTTTAAAAATTCCTTGTTTTGGTAGTCCTGTTCATAAAAACCTCAAATTTCGTATAGGAGGTTGAAGCAAACACACAGCACAGCCCCTGTCTGGTAATCTGGGCGTATTTCTATGTGTGGCACCTAATTTGCTCTCCACAGTTTATCAAGATATCGATGCGTTTGCTTTCACTTTGATTAAATGTACCTACTTCTCGCGTTAACGGCGCTCTGGTATTTACTGCGTAGTTTCGCAGCATTACGGATAGGTGGGCAAGGGTATTTGGGCATATTCATTACGGTAAAACCGCACTAGACAATGAATACTTAAAGAACCATGAGAAGACACTCTCTCAGCAGAAAAGAATAAGGTACCTGTGGAATGTATACTATAGTGCCGAGACTGAAAGAAGTGCGAAGCTGGGCACCTGCATTGTATCTTTTGGGCTTTCTGTTTTTTTCTTACGCCAAAAGTTTTAAGTGACCGGTGATGTCACAACTTCACTCGCGACGTCGAAACATCGTTTTTTTTACTGCTCTTTTGACGAGACGCCGATGACGCCTATGGTAAGTTTCCTCGTTTCACGGTTTTCACCATGAGGCATATAAAACATTCTCCTTAGTACAAAACTACGTAGCGTCCTTTAAGGCGTACTGAACATTTTTAACGTCTTTCTGTAGATTTTGATGGAGACACTGACAACGCGTTGTTGATATGCTTTGCTCGCTCCCGTGGGTCAAAAGTGGCTTGGAAGCTTCACGCGCCCTCCTCAAGAACCGTTCCCTCCCGTTAACACGTTAGCGTCAGTTTAAGTAGAACGGTAGTCATATGTCGTTATCTGCAGCATGTAGCGTGTGTACTCTTTTTTAATAGATTCCTCAGTTCATTCAACGTCTTCACCATCTGATGTATGGACCGAGTAGGTAATGAGTTGCAACAAAACTTCGGCAACTGAAGAACTGATCTGTCCTATCACCTAAAAGGGTGGAAAATCTTTCTTGCTTTCGCATGCACCTCGAGTTATCAAGAAAAAAAAAGGCATTAAAAAGCCACAATGGCTTTTTTCAATGGCTTTTTCAATGGCTTTTTCAATGGCTTCCAACTTTTTACTCTGAGTCGCCATGGCAGCCAGCAACGATACTATAAGGTCTTTCCAACGAGCACGGATTTTTCTTGGAGACAGGTCAGCAAAAATAGAGAAAAGACTCAATACGATACGATAGTGAAGATACAGGCGAAAATCCTTCTGCCGATTCTTAGGCGCTGTCGCCTCCCCGGAATTTATGAATTCTGAACAGGCTCTGACGGTTCCTTCTTCTTCTTCCGTGTTCCGGTATTGTGCGCACCTTTCCAGTGGTATACATCCGGCTACTTCTCCTCCACGGAGACTGTATTTTCAAAAGCTATGCTTTGGTGGTGAAAAAATAGAAAAAAGAAATGGTTTTCGTTGAAATTCGAAGCGTTGGGAAGCCGCCCGTCTCTGCCGCGGTGGCGGGCGCAGCAGAGAACAGGCTTCGGTTGGATGATCCGGGTTTAATTCGTCATTTGCTACTATCGTTGCTGGGGTTTCACTGAAGCTGATACTAAGAACACGGAAGTTACCGACGACATAGCATGAACATCGTGAAATGTTGAGAAGAAAGCTTACCATGTCTCACCTGACGCAAAATATGACGGTTTTTAGCGTTGTAGTCTACACTAGTCTTGATAAAAATTTACACTCAGGCTTAACACAAAAATATAACAAAAACTACACAAACGTTTCAGGAACTAATGTGGCTGGCATCCTCAGTATGCACTGGGATCAAATGGCAGAAGATAACTCAGTCCACTGATAGACTAGTATGCCTCTGTACACACTAGGTGACACCCTTAACTACTTCAGCAAAGACGAAGAACTCAAGCGTTATCTCCTTTTGTCGTTTCCTATCTTTTCGGTATAATTCACGACGTCAGCAATCTGTTCCTATAAAGTTATCTATCTCTTATACTGATTAGCCACACAGTCGTGGAGCCATTAGGTCTTTTCTGGCATAAATATCATGCACGACAAAGTGATTTCACTCCGTTTCATGCGTTTTTTACTGCGAAAACGCATCAGCGCATGACCAATAAGCGCCAAATCCAGATAGTATGAACATTTAGCGCTAGTGCTGTCCGTGTGTTTTCTGAAGAAATATGTGGTGATAAATTGGTAGATACTGTAAGAATATTAGTACAAGAGATAAAAAAAGCACTTATTTATCGTAAAATTGGAAACCTTTATGATACCTTTAGGTACAGTATAGGTGACCTACGGCAATTCAGTCGTAATTGAGGGCGTTTTCGAGGTGAATGGCAGATTGCGCTGTTTGGTGCACTGGTTTCGGTTTCGCCTGGTCAGTTAGCCAGATTTCATCGCCTCGCAATTAACAGTGGCTACCTTTCTGAAGTTTTATAGTAGCTATTGGTTATTCGCAGCAAGGACTTGCTGCACTCGTCCACTGGAGTCAGTCTGCTATTTTCGACAGTTAAAGTACCAATTGTTTTAATTTCTGTGATTATAGCCCCAATTACTTCAGAAATACAAGGAATACTGCAGGTAGCATGCAGAGGACTTATTTCTGTAATTTTCAAGTAATATTGGACAGATTTCACAAAACACCTTGTATATAAAGCGGAGTCAGATACTGAAATTAGTTTCAAATTTGGCTTTCAGCAGTGGTAATGAAAGCTATGGCTATCGGCATTTCCAAGGTATTTTAAAAGTCGCAAGGGTAGTATTACAGCTAAACATTAGTTTTCATTTCTGTAAATTGTACATTGATATTAGGTTTCCTAGTTTTTTTATGCAGTATACATTTTCTTATTAGAGCCTCATATTTGCTGCGCGTCAAAATTAGCTCTCATTGATTACCGAAGTTCACAAACGCTATACAGAAGTGTACAAAGAAATGTGACGGTAGAACGTAGACTTGCTTTGCTATGCTTTTTCCATTTTTCGATTAGTGAAGAGCGCTGCTTATGGATGTTTTTTTATACAAAAAAGTAGAAGTGAACGAAAGCTACTACTTCCGAAGATGTTGTGACGAGGGTAAAACTTCTTTTCGGCCTAGTTGGTTCATGATTGAGGTACTTTTACAGCGCAAACACAGACACCACAAAGAAAGAGACGACTCACACAAGTGCTTGGGTGTGTCATGTTTGCGCTGTAAGAGTATCTCATTGTTATGAGAGGAACGGGAATTTCACGCAGGAGTACATGCACATTTTTATTGAAGAAAAGCAACCAAGAAGTGTTTTTTGAACCACAGATGGTTTGATTGATATGTCGGGTTTAACGTCCCAAAACCACCATATGATTATGAGAGACGCCGTAGTGGAGGGCTCCGGAAATTTAGACCACCTGGGGTTCTTTAACGTGCACCCAAATCTGAGCACACGGGCCTACAACATTTCCGCCTCCATCGGAAATGCAGCCACCGCAGCCGGGATTCGAACCCGCGCCCTGCGGGTCGGCAGCCGAGTACCTTAGCCACTAGACCACCGCGGCGGGGTGAACCGCGGCGGGGTTGGATAATGTATGGCGCATATTGCAAAGGTTTCGGCAAACAGAGAGAGATGACGCAACTTTCTTTGGGCTTAAATGTGACATGTTACGTTTGCTCTCTTCGTCCTGAACGCGCTAAACGGTGGAATCAAGCTGTATTTATAGGTATACGTAGGTATGTGCTGTTACCACTATGATCCTACTGCTGGAGAGCATGTCGTATGAGTAGCTCATGTTAAGAAATACAGAAACGAGGAGTTTCGCTTGCACCAAAGGTGACCAGTTTACCCTTACTTCATGGTGGTTGTTAAGAACAAGGACCCGTGGTCGTAGATAAAGAAGACGACGTTTACCCGATTAGGGCTAGCTCCGCCATTTCTACTTCCTTTGTTTCACTCCCTACGTCTGTCGCGCGTACCCCCAACCCTTTTCCCAACTTCTTTATTAAAGACGGTAGTCTTTTTTAGGGACCTTCGACGAAAAAATTATGGTCTGCCTGCCTGTCTGTCTGTCTGTCTGTCTGTCTGTCTGTCTGTCTGTCTGTCTGTCTGTCTGTCTGTCTGTCTGTCTGTCTGTCTGTCTGTCTGTCTGTCTGTCTGTCTGTCTGTCTGTCCGCCCTAACAATACCTCAAACGGCATCAAACGGCCGACCCCATCCGCAGCGCCAACCAATACTGTTCAAGGTTTAACGTTCATACTTGTGTGATTGTCAATTAAAAAAAACAATTGCTGCGGATATCTGATGCGCCATAACAACACGTCTTTGTTTTGTATGTCTGCCTTTATACTAGAAGAGGCACACACAAGTAACTCTAAGAAATGTATAGTTTATCACGCTGCGCTGACAGTGCAGCGCGATGCTCAAAAAGGTTTTTTCAACTCTTCGCTACGACGACACGGTGGTGGCACCTGCCCGTCGCTTTGCATTCTACACCTTATCACCTCCGAGACTGGCGTGCATTTTTCTCCGCGGTCGCGCACGCCTTTGTTTTCGAAGATAACTGCCAGATGGTGCTCGTGTATAATGTGCCTGGATGCACTTGTTCACCTCCGCTACACGCTCGAGGCACTCTAACGCAGTGCCTTCAGAATACCATTCACCGATTTTCTTGCGCAGAACATCAAGTAAACGTTTTGTTCACTCTCTCCAGACACAAGACTATCGTCTTTCGACTACGTTTACAGTGTAACATGTAGATTCGGGCCAATTTTTTTTTCAGCTCCATGTGGCACCTTGTTTTTTTTTTTCAACAGTGCCCACTTCAGGTAACCAGCTCACATACTTTGAACGAAAACTGTCATGTTCGTTTTTTGATGAAAAAAACATGTTCTACAAACTATTTTGCTATTGTTTCCACGGAACTGTTTCCCGCCAAAATTGAAGTTCTGTGCATGCAAGAGTTAATGTGCAGGCACGCGTCACAGACAAGCATTTCCGTTGTTTTTCCCTCTTGGTCAAATCACTGATCGCCACGCACATCAATCAAACCCACGCCCTTTATCCGAGCTGTACAAAGCACTAAACCATCGAATCAGGCCCGCTAGGTGAAGCCAAACGAGTACGCCACGCACTCTTTGTCCAATGTTGACACACCTACGGGCGAATAGAGTGGATTCATTTGCGTGTGTCCGTGTCTCGAGTTCAGTTCTTGCCGTTGTCCCTAACGCCCTACTAGCGAAGGTTGCTACGCCGTGGTACGGAATTGTCCTCGAGCAAACAGACTTGGGTAAACCACCGCCCACTACCGCTTGGGCCTACGCTTTTCCCGAAGCCTAAAAGTATGCAGCTTGGCTAAAGCTACGACTGAGGTTTCCTTACCTGGTCGCGAACTTAACTCGCTAAAGTCATTCACGTGTAAAAATCTAACAGATGTGAACTGTATAGCGATATGAATAGACGTGACACGATAAAGCCACTTCACCACGTATGACGTCTCGGCTAGAATGAGGTTTATTTGGCTTTGTACTAGGGAGTGAACAAGCGCCAAGAATGTGAAGATGAAGCGCACACCCGGATATGGCGATGATTATCAGAAAAATAGATTATACTGATTGATTGATCAATCAACACACATGTCAGGAAGAAGTGTATCATATGAGCCTAAAATTCATACACAAGAAAGCGTTGCAGTAGTTTGCCGTTAGGGAGTATTTCTTGTGCCTCATGAATTAGTTGCGCCATACAAGCTACGGTGATGTCATGACAACATTCCCAGTCGACAGGCTTAGATCTATAGATGAATGAATAGGAGGAGGTGGAGGAATGAACTTTATCGTAAGAAACCAGCAGGTTTACGTGGCCGGGCCTACGCCTCCCATGAGGAGAAACTTCATTAATTTTTCGGCATATATTTAACACAGGCACAGCCACATGTGACTTAACAAAAAAAAGCGTGAAAAGCAACCGTCATTACGCCATTTGAAGCAATACACCTTACAAACCTCTACTTTCAAATACCTTCTACACGTTTGCAAAGGGCATTATGCTATGATCTGGCTCAAGACAGATAACGACCACCTATATGCATTACTTCAAACTCTCCCTGCAACCTAAAGTAGTGTTTTAGTGCCGAAACAATGATAGAAACGGTGGCACACCGTGAATAACATTGCATCTAAGACTTCGGCACACAAAACCATACATCTACAGCCTATATAGTTTCAGACGTCTACTAAATGTCTCTCAACTTGAATTATTTCGGTCACCTATTACAAGACTTATCACTACATAAAAGCGACCTGCTGCCTACGGTAGTCTCTTATTGCAGAAACGATGGAACAAATACTGGCAATATATTGAGAAAAAATGTTAAGAAGACTCAAGCCGTGTCGTCAAAGTAAAGATATTTTCACTTAAGGTCAGCGTCATTGAAAAGTTTTCGCAGACCACTGAAGGTTTCGTCAGGCTCTCAACTTCATTCATTCTCAACTTCTGCTCAACTTTATGGGGAAATTCGGTTCGTACACAAAATATTATCAGAGCCTGAACACTTTCACCGAAAACAGCTATCACCCCAAAATATAGTCGCCGAACTTTAACGCAAGTGCCATTTCCGCACTAATCATTACAGAGTGTCTATTTCAGGTCTACCTGAGACCTTTCTTGGAGGCCTATTACAAGACCTATTTCAGACATCAATAAATGGTGACCGTTTAGCACGAGCTAATTTTTTACTTTCCTGGTCTGTGATCATCACTATGGCTAACAGCAGGGTCATTGGTGAAATGTCCGTTGTTTCCACAGTCTTGTTACTCCCCATAAATCTAGCCCCATTATGCACTCTACGAGTCACAAAACCTGATTAAGGCTTCCGAAATAGCACACAATATAAATGCCGCACGTTTGGGATACTTTCTAAACCGTTAGCGTCGTTCGATGGTTTCTAGCGTGACGTCAGTTCATCTTTCTGGTAAATTATTCGGTGGCTTTCGCTAGCTGCACTATATTTAGATCAGAGGTACATTCGCTCTTGTAATGGCATGAACTTTGTAATGATTATTAATTTATATGGTATGCATATAGCAATACACAACAAACCAGAAAATTGGGTAAGAACACGCTAACAATGACCACTACGGGCGAAACGCCTGCTCAAGCGGAATGAAGAGATAGTGGAATAAATATAGAAAGTTGTAAGAAAAGAAAGAATGAAGGCATTGCCAAAACGTACTGACGTCTGTCTACAACAGGTAGATCGAAGCTTGAGCGAGATATCCACAGCTACGCACGTTCCGATAAACTGACATGTATTCATTGTCCAGTAGATGGTGGTTATTTCAATTATCGTAGGCAGGCACTCAGAGGTCGGCGATGAGGCAATTACCCTTCCTAATCATCCAAGAGAAACTGCGGAGCATCAACATGCCTTTACATGCTAGAACCTGTCTTGTCGTGGTTTAATGCTTTAGGTTCTGGTCATGCCGGTTTTTGGACAATAATGCCGACCGAGGAGCAGCTGATTTCCAGTCATAATGGTGTATTGACTGCAAACACTAAGCATAAAACAAACAGAGAGGTGTAGGCACAGCGTAAACCTCCTCTCGCTTGCCTGTTGTGTAGTGTGTTTGCGCCCAACACCATTATGAACGACATGTTCCGAGTCGCTCAATAACCAACGTTGTTGAGCACTGATACATCTTTCTGAGAACAATTCTATTCTAAGCTGTATCTCTGTAAAACCGGTGACCAAGACGGACTGTTGTGAACAGTATGCCATTTCTTCAATTTCATCATTGAATCCTACCCTGAAGATTGTTCATTGTGGGGTTCACCCACACAAAGTCTGAGGGAGGGTCGTTGTGGCACACCTTGCCGCTTCCCATTTGCCTTAATGCGGAATACCAGGTACGTCTATGGTGGGAATATTATTTTTAATAAGTAATGAAACACAAGAAAGAAACATTTTAAACTGCGAAGCTGTTATAGCCAAGGAGGTTCAAAATAAGCCTTCTTGGTCATAGCTTCCCCTAGTTTGGGTGCTGTCACGAGAACAAACATCGTGAACTAGGAGCGCACTTTTTTCTGCCTCGTTCGCAAGGGCGTCTTCTTCAGAGATATAACATTGAAAGAAATTACGTTGAGAGAAAAGTTCCAGAGCGAAAATTTGAACCAACATACATACCATTCTAAGGTGAACGACTAGCAAAGAACCGCATAGCTTAGTCCACTATAGCAAACGGGTGGAAAACGGAAGCGAGTGTGAGAAGGATGTAAAAGAGTAGAAGATAGTATAAACATACCCAAGCAAAACAATTGGAGAGAATAAAAATGAGAAAGAAAAAAAAACAGAGAGAAAAGGAGCAATGAAAGCGACAGAGAGCAGTTATTTAAATAGGCATTCTTACAACAGTATATTTAGTGGGTCAGCGTTCCACGAGTGTTTTATAGATAATTTCTATGTTCACATGGAAGTGACAATGTCTGAGTTTACACTGAACTAACGAGTAATAGTTTTATTATTATGAAGTATTCTTTGAATTATTTTCGTTGTACTCTGAGAGATCCGTGATGCCAAATTGCGTGTGACTTTGTAACCTCTGCGGTTACATAAATACTGCAGTCATGCATGTAGCATTTACTGGTTGTGAATTGAAGTGCCTGTGAACAATCAATGTGGAACGACGTGATTGATACCCCCCTCCCCTTTTTTTTCGCCCTGTACAACCAGACAAGAGGGTGTTCGATGTGACTGCAAGGTCCTACTGTAATTCACTGTGTGCTATATTTATTGCTTGCTGTAATCTTTACTTCAAGGTGCACAAGACTACATGACGTTATAGTTACAATATCTTAAGCATATTCAAGCTGCTAACATTGTATGCTGCGAACGCATTCAATCTGCCTGGAGCAACTTCTAGCTTTGAACACAATCCGAAATTATCAAGTCAAATAAACTTCGATGAACTGATTCATTGATTCACTCATATTTAAATGCACGTTCAAGTATTTGTGACTTGTTGCTTCTGATTGCAGTTTGTTTCTTTGGCTTGTTGCACATGAAGTCATTCATGTACATATGAATGTTCCTATGACGTTCATGAATGATGTGATGCCATATTGCATGTTAGAGTAGCTTGGGGATTTCTTGCACCTGAGTGGTAGTCACCAGCAACATCTTCAATATAAAAGAAAGTATGTTTGAGTAGCTGTGATTTGTTGCACTTGAATGAATGTTTTGATGCAACACCATTGACTCCACTGCACTGTATTAAAAGACGCCATGCTCAGCAGCATCTGACCTCCTGCTCGTATAGGGTGTATGTCCGGGGAACGTCTCTGTTTGCCGCTGCTTTTGCCAGAGCTTAGATCACGTGGGCCCTGATTGATTTTGCCCAAATGGCGTGCATCTGCGACATGCGTCGCTAAGCAAGTGTGCTAGGACATTTCGCTCTGTTTGCATGTTGTCTTGCATGACTTACGCAAGACCATATATATATATATATATATATATATATATATATATATATATATATATATATATATATATATATATATATATGTGTGTGTGTGTGTGTGTGTGTGTGTGTGTGTGTGTGTGTGTGAGGTAGAGCGCGTCGGGGCTGGACAAACTGCTACACTGCACGCGTACGAGAACGAATGTGTACGGTGGATGTGGGCGCCAAAACTCGATTGCGCTATTGATACCTTTATCCGGTAGTTATGAAAGAGCACGGGGCTTAGCGTGATATTTTTTGTTGCGGAAACTAAACGCAGGCTCAAATGAGGTGGTCACTCTCTCGGGTCATGGATAAACTGAAGCAGGATAAACACAAGCAGCACTTGTTTGTGTCTCTCCTCTTCGTTTTGTGAGTTTGTGCGCTGTTACTGCCCATTATGCATCAGGGATAAACCCTGAACCTTCCGGAAATAAGAGGAATCGAATGAGAGTATCACAGTGAAGTGGCAATGCTGGGTTGGTGACGGGGAGGAGTTGCAGTTGATCAAAATATATCGATCCATCAATAAATTGCACAGGGCAACCTAAGTGTCTCATCTGGCTCTGTTATCACAACTTCTATTATCTCATTAGGAAACACTATATCTCAGCTCCGGAAGTCTGATTATCTGTAACAATCAGTTGAATGAGCTACTAAACTCAATTATGTATGCCACATGACACTGGCGTAGCCTGGGAGCCCCCACTGATATTTTTACTTCTGCATGTGCGTGTACACAAGAACACACGAAAACACACTCAAGAACACACAAAATTCTGGTAGACCCCTTTTCCCCCTCCCCAATGACTTTCCGAAAATGTTCCTGTCCACGCTACTAGCAAGCGTACTGCCCTTTATGAATAGTGAGTTGCGTCACTACGGTCATGTAAACACTTAAGATGCGCTTATGTGCAAATAAGACTACTAAGAAAACAGGTTTGACAGGACGGGCTGCCATCCTATTGTGTCTTAAACTGAGAATTCGAAGCCTTAGTCGGTGTAGTGAACATAAACATGCAGAAGCAAGACAAAATTAGCACGTGATCTTTGTTTAAGTGCACGCAATTTGACGCCTGCAACACTCGATAGTGTGTCAAGTGTCCAGTAATTGCGGAAAGGCTCGGCTACGTTACAGGAAGAATAAGGAGCGTCTTTTTTTTATTGTGAAATCTTTGCACAGGGCTGAACATCTTGTTGGTCAAGCACAGGCCGAGGCATGTGATGGCAACAGTCGTTAGAGATGATAGTAAGTGTCTCACCACTTCACCGAAAGCATTTTTAAGCTAGCACGTTGCCACGAGCGCTTCGTCCTTCCACTTACATCTAACTGGCTCGTTACTACGTGCAACCACTGCCTAGCGTTGGTAGCGCCAGAATCAGTCAATTCATGCTTTGATATGTGAAGCTCAACGTCCCAAAACCACCATATGAATTTGAGAGATGCCGTAGTGGAGGGCTCCGGAAAGTTCGACTACAGAGGTTCTTTAACTTGCACTTAAAGTTGAGCACACGGGCCTACAAAATTTCCGCCTCCATCAAAAATGCAGCCGCCGAAGCCAGGAATTGATCTCGTGACCAGCGGTTCAGCAGCCGAGTACCTTAGCCACTAGACCACTATGGTGGGGTGATTAGTCAGGTCAGCTCAAGTTGATTTAATTCAGTTCAGGTAAGCGGTCAGTCGGCCAATAGCGAAAATTAACAGTTTTTTTTCTGGACGCAGTGATAAAAAAAACCACCCCGCTGCGGTGGTCTAGTGGCTAAGGCAGTAGGCTGCTGACCCGCGGGATCCGATCCCGGCTGCGTCGTTAAAATTATTTACATAGCCCAGTTGATACCAGTATTATTCTTAAAGCGTAGAAGATGGAACAAACAACTTACGGACTTCAATGTATGTGTGTTGTAAGCAAAGCCCACATGACTTCTGCAAGGATGATAAATTTTTATTATAATATTTTCTCTAAGCTTATTACTGTATAGGCAACTATACTTTGTAAATGAATTCAATGAAACATAGGAGAGTTTTTTAAGAATAAATATTTTGCTAATTAACTGCTTATTTGCACTAGTTCTGCATCTCCAAATAACATCTACAAAACTGAATTGCAAATTGGCTTTGCCACAGAAAACATTGTACTTGCAGTGGTGCACGCTCTACAGGCAAACTGGCAAGCAGATTGTACGCGTGCATTAGTGTAGGAGTACCTGCGATGTCAACAACAAATTACTACTACTACTACTACTACTACTACTACTACTACTACTACTACTACTACTGCCTACTACTTTTTCTTTTCTACTACTACTACTACTACTACTACTACAACTACTACTACTACTACTACTACTACTACTACTACTACTACTACTACTACTACTACTAATATTAGACAGCGGGATCTAATCTTGGCTGTGGCGGCTGCATTTTAAAGACGATAGTCTTTCTTGGGGACCTTCGACGCAAAAACTTTGGTCTGTCTGTCTGTACATTTGTCTGTTTGTGTACTCTTAATGGCATCGGGTCCTTGAAACGGCCGACCCCATCCGCAGCGCCCACCAATGTTGCTCAAGATTTAGCGTTCATACTTGTGCAATTGTCAATTATTAAGCAAAACTGCGCATGTCTGGGGCACTATAACAACACGTATATATTCTGCATGTGCATCTTTTACTAGAAAAGGGATAAATAGAGAATTTTGAAGACTGTAGCGCTTATGACGCTGCGCTGATCATGCAACGCTTGCCCGAAAACGTGAGTGTTTCCAACGCTTTGCTAAGACGAGACGGTGGTGGCACTTACCCGTCGCCTTGCGTTGTACACCTTACCACCTCTGAAACGGGCGCGCACACTCGTCTCAGAGCCACGCACTTGGTTTTCCAAGAAAAGTGCTAGATGGCGCTTATGTCTCACATGTGACGTGACTTGATGCGCTCGTTCGCCTCTGCTGCACGCTCGAGGCACTCTAACGCAGCGCCTTCAGAATACCATTCCCCGATTTTCTTGCACAGAACATCAAATAAATTGTTCACTCTCTCCACACGCAAGGCTATCGTCTTTCGACGATATTGGCAGATTAACATGCAGATACGGGGCCAATTTTTCGATGGAGGTGAAAATGCTGTAGGCCAGTGTGCTGAGATTTGGGCGCACGTTGAAGAACCCCAGCTGGTCGAAATTTCCGGAGCCCTCCACTACCGCGTCTCTCATATTCATATGGTGGTTTCGGGACGTTATGCCTCATATATTCAACAATTGACGCAATGAAAAGGCACCCTCGCGTTGAAGATGTGGTCACGTTGCCGTTGCGATAATATAGATAGCAGAGGCTTACGAAAAGGGCTCTACTAAATGTGACCTCAGTTTTTTCTAACCCGCACCAAAATCTAAGCACAGAGTCTTCTAGCATTATACCTGCTCGTATCCGTATCAAAATATTTTATTTCTCAAAGCAGATGGCCTGTGCTCGAGCAAAATTATGCTTGAGGAACCTTTTCCCGCAGCTTCAAAGAAAAGTATAAGTACAAGCAAAGGCGCGTGAAATATTCCACCGCCAGACTAGTAGTCCAGAAAAACCTTTGCGTTGCAGTCCACCAACCTGAACTAAATAACTGACAAAAAATAGAAGAATACTACAATTTCTGTGTTCGTTACAGCTGAACCCTTTGTGTCCATTTCAGGTTTGTTACGGTGCGCTCCCGGCCAAATATCGTACAGTATGCGCAGCAAACCATTTTTTTTGTGGGGGGGAAGCTTTCAAGACTGAGTTTCGACGCGAAACAAGGTCTCTCGTTACGTCTCAGGCGGTTCTAAATTTTGCTCTTTGCTCCCGCTACCGGTGATGCTGAGTAGGCGGCGTTTGTTAGCACGAATAATGAGGACCACGTTCGTGATAGCGTATATAAAATACCTCGTAGTGTGGGCTGTAAGCGATACAGTGTGCCACCCGTTCTTGTTTTTAAACATGAATATTCTGATGAGCACCGTCATATCACGCTACGGGACGCGTAGACTAGCTGTGCTCATGAAAAAAATCAAACAACTGCACTTCGCGGACTATAATGGAACGACGAATGTGGTCGCGTTCTCTTTGTCAGCCTAACGCATTTCTGTCTCACGAGTCTCCTCGAGATGTTGGATCCCTGCTCTTTGTTAAGCTATGTTATGTTTAGAGCTGGTAGTATAGTTTTATTGCATCCTGAACATGCCACTATGGTACACAGGTTAAAGAAAACTACTCGCCTACGATGCTGCAGTGTTTTGCATCACGGCCCCTTCATTAAACACTCCTCGTTAAGCTTTGTGGTGGTAGTATAGCCTCTATTTTTTTAACCATGAAGTATCAAGTGGCAGTGCTGTGACTACCGTAATGCGCGCGCCATCGGTTGGGTGGACTGTGGCCTTGTTCTTTTTCAGGAAAAGCTGTGTGCAGTGTGAATTACCAAATGTGTGGCACGCATAGGCATTTATGATAACAATAGAGTTTCCTATATATATATATATATATATATATATATATATATATATATATATATATATATATATATATATATATATATATATATATATAGTGAATTTGACAGGTCCTCGTACTTTACGTTCGTTCTTGCTTCGCCTGGCTTGAAGCTCACGAAAGAACATTGAGCAATAGTTGATCAGTTGCACTTCGCCACCTCAACTTTTTAGGCTAATCAATTCAAATCCAGCCACAAAGTTAAAAAAGGTTTGTTCTTTTATTCGAAAGAAAATCAATATACAGCAATAAATAAAACCGCAAGTGTGATACTAGGGCCGGATGTACGAAGAGTGGGCAGATCGATGTACTACCCATCATTCACATAATCACTAAACGATCGCAGCGCCATAGTGTCTTCTAGGTAACTTTAGGAAACTAAATTACAATAGCGATAGCTTTCTGAAAAAAAGCCGCACAGCTGTCTGTGGCACATACCCGTTAGTTAGATCATTTGTTGCCTCCATTCTTAGAAAAGCAGCGATGAGTTGTGGAATTCACCCAATGTCTCTGGCGCTTGCCCATTTATGACGCGCACAAGCGTGACCACAAATCCCGAATATGCAAGGCTTCGGTGCTAAAAAAATGGCTGGATGCTTGAGCTTCCTTCAACAGTGAAAAGCGACGGCCTATTTGGCCCCCGTAAGCATAGCCTTATCAATGGGTAATCAATCTTCGGTTCATGGTGGACGCCTCTACCATGCAGCAGGGCAACGAAGGTGCTTGCAACGTTGTACCTTTTAAACGCGCGTGTGCTGCCAAATGTGCTGTGTTTATCTCTCTTCCCTCTCTGCTCTCTATCTTTCATCTCCACATCCCTCTCTCATGTGCAGGGTACCAAACCAGCTGCCTATAGGCTGGTTAACATCCCTGCCGTTCTTTTCCTTCTATTTTCCTTCTTTTTTTAAACGATCATAAATTGCCTGGTGCCAGTGAAGCTGCTGAGTTACCCAGTGCCACAACTCCTGTTTACGTGGACTTACGCTGCAGCCTCACAAACACATAAACAAAACACACATCAATGACCTGGCATATCCATAAGTGATACAAGAACAGTGTACAGTAGGTTGCGTTTAAAGAGAAAAATTTGCCATTAGGAATTAATAGAGGAAACGACATTACCTAAAATACGTGAGGTCAGCCGAGCGTGGGTAATTTATAGAGCCAAACAGATTGAAGATCAAGCAGTTACGGCGACTGGTTTGGGCTGGAAACACCAGATGCACTCTAAAAAACAAAACTGCAGTTATAAGACAAATAAGGCCTTGCATTGCGTTGTTAGCGACAACTGCTGAGAAGATCGAGAACACAACAGCAACGCGATTCAAGCCGCAAGACTGGAAATTCGCCAACAAACTGTAGTTAAAAGACAGAAGAAGCTGACTGCATTATCTTCGTCATGTTCGTCATAACGGTTCAATAGGCCGAAAGCAAAATTTTAACATCAATCGAGCCATCATACCACGAACTTTACGATGAGCATTAATATTGACTGCGCTACGCTTGAAGGTTGCAAACTAGAACATAGAGCTTTTTAGGCAGTTTCAAGCTTTGCCGATGGCACTCAGTTTGCACCAGTTGTACGCAGTTTTCTATGCTTGTAGAGTTTCTGAGAAGATCAAAGCGCATGATAATCGATCTTTCGGAGAGCGCACGCCGACCTATCGACGCAATAAAGACAAGAGTGAGCAGAAAAGTTCCACGCCTTTTTGAAGATGTAAGTACCCTGAAATTGAATAAGAGAGCAAAGTGCATAGCAGCACATCTCGTTGATGAAGGTGCAGTCATGCGCTTACTTCAGGTGAATTTTCGCCGCATTTCATTGGCTCGAGTTATAAGATGTAAGCATTGCAAGAAAAAAAACATGTTTGGAGCGATTTCTGCCAATATTTGTGTAAAATGGAACGCGACAATGAAGAGCGTCTCCTTTACAAGCATTTACTACTACTACTAGTCTTCCTACTCCTCCTCCTACTACTACTACTACTACTACTACTACTACTACTACTACTACTACTACTACTACTACTACTACTACTACTACTAATAATAATAATAATATTAATAATAACAGCAAGAAAGATACAGTACAGGCCATCCTTTCATCTTCTTTTCGGGAAAGTTAAACTCTGTAAGAAAGAAATGTTGGTGCCCCGCCGCGGTGGTCTAGTGGCTAAGGTACTCGGCTGCTGACCCGCAGGTCGCGGGTTCATATCCCGGCTGCGGC
Source organism: Rhipicephalus microplus (assembly GCF_013339725.1). Taxonomy (NCBI): domain Eukaryota; kingdom Metazoa; phylum Arthropoda; class Arachnida; order Ixodida; family Ixodidae; genus Rhipicephalus; species Rhipicephalus microplus. The sequence goes on from NC_051167.1 coordinate 174,433,652, forward strand.
GGCTGCATTTCCGATGGAGGCGGAAATGTCGTAGGCCCGTGTGCTCAGATTTGGGTGCACGTTAAAGAACCCCAGGTGGTCAAAATTTCCGGAGCCCTCCACTACGGCGTCTCTCATAATCATATGGTGGTTTTGGGACGTTAAACCCCACAAATCAATCAATCAAAAGAAATGTTGGTATTGAGGAAAATAAAACTGAGAACTTTGTTTTTGCGAAACTGTCTCGCATGAAACCCATTCGCCACTTATGCAATATCCACTGGCAAAACTATAGCCATCAACCGCCCACACAGGTGAACCTTAAGTGAGCAGCAGACGATATTATGATTGATTGATATGTGGGGTTTGACGTCCCCAAACCACCTTAAGATTATGGGAGGCGTTGTAGTGGAGAGCTCCAGAAATTTTCACCACGTGGGGTTCTAACGTGCCCCCAATTCTAAGCACAAGGGCCTAGACGACATTAACCGAAAACAGACAGTCCTGATTGGTGTCTAAGTGGTTGCGACTCATCACTTACAGTTCATATTACAGTGTGTTGATGTACAACTGCTTCAAGCTTAGTGTGGTTTCTTAAGTTTTGTCTTGGTTATTTTTTGTTTTGCTTAAGTTTGACTAACTTGAGTCTTCTCTACTTCTCTAGTGTCAGTTAAGGCAGAAGTTGCAAGTGAGCGGTAACTTGAGTGAAAACGGAAGGCGAACGAAGCGGTACCAAAACACACGTGACCCACGTCGCTGCCACCTGTGACATCACGTGGTGACGGTGTGCATGTGACATACCCCCTATCAGTTCATAGATATTCATGAGATCATCACAATCCACCCTCACAGCGTGACGTGATTAGTGTCAGCTGAAAGACGCAATGGTTCACATACGTTGATGACGTCATCATGGCGTCACGTCGCGTCGCCTGACAACCTCTTAAGAAGTCATTGATGCTTAGTCAAAGGTAGACGGATCTCGGAGGTTGTACAGTACTCTGTGCAGTCTAGGTAACTTCAGGCGTCTGAAACAATGAAATCTACTGAAAACGCCGGTGTGATTTAATCCGGGCCTCTCCTGCAGCGGCTTGTCTTGCTTTGCAGAAAGTTTTGTACCGGACCATGTCCCTTATGGATAACCTAGTGTACAGCAGGCTTACGCTTTTAAGTGTCACAGATTTTGTAACACGTTGTCAAATTTCTCTTTATTTTTCAACCCTGAATGCGGTGCTTTTTCGTTTAATCCAGAAAGTGCCACTTCCAGATTACCATGTAGGCAAGCCTGTCGCATAAACCATTGCTTTGAAATATGGCAACTATTTATGTTATTCTGTTGCGAAATTCACCTATTTAATCATTTTATTTCATAATACAGCTAAAGGCCCCCAAGGGGGCACAACATAAACCCCCTTGGGTACGTACTCATTGTACCCTCCAGCGTAAGCCTGATGCGATGTTAGGCACACAGTTTACAATATATAAACAACAAATAATAATTCACCCCAGCTTGTTCCACCTTCTAATACATGCAACTTCAGCTATTTTGACGTAATTCGCGTAGACGTGAGGAGCCTTGATGTTTCGGAATGTAGTCCCCATCCCACAATAGCGTGCTCACATTGCGTCTACATAAATCATGAACTACATGATGGTGCTACCGTATACTCACCGTTATACCGAAGCAGACGAATCATATATTCCCCTTCCTCTACGTTGTTCCCTTACGTAAGTATGCCTGCTCGCATCACTCTAGCTGCGTACGTATATCAGCAATGCCTTTTCGCGGATGCTCTCTCAAGATCATACTGCCAAAAGCCGTCGGTATGACTTAAGGCCATTCATATTTGTTTCTTTCACAGCTTTCGTAAAGAAGCTGTCGGCCGCGAAAACGGGGCTGCGCTTTGGTTTGACCTTGGCTTCTCGGGCGTTCTGTTGCTTGTGCTTTCGAGGCGCCTCGTCTCGGCCTTGGAAGGCTTTTTTTTTTATTTCTTTCGCCAGTCATTTCTCTCGCTCGCAGATGTAGATGTTTTCCAGAAACCATGAAAAGGCTAATATATAACATGTTTTGGCGTGTTCTTTTGCTGCTTTTTTGTTCTGACTGTGCTTGGGGGCAAAATTATGTAAGGCCCGTCTACTAATTCGAAGTGCAGAGTGTGCGATTCGCGAGAATACTGCAAAATTGATGAAAGCTCGTATATATATTTTTTGTTTTTTTCTTTATTTTCTTAAGGATTCGTTTTTATCTTCTTCTTCTTGAGACTTATAGTCTCTACCAGAGCACTTAAGTGGATGAACTTCTTGGCACCAACGTCATAGCTGTCTGTGCGATAAACATCACGTTTACCTTTAGTTTAAACTTCATATTCAGTTTATAATGTTGCTTTTGATCATTGGGAAATTGATTTTTTAAAACTTGTGGCTATGTAATCGGCCCGCTAGCACAGATATCAGAACAATAAAAATAAAACACATGACGAAGCTTGGGTGGGTCTTATCTGTAGCACTTTAATTGGATAAGTAGTAAAAGTTAGTTAAACTATTTATGACGTGTGGAGATATTGTATATGCCTTCTGAGATACAAAACAATGAGAACGAAAGAACAAAGTTTTGAAACAAGAACATTGAGGTTCAAGCAAGATATTCATTGAATTTCATTTTTGATATTTACTTATTGCAGTTTTAACATTGGCTTTTTGAAACGCCGTAGCGGCAGGACTGTGGTGCTGTATGACGAGCCAACCCATTCCACTCTGTTCAGCCATGATAAAAATGCTTCATACGTACGTTGTAGTTTTCTTTTTATCCTTTCGCTGATGCGAAGAGCTGTTAATATTCTTAAAACGCATGCGTCGACAGAAAACTATGACATGTACTAACTCTCAGTACACCTGTATCATGTGTCGACCGCTGCTTGCGAGTTACACAAGTTATTCTACGGTTTCTCCTTTATAAACTTTCAGTGGTGATGTGTCATTGTTATGAACATGTGCAGTCATAGTTTTGCTTTTTACTTGATGCTTATATGTGAGCTATGGCCGAAAGTATATTTCGTAGTCGAGAAAGTGCTACGTTGGCTCTTTATTAGCCACTTGCCAAAACTATTGAACGCATAAAAAAAGTCTAGCCAAAAAGTAGATGCAATAGCGAGTAATCAGAAGATAAGAAAGAATATATTGTCGTATCCATCGTTGAAAAAAAAAAGTTTAGCGTGGAGGCACAAATAAAAGAAATTGGAACAGAATATACCAACGTGACCATATCAACGCACCTTATACGTCCTTTCCAATGAACACATACCAACAGGTACAAGTTTTCTGTTGTTCTGAGATCGTCGGATCTGCAGCGATAATCACCCGCAGGAATTTCGACAGCTCCTATGTCCTCCAACAGCCCCTAATACCCTTCTAATACTTAACTCCCTCGTCCAGGGGGATGCCGACAAATCCCCAAAAGCTATTCTATACTAACTAAAAAAAAAGACCCACGGCACCTCGAAACTGAGCTAATCCCCCTCTCTCTCACACACACACATACCTAAAAAGTGTTCTGGTAACACTCCCCCCCCCCCCCCCAAAAAAAAAGATCCTGGCTGTTACAAAGTTTTTAAACTTCCATCTTCTTGACAGGTCGAGCACTCCCCCTGCCCCCTCCCCCCACGATCCATTCACTTACAAAACACACGAACACACAAAGAACAGATATGCTGTAAGAAACATCCAATTTAGAACAAATATAGTAGTTGCATTACCGCAACTACATTCCCAGTGTGCATTCCTGCTTGTTTTCATTTGTAGTTGCGTGATGATTGTTTGAATGTCGGCGTGTTTGTTGCTTTGTTTGATAAGATACGGTACTCGCTTTCATAAGCCACCGCCAGTCGACACCGAGTAAGCTTAGAGGCTTTGAATAAATAGATTCAGCTCACGATTTGCGAAGGTTTGCAAGAAAACGCCTGATCCCCTAGACTCTTCCAACCTACATGCTCCCCACGTCCGGCAGGGAATCTCCCCGATAGGCTTCAGACACCGCCGCAGCCAGAATCAAGCTTACACGAAGTGAGCGAAACAAACACGTCACGCGAAAGGCTTGACCACGAGAAACCACGATAGCCTAAACGCCTCGGTCCTAAACTATTCCAAGCCCAAATACAAGACAGTTTTGTTTTTCTTTTTAGCTTTCACATTCCTTCCAACAGGCGCTATCCTCTGCTTCCACTTATGTGCTCATAAACTGCGGAGAAAATACTAGCTTAAAGCGTTGAGACTTTCAGGATTAAACACTTTTTGGCTACACGCTCTTATAACATCCGCTTATGCAGTTCAAACAGCACAGAAAATAGTGTGAACAGTTGATCCCGCACGACCGCTATACAAGGAAAGGCAGAACTGGCGTAAGACTTCGTGGCAAAGCGAGGTAGCTGACAATTTACAACTGATATACCGACGCAACTAGACCTGGTAATATCAGTTTAAATAAAAAGGCTGAAAACACAAGAGCAACACGCTTTTCATCTCGTTTCTTCGTCTTTTCGCGCCACTTTTACCATGAAGTTCAGGCAACTAGCCCAGTTTATCACGTTATTTTATAGGCAGATGGGGGAGGGGCAATTTCCCCATTGCGTCACTTGTACTGGTCGCTGGCGTCACGAATTGTGCTGGCAAAAAGGGGAAATGCCGAAACAAGAGAATGACGAACTTGTTTTTTGTATATTCAGGGGATGTAAAGGGGCCCTTTAGACGTAGGTCGGCAAACTCACTCGTGAGTCACGTCACTGAAACACACTCAGACCCACTTAGACTCAGATAGGGATGCGAGTCCGAATGAGTCTGAGTGAGCATTTTTTTGGCGTGTTTGAGTGCGAGTAAGCAGCGTAGAGGAAAATCTTCGTGAGTACGGGTGCGAATAAGTGAAGTTGAGGCAAATATTCGTAAGTCAGAGCTCGAGTGAGCCCTAAGCGCAAAATTTATTTTGTGAGTGAGTCTGGGTGAGCTTCACCATTAATTGACAAAGTTTATATTTAATACGACACGATGAAGGGCTGATTGGTGCTTGTACATAGTACCTTTTAAATGCGAATGCATTTGTTAGTCGGGCTATGTCAGGCATCTGGCGTTGTCCGCAGCGTCCGCGGGACTTTCCGCTTTCACTCTCTCTGCCATAGCAACAGCTACGGATGCGCGCGCTTATCCTCACCTCCCGAAACCGGAGCGAGTGGTGGGAGAGGGTGTAGGAGAGGATAGATGCAGTGCTTCGCCGCTTCTTCTCTCGCCATTCATTCTCTCTCTTCCCTCTGCTCCACTTTCCCGTCTATTCGCTGGCGGGGCGCCTCTCAAAAACATCCGGATATGTGTGCTAGAGTTGCCGCTGTGAAACGCCAACGCCGAGCCAAGAACGCTGTTTGTTTTGTTCACTTCATAGAATTTTTCAACCTTGTCCGCTAGCTACAAGAGCTGGAAACCATATACCCCATTTCTCGCGACAGCAAAACGCCACGTCTGATGAACGGCGCTATTGGCTGCATGGTGTAAAAAAAGAAAACATTATTCTTCTGACGCTGGGTTCTCACGTGCGAAACGCCGTTATGGGTGCTACGCAATGCATTCGCATTTTCTCACGGTTCCCTTCGGCGAAGGGGGGGGGGGACATTCTCAGCGCTACAAAACAACACAAGAAAGGGGACACAGCGCTACTTGCAATCTAGGCTACTTGAGAGCAGCCCTGCGTCTTGTAGTCTTTCTTGTGTCGTTTTATTGCACTATAAGTTACCATGAACCACAACAGCTTACTCGAGTTATGTTATCTCCAGGCTTACGAAAGATCGCTTAGAGGAGAAGTTTGTCTCAGAGATATCGGTTTCAAGAAATGGCAACAGGATCGTGCTACACGAATGCTTCCTAACAATATCTATTGCCGAACGTTCAAAAGCATGTTGGTTTACTCTGTGTAAAGTTTGCTATTTTTCTTGCGTAGTCACTCCTTTCTTCTGCCGAACAGTATGAAAAATCTACTGCACTGGCGCAAATCACTTAAGGTGGCAGTCTCACTCCGGTGGCGCCCACTCCGCATTTTAGTCATTGCTTGCTGAATGCACTACGCTTAGTGCGCTCATCGTATTGACGTGAATTGTAATGCATTAGTCAATTGTCCTAAGTAAATTAGCAAAACCTGCGAACATTTTGTCTTCTTAGAAACTCACAGAAAGGCTTGCTGTTTGAATATGGAAAATTTCAGTTTCAGCGTGAATACTTTTGGTCTCTTCTACTGTAATGCCTGCACAAGGGGAGCCATAAATTGCCGAATCCAAGTAGTAATAACTCGCGAACTATTCGTCAGAACGCAAAAGAACTTTGCGTAGATATTAAGTACATTGTAGACTGGGAACCCATTCAATGTTTTTGTTCTACACAAAAAAGAAAAACTTAGTTACTTACAAACTTATATTGCTTCGACAGTATTAGTTGAAGGTTGCATTACTTTCTAATTGCGCTATAGGCAATATTTTTTTCATACAAACCTTGCCCAACGCTTCATAAGGAGCTTTAGCAAATTTCATTTGGTTATGTTGATCAGTTTTGCCGCACAGTCGGTACATTGAAGGTATGTACATCAAAAACGCTGGTGTTGCCCACACTGTTTTCACTGCTGTTCAATACAGCTTCAGGCGAGGCTACAATATTAGGTGCCATTAGAAAGTGGAGAACATAAGATTTATATAATACAAATCACATCAATACGATGAGCGCAGCAGAAATAGTGCATCAGAGAGCAATAACTAAATTGCCGGTACCGCCGGAGTGAAACTTCCACTTTAAAATAAGAGTACAAAACCACATTGAATTTGGGCAGCATTTTTAGCGAGTAATACCCCTGACACATGAGAAAGTTGAATTTCATTTTATTCTAATGACATTCGACCCATTGAATGACATTAGGAGACGTGTGCTGCTACACGGGAAGATGTAATGTCATTTGTAAACAATGGCAATCGTGAAGTCACTAAGACGGGACTGAGCGAAAAACAGCCGCAGCGTGTGTAAGAACTTTATTATGTATACTAAAGTTTATAACAATGATTCCACATGGATGAGATTGAGGATGAAAGGCTAGTATGCAGTTTTTTTAAATATTTAAAGAAAAGCTCTTAGTTCATACGAAGTCGAGGCGAGACTGGAGCCACTATCGCTCTTGGGGTCACGTGGTTAACGTTCAATATGGCTGACATGGCGGAGTTCAAGGAAGCCGCTGCAGCTTTTCGCGCCGATCGGATAAGAAGCGTAAACATTCGCGTTGCGTTTGGCGCGTCTCACCTCTCCTAAATTGTCCTCCCATAATCTTATCAGAGTGAAAGTTTCAGCTTCTCTCCAATGGACCCTATCTTTCGACGCAGGCTGCGTGCCGTTATCCACCTACGTTGACGACGTGGGAGACATGGGGTCTGCGAGTCAGCTGTGGGCTATCTGACAGCTCCGAGACTAGCGTAAACACTGAGCACATTGCGGACATGGCCAACATGGCTGGCGATGCTTTTGAGAATGTCGCTGTGAACGAGAATCTTAAAATTTTTCCTAACCGCTCAGTTGAATTGTATGCAAATAAATTGATCAATACTTAAAAATATAACTCTATTAATACTTGTCATGATTTCTCAACCCTTTTATATATAATATGTTCATGGCCCTCTTCCGGCGTGAGTACAGCTTCGCGACGAAAACTCATTTGAATGAGTTCGGCTAGCTCATTCGCTTTCTGAAGTCATTTTCTTTTAAGCACATTGGACAACCCTGTCTGACAGCCAACTAATGTCTATAAGTGTAAATGTCATTGGCTGCAAATGACTTTAGACTTTCTCGTGTGACAGGGGTATTACCATGCCGCGGCTTTGATAGTATTTAAGCCGACTCCGAGTAGAAAAAAAAATAACCAGCTCCGCTCTGCGGACAGCGATGAAACAACAAAGCTGTTAGCATTCTCTTTGTCAGGCTAACGCCTTCCTTTTTATGTTTTGTGAACCTGTGTGACATGTTGTCCCATTCCTCTTGATTAAAGATTCTTCAGTAAGGTTTCAGGTAGTGGTATAGATTTATTGCTGAAAATACCACTTTTATACACAGGCTTACAAGAAGCCTTCCATTAAGATGCTCTGACACGTAGTATCACTGCTCTCTTTGAAACACGAAGTGGTAGTATAGCCACAATCATAAACAGCCACAAAGCATCACGTATTAGAGGTGTGATGATGGTAACACGCACGTCATTTGTTGGCCTAACTACTGCCTTCTTCCAAAAAAACAACAACGTTATGTTAATGAGGAACGCCGTAGTAAATGACTCCGGAAGTTGTCGGCTTCTGGTGCCCTTTAGGATGCACCTAAATTGAAGTACACGCACGTCTAGCATTGCACCTCTACCGAAAAGCGACCACCACAGCTGTAATTCCAATAGGGCCATCAGTCAACCTCAACAAGAGTGAGACAACCATGGAGGGTTATGGGCAACTTTTCTCAGTGCACTAGATGGGTGGCTACTTAAACAAGTACGTTGGAATCAGTTGTCATGAATAACCGAGGAGAAAGAACATAAATAACAGCTTGAAAAACAAAGTTGTGTCCTGTCTTTCGGTTCACCTGAATCGTGCGCAGCAAAAAATCAAGCCACTCAGAATGTTGGCAGCTGTTGTGAGAAAAAACCACGCTAGAAGAGAAATCAATAAAGGAGGTAAGAATGTGAATGAAGTTGGTCGTAGTGGCAGAAAGGAGAAAGATAAGATATAACGTATCAAAGGTGCACGTAAGAAGCAAATCTCGGCTGACATGACAGTAATACTCCATAATGGCAAAACTTTCGCCAGTGCTCAATGTAATTAAGGAATGTAAACAAAGTATAGCAGTTATCATGTTTTGTCTTATCTTACCTGTGCGTCCTCTGGAGACAAGTTGAAGTAGTAACTCCGCTCATTCGTGATTTCTCTCTTAAAGATTTCTCTGTAGCCTCTTCTCCCTAGATCAAAACAGAAAAAAGGCACCATAAAGAACTTAGGGATAATCCTAGCCCGCATTTAATATCTATCTTTGGAGCTGCAGCAGTATATAGCAAAAGAGCTGAGATAAAAAAAAATGTCAAATCACTTTTCTGGATAATCGCTTATAGTGGTTTATACTTTTGCATGTTTCGTATCCAGATGAGCATAAGAGGCCGTTTGGACGATGAAAGCAATACGTCATTACGCAACCAAGCGCGACTCGAATAAAGCAAAAAAATGAGCCCTAGCTGCCTAAATGAATAGAGAGTACTCGCGTACAAGTGCCTAATCGATCAACGGTGGGATTATCTCGCTTGCTTTGGCGGCCGCTGGTGAGTTAGGCGTAATAAACTGGTTCGGATACAGCGCTGGGATTTTTATATATTTACGCTAACCTTTGGACGAAGGTACGTTGAAAGAATTAGAGGAGGAAACGTGTGCTTGTGTGCTTGAGAAAAGCGGCACTTGTGCACTGGCTAACGAAGCGCACTTTTAATGTCAGTTTTACACATTTTTGCGGTTGCAGGTTGCCATCCGTGAATAGAATACGTTACAACCTCTCATCACTGATAGTTAATCTTTTTTTGAGATTGTGTCAAAGAATGAAAAAAAAAGTTATGACATGTTTAATTTACCAGTTACATGAATCATGAAAAAAGCACGTACCTTGAATACACAGACCAAAACGCGGACCACGAGAGAACCATAAGATATGTATGACGTTACGGCTTATAGACCGGAGCCTCGTTTGCAATCTGTGAACGAGGTTCCCGCTCGTGGTGCTGATACGTAACGCATTCTTCTCTGGTGGTCGGCGTCCTCATTTTTTTATTCATTAATTCTTCTCGACCATCGTGATAAATTTTTATGTGTTCGACGTTCCAAAACCACCATGAAATATGAGGGATGTCATAGTAGAGGGCTTCGGAAATTTCGACTACCTGGTGTTCTCTAACTCGCACAGAAATTAGGGAAAACAGGCCTCTAGCATCCTCGCTTCTGTCAATAATGCGGCCCCAGTGTCTCGGATTTGATCCTGCGACCTACACACCACCATATCTTTCTTTAAACTCTTCTATTCAGAAATAGGGAAGTACATCTACATAAAAACTACATTTGTCTACTTGACCGTTGTAATGGCTTAAAAAACGCTTCATTTTCACCAAGAGATCGAACACCTCCACGCATTCCGGAGGTTCATCCGACCATCAATATATCTCGCGCACAAACGTTCTGCATGCTATGAAGTTTCCCGTGCCGACGTTCCTTTATGATCCATACGCCTTACGGCCACGCGTGTGAACCAGAGACTGTAGAGACCCATAACAATATCATATCATATAGAGCACTTCATTTTGTACGTAACGATAACGTATTTCATTAAGCGCTATCTGTAGATGTTTCTCCAGGGTTTTTTGTATCCCATAAAAAATGTTCAATCCGAGTAGTCAATGAATGTGTGTTCGACCATCTCCGGTTTGTAACACACGAAGCAGATTGCCGTCCACAGTGCTAATAGGCTTTCGTCTTTAACCCACGTTTTCACTGGCAATGTGTCCATGTGTAGTTTAAGGAAGAATGATCTTGTAGATCCTCGGTCATTTTCTTCACACCGTGGCGGGTGATACTTCCCGATGAGATGGCTGTTCGTTCAAGCCGTGATTTAATTTGCGTGTATATATCTTGTGTACATAGTCGTGTATACAGCTTATAACGTTCAAATTACCATTTTATATGCACTTGCATTTTGTTTATATAGTCTATCGTGCAAAGTGCCTATGTATAAAGTACAATGTTGATTTTACTCTTTTCATTTATCTTGTATTGCTGATTCCTTTCTTTGATAAGCATTCATAGTATCTGTACATAGTTCCTCCTGCTACGGTGTCAGTAGAGAACAGACATATTGTAAATAATAAATTAATGATTAAAAATTAAGAACTGTTCATGTTGAGCAACTGATGTAGCTCGGCAGCAAAAAAAAAAAAAAACGTCGCTGCATGGTCAAATCGAATCTGAGTTCGATTCCATGCCATGGCGGCCGCATTTTGACGCGGTGAATTGCGGAAAAAAAAACCATTTACTTAGGTTTGGGTGAGCAAAAAAGAATCCCACATGGTCAAAATTAAACCGCGATCACCTAAAATGACGCGTTTCACAATCCTGTCATGGCTTTAGCATAGAAATATCTATTAAATATTTGTTCACTGTGAACGCTTTAGTGAGTAGCCCTCTCCAGTGGCATCTCGTAGGTGGATCTCTACCCCGCACCTCCATCAATTGTAAAGTCGTTCTTAGAATGCTGGTGGAAGCGTCAACTTGATTGGAGTGTACCAGAAGAGGCTTAACAACCAGTTCAGCACCTGCTTGGGAGTTAGGTGGTCCGTGTAGAAAATACTACGGTGGTGCTGCATGCGAAGTGGATAGGGTTGCGTTGCGCGGGATGCGAGTCACAGACGTCTTGCCAACCGTTCTTAAGGAATATGGACCGCGTATGGCACAGACGCTGATGGCGTCCCTTGCGGCACACTCGCAAATACCGTTGACTTCCGCGTTCTTCGCTGTCGGAGGTGCACTGCGCGTGTACCAAGCCTGTCCACTTCGATCACAGCGATCTCTGCTCTGTCCACAGCCGGCACCTCAGCCCTCTCGGTTATCCCCATCAAACACTTCTACATCGCTGCTAGTAGGTACGCTTGTAGTATACTCTAGCCTAATTGACCGCTCAGTTTAAGGACCCCGAGAGCAAGCGCAGTACTCAGAAAAGTTGTAACATAAGCTTAATCTTGTTCACCTATAAACTGTGCGCATACCCTCTTCAGCCTTAATTCGTCATCATCGTCAGCCACTGCCTGACCAATTGGCACAAATTTTTTTTTCAAGTGTTTAGCGGATACTACGCTTGTCAGAAGAATGGCAAAAATTAGCATAGAGAATGGCAGCCTACTACCAAAATAAATTTATTTTAATGACCTAGAGGGTAACAAGCAAGTGTGCTTGCAGTCGTTACCCAACGAGTGTCCAGAAAAGGCTCTGAAAGGCCACTCTTCCAGCTTTTGCTGCGACTGTGCTGCGCCTTACGCGAAGGCCTGACTTTTTTTTTATTCCGGCTCTACACCTCCAAAGTCTTAGTAGCCTCGTTCGTATTTCCGCACCACGCGGTATCTTTTCACCGGAAAGAAGATGCACAGAAAGCCACTCATGTTGTATGTGAAAACGCTTCATCACTGCGACCAAGTTATACTCAATCGAGTAAAGCCAGCAGCGTACGATTCTCGGCAACCATGGCACCGTCGAATAGAGGGCGTGAAAGTCTGAAAAGGGGAAGCGCTAGAAACAATATATGTACTTAAAGCGCTACATGTAGCTGGTACGTTGGTGATGAGTAAAAAAAAATAGCGTGAAGGGACGCGCATGTACACTTCAATGTCTTCACAGAAGACGTTCAACGTTAGACGACGCGGGGACGATGTTTTATTTGATTGTGGTCACCGCTCACGTGTTGCAGACTAATTTGACTACAGTTGTACATCAAAAAACAATGACAAAAACAGGTTGATCTTAGTGTCACTCCTAAAGCGTAGGAGGTTGAAGCAGGTTTCAATATAGGTGTGTTGTAAACAAAGTCCACATCACTTCTGCAAGGATGATGCCTTTTCGTTACAACAATTTCCCTGTAAGTTCATTACTGTAATATGCAACTATAATTTTTGAATGAATGACATTAAACCTGAGACAACTTTTTGAAGAATAGTTATTATACAAGTTAACTAATATTTGGACTAGTTCTTTGTCTCCGAATACTATCCGCAAAACTAAACGGCAAGTTGGCTTTTCCGCAAAGAGGAAGGCTTGCAGTGGTGCTAGCTCTACAGGCAAATTGACAAGCAGAGCGCAGCGCGTGCAATAGAGTACCTTCGATGACAACGACAACAACAAACTACTACTACTACTACTACTACTACTACTACTAATAATAATAATAATAATAATAATACCGATAAAAATAGTGCTCGTATTAATACTACCATTAAAAATGAAAAAATTGGCCCCGTATCTGCATGTTTCACTGCAAATTTCATTGAAAGACGACAGTCTTGCGTCTGTAGAGAGTAAACAAAACGTTTATTTGATGCGCGAAAAAATCAGTGATAGGTATTCCGGAGGCGCAGCGCTAGGGTGTCTCGATGCGTGAAACAAAGGCAAACGAGCGCATCGAGGCACGTGAGGCATGAGTGCTATCTGGCAGTTATCTTGCAAAACGAAGTGCGCGGTGTGCGCGCCCATCTCGGAGGTGATAAGTTGTCGAACGCAAGGCGACGGGTAGATGCCACCACCTTGTCGTCTTAGCAAAGCGTAGGAAACATTTGCCCTTTCGCGCATAGCATCAGCGCAACGGGATGTACGCTATAGACCTTAAAGTTAATTATGTATGCCTTCTGTAGTATAAAAAGACACGCCAGAGAATATTGACGTGTTGATGTTGTGCCTCATATATGCGCAATATCTGATTTTACAGCGAAAGCAGTTGTGAGATCACAACTCGGTTCACGCTCAGTTGTTCGCCGCCTCCGCCGCCACCGGTGTCCGTAACCATATTGCGCGAAATTAGAAAAAAAAAACTAGCATTAATGAAACAGTGGGGCTCGAACCGGGTTCGCTGAGTGCCAACCCAATATTCTACCACTGAGTTACACCGGTGCTTATAGCTTGTTGTCAAACTTGCCTTAGGCAGGCTTGATGTCGGGAAAGCAATCGCGTTATTACAACTTTTAAAGCTTTTTAAAACAGTGAAAGAACAACCAGTCATCGCACAATATGCATAGTGTAACGAGTGGACCATCCAATCCTCCACTTCGTCACAAAAGCTTGTTCTTGTTCCAATATTACTGTGGCGCATACCCACTTCAGCCATAATTCCTCATCTTCGTCAGCCACTGCATGAACAATTGGCACACAATTCCTAGCAAGTGTTAAGCGGATACAACGCTTCTCAGAAGAAGGACAACAATAGCATAGCGAATGCCGGCCTACTATCCAACTAAATTTATTAATAATAACCTAGTGGGTATCAAAAAAGTGTGCTTGCAATAGTTTCCCGATGAGCGTTTCGAAAAGGCTCTGAAAGGCCGCACTTCTAGCTTTCGCTGTGACTGTGCTGTGCCTTCCGCGCAGGCCTGATGTGTTTTTAATTGACAATATCACAAGTATGAAAGCCGAAACTTGAGCAATATTAGTGGGTGCTGTAGATGGGGGGGGGGGGGATTTTGCCATTTACAGTATCGTTTTGGAGGAGAAACAGCCAAGTCCACTGACTGACAGACAAACAGACAGACTGACAGATAGACAGACAGACAGACAGACAGACGAAAATTTTTGCGTCGAAGTTCTGCAAGAAAGGCTATCGTTTTAAAAAGTCAGTGGTTTTCGCTTTCGAGTCGTCTTAGTGGACTGCAGAAGGAAGCCTGACAGTTCTAAATAACCAGCTCACTTCTCCTCGTGCCCCCCCCCCCCTTTTTTTTGTGCCCTAACATGTGAAAAGACAACAGATGTGAACTTGCGACAACAGTTCCTTATAAGCGGACCATTTAATCAAAGTTTGTTTTCCCCACGCGTAGTGAGACAACTATATGCGTGGCTATGCTCTAGCGTGTCAATGCTCAGCCACTCGGAAAACGGATCGAACGCGCCACAGAAATAGCGCTTTGAAACCTCCGATGCGAAATAGGCAACATGTGCTGCCAGAAATTGCTGCTTTCGCTCGCTAGGCTGCATTGAGATGCTTCAGTCACCGTAGCTAAGTTTGAGCGCTGTCGCCCCCTACAGTTCGACTGTCATTAAGGCGAGAACTAGTGAGCAGGTTTTAAGTTTGCAACAAAACAAAGCAGAGGTACAGGATGCAGTCAGTCTGGACAGGAAATCATTTTCTCCCTGTTGTCACAGCACGATTGTGAACAGATAATGTGGTTCTTGAAATTTTATGTATTCATTGTGCACTTTCGGAAGCACGACTTCTGGCAGAGATACGACAGCTTCGAACTTAAGTCTGCGTCAGCTTCAATGAGCCAATTACTCCAGGACGTAATCGCTTAAGCGTGACATTTTTAGCGGGCAATATCAAGGAAGCATAGCGAGGTTACAGCAGCTCATACCAGACGAAGATTCCGAGTTTCGTTATGTGAATTTGGTAACAGCTCACTTAGCAACAACACCGCGTAGCTGAAACTACGCTTGTGATTCCACGAATTCAGTTTACAAAGATATTGTGGCTGCATTTCATATGAGGGTATAACATAGTTAATGTATAGTGTACCGAAGTTTTCAAGGGACAGTTCAGAACTGCTGACGCCTCAAAAAGAAAGACGGGCTCTCTCTTGTAAAATTTGCTGTGCGAACGTCTCACAGGAAGATTGCGTGAGCTACAGGGTAAAAAGAAAGAGCAGTGGTCTCATCATAACGTTTTCCCCAGCGAGATGCTAGAACGCAAGCAGCCACCGCATTTTGTACACCACGTGAAAACTTGCCTTCAGCGAGTGCACACACCAGCTGCAAGACTGTTTGCAATTGCCCACAGCTTCCTGCACGAGATAAACTAATCCAACTCTCCGAAATGCCCCTGTAGTTAGGAAGATGAGAGTGTTGTGGACATTGTTTTGGAATGCGTCAAGCGCACAAATATAAGAAGAAAAATTACAGACTAAACCAGAAAGTTTGAAGAGACGCCTCCTTGCGTTGGGAAAACTTCTCGGATCGCTGTTTAAAATGCGCTTTCTGAGAAAGGCGAGCACCTTCCTGAAAAATTTCTTAGTATACACAAGACTAGATACACACTTGAGATGCACAGCTTTATGTAGCCATATACGGAATGTCATTTTATTTCATATACCGTGGGCAGAACTAGGAATGTGCAGGTGAGGACACTTGGTTGCCTTCAGAACTCATGCAAACAAACTGTACATTATACATGCCATTTTAACTTGTGTCAGTGTGCTTTATGTTTTTGTTTGTTTGTTGTTTACTTTTTGTTTTGGGTGAAAACTTCTCTTTGCTGTGCAGAACTTATAAGAATGGAGATGCCGAGGTAATATAAAAGTTCTATTGTTCCACACTGAGCCAGTTAAAACAAAACAAAGCACACACACAAACACACACGTCATCATCACCATCCACATTGTCATCATTATCACCCCATTTCTTTCTTCTTGAGGGTGGCATGTCTATCTTCAGAAGGGTTCCCGAACCGTCACATTGGCACCATAAACGTCGATAGCTCAACTTCTTACAAAGGCTGAAGAACGGCAAGCCGCCAACTCACGTGCTTTATTGTCAGTTTGTAAGGGTTTTAACAGCATGTTTGTCGAACATAAGTTCGCTCCACCATCTAGCGCGAAAAACTCTTGTTTGCGCTTGGTCCTAATCAGTGGCATTACTAAGCAGCAGGAGGAGAGGGTGTCGACTATGGCCCTAGCCATGATCACAAGATTTTGTGCCCTTGTAGATATTCGATCACGTGATACACGGTGTTATTGGGTTACCATGCCTCCTTCTTTTGCTATGCAGTCGTCGGAGGTATGGGTTATAGTTCGTTAAGTGACAAATGCCAGGCGTGATGAGCCTTGAAAATCACCCCAAGTCTTGCTAGCCCTCACTAGGCCTCGCCAAGTCTATAGTCACGTCGTCGACAAGAACACCAATTCGTGATCGGAACCCCAATGATTGCAACACTCCTAATGCTATCTTAGTGCAAATTGACTCGGGCAGACTGCGAAAATCTCTGCGCTCCTATGGTGATACTTCCGTGCCAATAATTCTTACAGTACCACGGCACTACGGTCATTAGGGCTCAGTGAACAATGTTCACTTCCACCTTTGGTGTCCGTGTCGTTATCTCTTCGAGGAGACATAATGGGACATCTCCAACGGCACCATGGCATGGAAATGAAGAAAGAACGTGACAGATGCTGCGTATGCATCACGCAATAACTGGTTGATATAATTACTCTCTCGCACTACACAATTGTTACGCGACAAAACTTACGCAATGTACTACTTTGAGGCAAATTAGGAGTTGAGCAGAGGCACTGTGCTCATTTCTTAATTTCCCACGAAAATATGTGTCGTCTCATGTCCCGGTACAGGCACAAGAACAAGCAGTGAATATGCACTGGAAAGCTTTAAGAGCTATCTCTGGTACATCTGTTAAGCCTAGTGACCATGAACATGCACGGGGTACGTTATTAGGGAGGGGGGGGGGGGTAAAGTTTTGTCAGAGCAACCTCTATCCCGTTGTTCGAGTCCAGAACACAACGTGCTTCATAGTGGATGAAAAGATTACAATGAAGCAATGGCGTGTTTCTCACAGATATCTGTCTGTGGTTCGCTGCTCTCTTAAGTGAATAAGGCAATCATACTGTTCTTATCACTTCACAAACGGGTCCTTCATTCCCCATCGTCATCGGAAATCTACTCAGTCATAGCCACCAAGCCTGCTCAGGCCTGACCGTGTAACGATAAGGGTCAGACATTTTAGCGACCCCTCCACCTCCTCCCCCCCCCCGCACATGTTAGAGGCGTGTTTTAGATCGCAATGGAGTTGTGTATTGATTTCTTAAAGGGCCTTGCCACACTTTTCTGAGTAATCATCGAGTGACCTGCGTGCCGTCGGTTATAGCCTCAAGAGGCGACTGCCGCAAACTTTGCTTGAGTATTTGAAGTGTTAGCGGAATCACTGGCGCTTTTCACACGACTTAAGTGCTTCTTATAATAAGGGGGAGGGAAGCGGCAAGTTGTTGCTTTTTACACGCACATGCACGCATGCATGCACGCTCACATACACACACGCACGCACGCACACACACACACAACACACACACACACACAAGCACGCACACATACACAAACATACATACACACATACACACACATACACACCCACAGAAACACAAACACACACATTTGCTGATATCAGTGTTTGGAAAAGCCTTAACGTG
Organism: Rhipicephalus microplus; assembly: GCF_013339725.1. Classification (NCBI taxonomy): domain Eukaryota; kingdom Metazoa; phylum Arthropoda; class Arachnida; order Ixodida; family Ixodidae; genus Rhipicephalus; species Rhipicephalus microplus. The sequence goes on from NC_051167.1 coordinate 174,451,644, forward strand.
CTTTTTAAATGTCCCTTTCTCCAAAACCATCCATATTTACAACAGACACCTGACATTGAAGAATATGCGTTGGATGCTTCTTATCGACCACCTTCAAGATGCGCATTTTGGTGGTGCGGCTAGATCTAGCAAACCCATACGTTTGTTGCCGCTAAAAAATCTCGTCTGGTAAGCGGGAAGTCTGGAAGAGACAAACATAAAATAAATGAATTGCAGAAAAGGGCTACACGAAAAACGCATAACACCTCACCTAAAAGCATCATGTCACATTTTAGTCTAAAGAACTGCAGAATCAGGGCGTGGTGTCGGGGATTCAAAGAGTTGAAAATTAGAGAACACAACCCCAAAAATCTTGCTATCATCCTTACCGCGTGTAATGATACTCAGAAGACCGACAAAGACGGAGGCACCACGAGAAAAAAAAGGAATGGTGGAACACGAAGAAACAAGGTCCCAACAGTGGCATCAGCGTTTCTCGTTGAGAACGATCAGTCTTCATTTTGAGCCGCGCTCAAGCCTTGACTTCTTAGGCCTGGCACAACCAAAGAAAAAGGTGAAAGCATCGCCTCAAGACTCAAGAGAGTGAACTCCGACAAAGGCAAGCCCCCTACACAGGGTGACACGTCGGGAATATCAAAATGTTGCTTGCTCTTTAGCTACGTGACTTTCCTTTTTTATACTCCCCAACGCCTCCGCTATACCATGACGTCACGCTGCCGCATACGTCACTATTCGTCACAACAGTTAGCCCACGCATTGGGCCACTACACCTTAGCATCTTTTTTTAGAGGCGGTGAAGTCTGTTGGAGAGAGAAGGATCGAGAGGAGACTGACATCAAAGAAAGCAATACGCAAGGACGAGGGTGAGAGAGAGAGTTTAGAGAAGACAACAGGTTTCAACCCTGACTCGCAACGTAGCGGAGGGAGAGCCACCTCCCTGAAAATAATAAAGGAAGCAAAAGGTGGTTGCAGGCCCACTTCAAGGGAGCACCGTATCGAGCAAGCTTTCAGATCTCTCCTGTTTTCCTTCCTTTCCTTCCCTCCGACGCCGCGGCCATGTTGCGCCGCTTTTTTCGCGCCATGCGGAGCGCGCGCTCGGCTCCCATTGGCTAACTGTCCGGGAGCCGCGCATGCGCGCGGCGCCTCGGCGCTCTTTTTTCCCCCGCTCCTCCTCAAAAAGAAAGCCGGTCCGCTGCCGCCGTTCCCGCTGCACCAAGCAGAGCCCCGTTCCCGTGAAGAGTTGGACTCTGCCGCAGAGCGCCATCGCTACGCATAGAACGAACGCGCGGGTGCTCCACTTTCTCTTTGCCTCTCCGCACTCTGGCGAGTTTTGATCGAAGGGGCCGGGCGAAGGCAACAGTGCGCCTGCCGTCCCAGTAGGCACTTTCTCCGCGAAGGCTTCAGTGCTCCAGCCAGTGTCTCTCATCAGAGGGTTTCATTTGCAAGCGGGCGCTAATAAGGCACCGAAAAAAAAAGCAATCATTCAAGAAACAAGAAGAACGGCAAAGAAGTCGTGCTGTTGAGGGAGAGAAAAACCCAGTGACTAAGCGAATTAAACAGAAAAGGACCGGCACATCGCCTCCTCTGGCATCATTCGGAAACTGAACGCCCGCTGCCACAGCTCCTCGTCCTTGTAGCGGTCTCCTAGGACTCGACGGCCTCTGAGATCTTCCTAGGAACGTCGCGTGAACGTTCTGAACACCCTGAGAACATTTTCAAATGTTCGGAAGAAGGGACTCACTTCTGAATTTTCGGCATTGGTTGAGTGCAAGCTTTTAAGGAGGTAGAGCGACGACTCTGCTCAGAGCTTTCTGACAGATATCGGAACAGTGAGGAGAGGAACGAACTTTTGTTGAGACAGGGAAACAAGCTTAGCCGAATTCTTGGTCCGGTGTTTGTTGGTCGTCGTCGTCAGCGACGTCATTGTAAGAGGTTTCGTGGTCTACTTCCCGAGTGAGACGATGCTTATGAGGGCAGCGCAGCACTTCATCTTGTGGGGGGTCGTTCTGGTCGGACTGGCACAGGGAGCCTACTTGATCAACTTTTCTCACGTGCTCAACAGGAACCTGGGAAACGTGAAGCGCGAAGGTGAGTTTGTTGTGTTGATTCGGTACCGCTAACCTGCATGCAGTTTTATTTTTCATAATTTTTTTCTTTGATAATGTCGCGATTAGTTGGGAACGCCGATCGAGATAATTTTCATCGTTACGATTCACTAAAGCATTCCTTAGTTGCGCCAGCGATGTATTCAGCTTTTGGTAATTTCTGATGACTTATTTGTGATAGTGGAACCGCAAATTTTGTGTTTTGTTTTGCTCTAACTGGCTCGCCGTGCAGGGGTTGTTAGTTATGTCACTTTGGCTGCTGCAGTTCTATACCTTCGGCCACTCAACAAAAAATGAGGAAGCGGTTCACCCGAAAACAAAGTGAACAAGTAATGAAACGAAATACAAGGAACTGAAACAAATAAAAATGACGTTTCAATGAACATTTTGCTTGTAGGAGTTCGGTTTACGATAGAACACTCGCAGGGCTACATTTCTGTCTAAGTTGTTTCCCAAGTATTCGTACTAAGATATCAGACTGTGTGTAACAACTCGTAGCTGTATATCCCAAACACTCATTTAGTACATTGTCCCGCAAGCAGTACTGTTAGAATTTGTGGTATTTTCTGTCAATGGTCTTTCGGCCGTACACAAAGTAATTTTTTATCAAGAAAGGGTGTTTACAATATATCACTTACCTGATGAAACGCAGTGGCAGCCATCAGAAACAGGTGACTGTGGTCGTAATAATACTTCATTTTTGCCCCGGTAACAAAGCTTCCGCGAATAACCATTTTCAATACTTGATTGCACTGAAAACGACAAAATTAGGTTCGGTTATTCCGGTTCAAATTTCACAAACATCTGAATTAAGTTATTAACCTTAACACCTCTTGTTCCGACTTCTATAAAATATTTTCACTCATTATCCGCAACATTCCAGAAAACCCGGGATATTGCAGTTGTAACGCTGGTATTTTGCGGGGATAGAACGTTGGCTTCTTCAAGCCTGTCTTATTCAAAGCTTACATTGGAGTAATTGTTTCTTTTCGATCGCTTTGTTGAGACCAGAACAATATATTTGATGTGGTGCTAGCCGTGAAGACCACATTATCCGCTTTAGCTTCCCAAGATAACTTTCATAATAAGCGGAAGCAGTAGTAGGAATAACGTTTTTTCAGTTCTTTTGCGACGAATTCACGAGAACTTCGTCTTCAGTGTACACTGTGGAACAATGAGCTCAGTTCGCTAGAAACCTCTTCGCAAAGACCTGTCATATTTACTGGAAATCACTAAGAGAGCTTTCATCGTATGAAAGTAAGAAAGAGCTTGGTGTTTCCAAGTTTTATGTGCGGATGAAAAGTATGTTCAGTGTTTTCATCGTCCATAAACGAAGAAATGAAATTGTGATGTTGATCGAATGTTGCGAAGTCAGACATTATCTTCCTATGGAAATGTTTGCCTATTGTGATATACAGCGACACATTTCGAGCATTGGTGTGTCAGGCTCTAGCATTTTATGGAGAAGCAAAATATGTTTCCAGATTTTGTCGTCAGCGTTTAGTGAACAAACCACGGTGCCTCCGCTAAGCTTAAGACTGTTTAGTTGCGACCAGAAGCTTCTAAGGCAGTAAATTGAACATGAAGTGTCCGTATAAGCGTAAGCATACTGTAAAAGAGGTAAATAAATATTCTAATATAGAAACATCTGTTTATTGTTTCAATAATTTGTCTACCATGAATGACGTCAGAATAGTGACGGCAAGCCCACACCTGCTCGGTTTTTTTGTATAGGTATTGGTTCATAAGTATGAAAATAAAAGATGGCTGCCCAGAAACTTACGAAAACTTTGTAGAAAGTTTTTGAAAAGATGGGTAATATTGTCAATGGAGTGCGCGCGAATTTTATGTGAAATACTTTTATGGTACTCAGGGGAAATCATGACTATCTGTTGGTCAGTTTATTTTTTCACTCATCACTGCTTGCATCAAAGCGAAACGGGAGGTATAGACTGTACAAGTCATAACGTTATCGCTTCTTGATAGACGTGAAAGTTATTACTTTTTACTGATGTAGTAAGAATTTCAGGTGAAATTTGCTCACAATTTTCACATCTGCGAAATGCTCTCCAGTCCTGTTTTCCAACATCGAACACGCTCATTGCTGACTTATGATTTGCGTTATAATAAAAATGGTAATATCTTTCGTGAAAAAAATCTTTTATTCTTTCGAAGTATGCCGAGAGTATCGAGACTTGTTTTTAATGAAAGACCGCTTAAGCTGTGGCATGTTATAATTATTCAAATGAAGCTCGGTCACTAAAAGCACGCTGGTATTGCTCCTTTCTGAATACTCATCATTTTAGGGGCAATTGCTGGGTACATAAAAAACCCACATTACTAGACACTATGATAATGTGCAGTTACCATATTTGCTAAATGAACTTAAGATGAAATCGTCGCTTTAACAACAAAAGAGATATAATTAGCGTCCTAGTGATAGCCTCCCTAACCATCCACAAATCTCTTGCTTTGGATTATAGATTTTTACGTGGTCACAGTTCTGAACATAGCAGCCAGAGATGCTACATCACGGCATTGCAAAATATTTTTCGCTTATATGAACAGCTGAAATAGTTACAATGCCTAAATTCTGTTCTAGAATAATGTTTTGGCTTAATTTAACGTTTGTTATCACAATATAACAAAAGTGCAAAGTTTATTCCCAGTGCAATTAAAAATGAGTTAGAATATTGAAGAAAGTTATATTCTTTTAAAGAACAGACAAGAGCAACGTTTCGTTAAGTACACAGTTTCTAGAAAAAAATGTTGCAAATCTACAAGTTTTCGCCAGCATAACTTAATCCACGAAGCACCTTTCGGCTGAAGTCTCAAATGAGTCAACAAGGAATACGATATAACAACCGAAGATTTTTTATGGGGAAATTTTTTTCCTTTACGGAAGAAAGAGCACATGTGCTTCCGCAAATTTCTCGAATGACGTCTAGAATGACATTCACCGTGGTGAAGCAGTGGCTATGGTGCTACGCTGCGGACCCGTAGGTGGCGAGTTCGATCCCGGTTACGGCGGTCACATTTCGATAGATGCGAAATGGTAGAAGCCAGAGTATTGTTTGATGTCAGTCCATAATAAAGAAAACCAGATGGTCAAAATTTCTGGAGCCCTCCTCTTCACCATCTTTCATGATCGCATCGTGGTTTCTAGACGTAAAACTACGTGTGTTATTATTACTTCGGGAACGACTCGGACCAGAAATGCCCCCAGCGAAAATGCCTTTCATTCTCGAAACGCCAATCTGTAATCAAGCAGCAGATCAGTTACATGAAGATCCATGAAGATCTCAGCGTGGCATTTGCATTGCTGGCGAAAATTGCGATGTACTGACAGTGAAGCATCAAGTGCAAACAGTGCCTGCTGATACGAAACGCAGCACCAAAAATACTAGCTGATCGCAAGTCGTAATAATATATGACAAACAGCAAACTCTAATACGTAACATTATATGAATATTCATTTTTATTGCACACAGTGAACATTGCTTGAAATATACGATGCCTATAGTAATTTTAACAATTGTAAACCGTGACTGAATCTTAGCTAGTATATAAAATGGACCTTTTTTACCATACGGTGTTTTTAGATCAGCTTGATAACAAAAACAACTAGCTAAAAAAACTATTTTGTGAAGAAAAGAGCGCGTACTTGATGCTGTCGGAAAATTAGAGCTGGTCACTGTACCGCGAAATGTAAACAAGGACGCCAAGCGAGACATGATACTGAGAACAGACGTAGACGCCTAACGTTATCTTTTAATATTTATTTTTAACCGTGCGCAAGCTGTCAGTCGAAAGTTAAGGTTCACAATTCTCAAATGCTGCTGCACAGTTGGATAATTCTTAACCCCTCGAGAAACTTATTTTTCTGGGCCGACGTAATTTAATTGAGCTAATTAAAACGCTAAATAATACTAGCTATGCGCTTGGGCAGTATTATAATTTTCAAAGCAGTTTGTATGATTGTTTGGGAAAATAGCCACAACGCATCCAGAACAACGTGGTAAAATGAAATATAACCATTCCATTTACGTTCACTTATGCACACGTGTGTACATATGTGACTACTTGTCTGTTTGAAGCAGTTGCTCACGCTGACATAAATACGCTGACTAGAGCCACAATTCACCTAAAACGAAGAAATGGCCCTAATATCTACAATATACGAAAACTGAAACCACCCTGCGGTCTGTGACGTGTATTGTAAATAAGTTCACCTGAGAAGTGAAAAATTAACAAAACCGTCAATCCACCAGAGAAAAAGAAAAGAAGAACGCATCAGTGAATGTCTACACGAAGTACAGCAGCCGTAGCCTTCTCGTTTTAATTTTTTATCCTACCCAAATGATGTTACCGAAGCTGGTGCCATTTCTTGTGCCATTTTTTTCCGTCATACACAATGCACCATACGCCCTACCGTGCTGGTCTAGTGGCTAAGGCACTCGGCTGCTAACCCGCCGGTCGCGAGGATCGAATCCCAACAGCGGTGGCTGCAGTTTCGATGGAGGCGAGAATGCTGTAGGCCCATGCTCCGGTTTGGTTGCGCGCTAAAGAACTCCCAGGTTGTAGACATTTCCGGAGCTTTCCACTACGGCGTCTCTCCTAATCGTATGGTAGCCATAAGGCAATCATATCAACAAGCAGGGTACATTTCAATTACTCAAGGTAACTATCTTTACGCGATATGACAAACGTTATTAGGGCTGCTTTGCGTGCGTGTTTCGTTCAAGCGTACAGATATGGTAATCTTAAGCACTTGTCGCTAACCACCAATTCACTTTGTAACTCACCAGAATGACTGCCATTATGGATAATGTGTGTTGCTAATCGATGTCTGCAAACGTCATGAAGAGACCGTTGATGCTAGGTTGGGAGGCTCTCACCGAACTTGGCAGTACATTCCCAGTTATGCTTCATAAATACATTAGCCAAGCTGGTTCGTAATGTTTCCAGGTTGCCTCTGTTAGTCGCGAGCAAACTACAAGTTAGACGCTACTTACACGTTATTTATAACATCTCTTTGGAACTTTTGGCGCTGTCCTCATGCAACAGTTTATTTTTCTTGCACCTGCGCCAGAAAGTTGTTGAGCGAGAACGATTACTTCTGTTTTTTGTGTGTGCAATTGTTATAATGAAGTACACCTGATGATGGGTGCTGATAGAGCCATGTTAGTTGTCATTGAATGATTTCAAAAAGTTAGAAATAAAGAGAAGAAAAGAATGATAGAGAAGGTAGCCAGGAACACGTTTACTTGGCTGCCCGGTACTAGGGAAGGGATAAAAGAGCGAAACAAGAAAGAAAAAAAATTTGAAGGAATCTTCGACTTCGCTTTCAAGGGTAAAACTCGATTGCATTATCTGGTTTTGTGCAGTTCATCTTATAAATTGCCAGCGTAGCTTCCGTTATCGGTTCATACCTGAAATAAGCCGCAAGAAAACAAACGTCTGTGCGCGTAGCTTTTTAACGGTTTCAAACCATTCCAGAATGACTCGTTCAAGTATGGTTTGGAAGTGGGTCGTAATTTTTTTTTTGCGAATGTGCTAAGGGCCCACTATATATACACGTTCATGAAGCAACGCGTGAGCCGACGCAGCTGACAATTTTGTCGATGCTTGTGCTGCTTACGGTTTATTATACTGAATTGATTTACTGATTTATATGTAGGGTTTAACGTCTTAAAACCACCATAAAATTATGAGAGACCCCATAGTGGAGGGCTCCAGAAATGTCGATCACCTGGGGTTCTTTAACTTGCACCCAAGTCTGAGCACACGGGCCTACAACATTTCCGCCTCCATCGGAAATGCAGCCGCCACAGCCGAGATTTGATCCCGTGACCTGCGGATAAGCAGGCAAGTTCCTTAGCCATAAGACCACCGCGAAGGGGCTTAAATACGCTGGAGTGCTTTGTAATGGAATGGCCTTTTAAGCACCTAACTTGTGCAATACACACACTTCTCCATCTGGAGCATGTACGTTTACGCCACGCAACATAACCCGCGTTAAGGAAACTCCTCGCATTACTGCATGACATTCGCCCAATATTATTTTTTTAGAAGACAATGCAAGGGATGTTGTGCCTCTGCGTAGTCACGTAGAAAGCGTGACTTGTCACACAGAAGGCATGGGTGTTATTCCTACAGAAACCAAAGATTCTTTTTTTTATTTGCGTCTATCTCATCTCGTCGCTCATGGACAGCGCTAATTTTTCGCTCACAACCAACGACGCCGACACCGGAATTTTGGCAGAACGAGCTCTTTGACGGGAAGCACGTCAAGCCTACATGCGCTCACAAGATGTGTTGGCCTGACGCCTTTCCGCAACGCTTTCCTCGTCTTCTGAACAAATTTTGTCCAAACATACATTACATCTGACGAACTATCTTGAATTCAATTGCTGGTTATAGTTTACAGCATGCTTCAGAATTAAGTAGCTGATTACTCACACCCTATAATTAATAAGTTGTGTCAAAGCTTATGGACGTACGTGGGGCACATGGAAACCGAGAATTAGGCCTCGATGAATGCCGGAGTTGTTCATTCTTTTGTGTGACTTAACGCAGAAGTGACAAAAGGATAAGTGTTTGTGGGAGAAATCAAGTAGGATTGAAACCACGGCATATTGCGTGTCGAATTTGTTGGATTAGCAGCTTAATCCCGCGCAAACGTCATCCATCTCTTTCACTTAAATTGCGCTGTTTTGTCCGTTCATGGACGGGGCTGATCTTAAAACCACCCTTAAAAAATTCACGGTGGTTCCAAGACCAGCTCCGTTTTCCGTGTATATAATAACTGAAATAAGTTTCGTGTAAATGATAACTTATTGATATAAAGTAGGAAGAAGTTAACAGTGATAAAATTGAGAGCAATGCAAAATAATTGCTGCCTAATTGAAATAAATCTGTTGCATTACTCTAACGGGCATTTCTGACGTCTTCTTGTCCTTTCAAATTCGGGCAATATTTTTATTAAAGTGTAGTTGCTACAGTGACAGTGCTGCAATTCAGAGGCAATTCGCGTAACGTGAGTCGCCGTACTGCGCCTGCTGCGCTTTTCGGGCGAGAGCACTGCAAACTTTTCGTGTCTGCTCTAGGAGTAGCAAAAACACTCTCGCTCTACCACTGGATTAAAATGCTCCTACAACTGTTTGACCACTGAAACATGAATGATTGATTGATATGTAAGGTTTAACGTTCGAAAATTTAAATGAATATGAGAGACGCCATAGTAGAGGAATCCAGAAATTTTGACCACGTGGGTTTTTTTAACGGGTACCCGAATCTGAGCACACGGCCTACACTATATTCGGCTCCATCGAAAACTCAGCAGCCGCAGCCAGAATTTATTCGCATGACCTGCGGGTCAACAGCCGAGTACCTTAGCCACTAGACTGCCTCGGCGGAGCGATCAAAGAAACACGCTCTCTCTGAAAAGAGCACTTCCAGCGTGCTTTTGAGTGATCCTGTTCTTCCAATGAAATTCACCATTAGAGTATCAGACTGTGTGTGTATATGTACGCACATGTGCCTTAATTAACAGTTTTCAGCTTGTTCAATATTTTGCGGTGACCACTATCACGCCACAGTGGAGGAATACAGAGTGTTACTCATGGGCAGCAAGCCCGCTTTCTACGCCTTTATTTTAAATATTTATAGTAATTCAAAAGGATTAAAATAATTGAACATGATGTGCTGAACTAGTAAAGCCGGTAAAACATTTTAGGCATAACAGCTTTTGGCAAATCTTTACCATACAAGAAGGAGCCCGTCAAGTTTTCTTTCAGTACGCTCAGAATTCCCGTTTCATTGAAAGCCCTTACTTTGGTGTACATAACACGTATGGTGTTCTAATGGTTACTTGATTCACTAGCAAGCCACAGTTCGCGTGTTCCTGCACAATACACCCGGCCACTTTAACGCTAAGTCAATCACACAGAGAACGAGACCAGCGTGACACTGCGCCGATTCGTCGCAATCTCCCTGCTCAGTCCTGAAACTCCGTCCGAGGGCTAATGTAATCGCGCCCCTAGAACGATCGGAGGAGAGGTGGAAAGGGGATTAAGGCGAGGAGAAAAGATTGGGGGCATAACAGGTTGATGGTTCTTTCTCCAACGGTTGCCTAAATATAAGGCCGTCGAACAGAGTTGGCGGAAAGCCGCCGTGCTCTCTGAGAACGCATGCGTGCCTAGAATTACCTTAGATGTGTTGGGGAGTGTAAAGGGAAGGAACGTTACCGCACTGTAGGTGTTGCTACGGGCTCACAACTCTCCATCGCCATTCATACAAGCGTGTGACAGGCGTAATTTGTGAGCACGTGGCGGCAAGCTCACTTGCGCTGCGACACGATGGGTCGCGTTTAGGCAGACACTGCTTCGGCATGTTAGAAGAGCACCTAGTCTATAGTGAAGGTGAGGAGAGAAAGGAGAGAGGAAGAGGGGTCTACAGTGGGAGAGTGATAAAGGAAAAAAAGGGAGTGAGCGAGCGCCTACAGTGTATGGTAAGGGAAAGGGTGAAAAGGAAAATGAAGAGATTCTCGTTAGTGAGCAGCCTGGATCCTGTATACACGGAACAGTGAAAGATGAAAGCGAAGTGAGTCCACCCCTGAGGTCTGTAGTGAAGGAAAGGGTGCGAGAAATAGAGGAAGAAGAGGTCTACAGTCAGAGAATAAGTAAAAAGAAAGA
>NC_051167.1:174467444-174747444 GCF_013339725.1 Rhipicephalus microplus
TCTATCTATCTATCTATCTATCTATCTATCTATCTATCTATCTATCTATCTATCTATCTATCTATCTATCTATCTGTCTGTCTGTCTGTCTGTCTGTCTGTCTGTCTGTCTGTCTGTCTGTCTGTCTGTCTGTCTGTCTGTCTGTCTGTCTGTCTGTCTGTCTGTCACATCATTCAGTCACCCTGCCAACGTTTGGATATTTGATGAAGACCCAGCCATCTTGCAGTGTGGGCCGAATTCATTTTTGAACATTGTTGATTAAAAAACAAATACTACGCTTATCTGGAGCGCAAGATCAATACAATTATATTGCTTGGTGCATTGGCTTACTAGAAAATACGTAGATACGTAATTTTTAAGGCCGTATAGTTTCGTGTGCTGGGCTCAAAATGCAACAAAATGCACTAAAAAAACAGTTTGCAGAAAATACCGTTCTTTTGAACACATTTTTCAATGAAGCACGCTGATACGTAGTCAATTTTTATCCGGGATTGGCCCTCACAGATTACTTCTCCTTGAAACGACAGACAGCACAAAAACTACCCCACTCCTTGTACTGGCCGGAGCTTCTTAAACTAGCATTTCATACTGTTCGTGAGAGACGATCCGAAAAGGGTAAGCTGCTAGCTTTACTTCGTTTAACATTGCATTTTGTTGCTATTGCGTTCGTTGTGTTCCCCTTCTGCGGAACAGTCTTTTTAAAATTATATGTCGCGTTATGGACAAACCACCTAGCCCGATCAGTCATGCTTCTAGTTAGATCTCAGACTGACAACTCCAGAGGCGCAGGATAATCTAATCACATCCCATTTTAAACAGGTCATAGCTAAGGCGCCGAATCAAGGCACTTATCGTAGTTCTATCATGACACCAAAGGCGAATCATCTGCACCATCTTATGACTTCTCAGCACAAAGATCATGAACGTTGACGTGCACTAGTCATGACAAGCCGATAAGAAGAGCACTCCGTTTTACCACTGCTAGACAAGGCTTGATCGCTACTAACCGAGTTATCAAAGTTGGCCCGCGAAGTTTTGTGGAGACGAAGGATGCAGAGCAGTAGCTCCAGTGTTGGCGCCACACAAATATCTTGAGGCGTCAACATGCAAGCTGTTTACTGCTTACTAGACTCGTCCGATGCAAGCTGCTTGGCGGCACAGACAACACGGACTATACTCGACCTTCGCAGTAAAAAGAACACAAAGACAAAAAATGGGCAAAAGCAACTGAACATTTTATGCACTATGCCTCTGCAAGCGGAACACAATGCATACTGACCTGAGGATAGCTAGACAATTAGATTAGGCGGAAGCGAGAATGACTGGACAGTTGATCATCTTGTCCACTTAAATAACAAAAAATGGTACCAGACAGGTGACTTCTTTAGGTGGCAGAGTCAGCACACACCTTGTGCATGTAGATGTGTGTAGCTGGAGGCAGTCGGATAGCCTTGGGCGTGTGGGCGTAGCAAGACTGGATTGAATGAGAGTATGTGCAAGACCATGATGACATCAGACCTAGTTCAGTGGAGCTAAATGGACGAGTCAATAAAATTAAGGTAGACCTTATTTAATCAAGTCTTGCTAAACACAGTAAGAGACAAGGGATTTACATCAATCGGACAGTGGCTCATGTATCCAGAAGGTAAGACAGAACTGAATCGAGTTTAGTGGCGGGCGTCTGCGAGACAACCTGGGCAAAATAAACCGACATACCTTAGCCGAGCCATTCGAAGCACCATAGGCTCATACGAGTCTAGCTTTAAGTCATGAAATAATCGAAGCAGAAAATTTCTGAAAGACTTGTTTTGAAAGGATTGTCTTTTCACCTGCGCTCTTTCGTAGCTCATCGTTAGAGACCTCAAATAGTGAAGGCAGTTGCTTCTTTTAAGAATGCAAGCCCATTTGCTGAAGCCAGGGTTCCTGAACATTTCCTCTTGCAGCATTTTTTTTCATATAGCTTCACGCTTACATCTCGCATTAAGTGAGATTTCGCACGCACTTTAGGAACCTTGTGCCTAGTCTCAATTTCGTAGCCGTTCCATGCGCGCGTGCACCAGTGTTGTAGTGATCTCACATGGCATTACCTAAAAACACACTCTTATTATTTGCCCACCGTTTTAAATGGTCGAGTCCCCACATAAAAGCTGACTGCAGTGTTGCTAGTCATTACTTATAGTTCGCAATCGTTCAGTCATACTTACACCAACATGGTCTGGAACGCACTTTCTGCGTTATGCAGAACGCAGCGTGCAATCAAAACTAGGCAGTGTCATGTTACTGTGTTGTCTACCCAAGAGTAGTTGGTAGGGAAAAGGCTCTCGCACTGGTTACAGCTGTGGCTGAATGGATTTTGTTCACCAATTTCCGGCAGATGTCGAGAGAGAGCTCAAAAGCTTTGGAAACTCAGAAAGGCAATTTTTTGGGGACGTTAGAAGAACTCGCTCAAAAAACAAGCAACTGTGAAGTGCATCATGTTGTTGTGATTTCTCCTGATGATCAAAGTGAAGGAAGCAGAGAAGGCAAAATTATTATTTCTTTGTGCCAAGGAAAGGTAGGCATTTCGGCTGAAGTCTCAAGTATCAAGTAGTTTTAGCGACGACGCTTGTCTGCAAAATGAGATTTCGGGCTATCTCGGCTAACAAAAACTGAAACAACGAAACCACCTTCGCTTTGACAAAAGAAAGTGAAATAGTTCGTTTACATCTTTCGTAAGCTTTCTTTGTCGGTGTACTACGGTAGGGCATCTTCCTTGCGGTATTTCATCTTTTCTGCCCCTTTCTGGCGTCAAAAAATTCTTTCCTCCTTTCCTATAAAATGACTAGATACTCCCACTCACTCACTCACTCACTCACCTCACTCACTCAATAAATAAATGAATAAATAAATAAGTAAACAAACAAATACATCTATCAGGTTGTCACTGCAGGCCAAGGTTTGACTATACTTTATGACAACTTATCTTGAAATTAGAAAGAAGGCTAAGTGGTAGGAGTTTCCGCACATTTGTGTTGCTCCGCAAGTAGTACGCTGGCTACCAGCAGATTTCGTTTTGCTCACTCGAACTGGGAACGCCTTTAGAAAAACACGTAGCCAGAAGTGTGAAATGACAGGAACATTTCAATGCCTCTGTGTACATCCTTGTGTCATAACACCAGTGCGGTATTTAGAAAAACACGTAGCCAGAAGTGTGAAATGACAGGAACATTTGAATGCCTCTGTGTACATCCTTGTGTCATAACACCAGTGCGGTATTCTGGGACAACCAAACAGTGAACTTGAGGCCCCCCACACAAACCCACTACGTCATAGACACCATGTTCTTTTTGGAAAAAAGGGTGGGCTGAAAAGGTGGTTGCTGCGGTCAACGAAATGGAAATAAAATGGAGGCATTCCTGCAAAGTGAACAATAACTCAGTTTTTTTTACCTTTGACTTCCCCGAACAGTTTGATTGTCACAATAAATACAGCACCATTTATTTCGGCAAAGAAAATGAAAGAATATTGTTAAGCTTAGGTACTGTTTCTTGGCGTGGTAGGAGGTATACATTCGCTTTTGTAGTTTCTACAGCGCTCTTCACGAGAAGCTGTCGCCGAGTATAGAAGACTCGACTTCTGGACCGCCATTGTTCGCGCATCCCTTAACTACTGCCGCAACAGGTTATCGCATTTCCAGCTTCATGTACCACTGGTTCAACTACCGCTGAATGTGTAATTGAATTATCTCAGCGGCTCCATGGCATAGTGAAGACAAAATGCTGTGTCTACTCGTCTAGAATGTATAGGCACCGAAAGGTATAAGCACTTGGCATAGAAAAGAAGTATTACCTGTAGGAAAAATCAGACTGAGAGCAATCGCCTCAAAGCTAGTTTCGACAAAATTATTTGTTCGCGAGCAACCTACGACACCGACTTCACTCTGCAATTGGTTTCGTCTTTACAATTAGAGAAAAAAATCACGCTATATTCACGAAATCAATGATGATAAGTGTGCGAAACTCCTGAGGGAGAGATAAGCAGTAAATCGCAAATGTCTTGTTAGAAGTTAGGTCAATAAATCAATAAAAAGACGTAAGCCTGTGCGTATAATATATCAATACTTTAAATTTTTTCTCGTTCGTTTGTTATTTGGTTTCTTTCTTTGTTTTTTTTTTCATTTCTTCATTGTAATGGTAGCTGAGTTGGGAGGTAACTTCATTGTTACAAATTTACGGTCCATGAAATGAAGTGAGAGAGGTTCTTGTACTGGCTGCAGTGGGAAGTTTGCAAACACTATGTCGATGCACATCCCTCGGATTGTGATAGGTTGCATATTGGTACACCCCGTTGCGCATTTGCGTATTTGGAAAGCATGTGCAGCACGATGCAGTCATCGGCAGTGAGCTCCCTCCCTCCGTCCATGCGTCCTTGCGTCCATCCATTCATACATGTCTGTCTGTCTGCCTGCCTGCCTGTCTGTCTGTCTGTCTGTCTGTCTGTCTGTCTGTCTGTCTGTCTGTCTGTCTGTCTGTCTGTCTGTCTGTCTGTCTGTCTGTCTGTCTGTCTGCCACTCACTCACTCATTCACTCACTCACTCACTCACTCACTCACTCAGTTACTCACACTAGCACCACCTGCTGAGTGAGTCAAACAACTAGGTGGTTACGAACCGGCCACAAAAAGCTTGCATGAACAGACCCACGGCTTTAAGAGCTCCACTGCTAAGAAATTTCTTTGATGGTAGCGTCTACCCAGTAGTTATTGTTTAAACAGAGCACTGCCATTGTAACTGAAGTTCTCGTAATACTTTCTGGCAGACTTGTGTGTGACGCATAGTTCGTACCGATAACAAAAAAATCTATGAAGAAACCAAAAAAAAAAACACAAGGCAGAAAGCTCTGTACTGTGTCTTCTAGATTCTTGTTAGGTTATTGCTGGTACATTTATTAACTTTGTTGATAGCTAATCAAAGCAGCGATTGGCAATTCTTTGTTGATAAAAAAGAGCTCTTCACAGGCATGTTTCTTCGCACCTGTGGGGGAGTTCGCAAACACAATATAAAATATGAGTAAGAAACAAATCAATCTTGCTCTATGCTATTGCGTGACTGTTACCAGGTTGACAGAAAGCTCACGACAACTGCCTCTTTCATATTTTATGCTCCAGTTACGGGACGTGTCGTGCGCAACACGCAGGCTTTCATGTAGTGTTATTCTTGTTTCTTCTGTACGAGACCCATAAACGTGAACTTCGATCGAATGTCGTCAGTCATTCATTTCTGGCAGTGTTAATTCTGGAAGGCATTGCTTGATCAATACACAAGTGCGGCGCATATCTACGCGCAACTAAATTTGAGGGACATCGCTGACGTAGAAGGCAGCGCCGACCTTCATGGCGACATATCAGGTTGATTTGATAATTCTCATTGTTCTTTTCATTAAGGCCCAACCTCGAAAAATAGAAGTTATACAAACGGCAAGCCAAAAATACCCCTAATTTTTACAAGAGTTGTACAGTAATGTACTTCATTTTTTTAGCTACCACCAACAGCGTAGGTCATAGTAGATGCCGGGAAACTGCATGTCGTCTTGGCATTTGGTCCTGAAATTTCAAGCTGGCATCACTACTAACATCTTCACTTTGTTTAGAAAAAAATTTATTTACAGAATGTACAGAACACAAAGGCTTCATACCATTCCAGTAACAGGGCACATACACTTCGGCACATCTATATTTCACGACTAACATCACTACATTACAGCGAAGACATTTGCTCTAATATACATGATTATGTTGGCACACATGTACACAAGAATTCAATGTGATATCACGATACAAGGGTATAACGATACAACAGATCCAAATGAAACACAGTTTTACGAGTTTCCTCGCTTAGCAAAGAGAAATAGATGA
This sequence comes from Rhipicephalus microplus, assembly GCF_013339725.1. Lineage (NCBI taxonomy): Eukaryota > Metazoa > Arthropoda > Arachnida > Ixodida > Ixodidae > Rhipicephalus > Rhipicephalus microplus. The sequence goes on from NC_051167.1 coordinate 174,473,337, forward strand.
TAATGGACAAAAGGCAGGGAGTTTAGCCAGAACTCAGCCCAGTTAAGTTACCCTGCAGAGAGGGAGAGAAGTATTCGTGCAGCAATCGTGGTGTTTTTGATATTGCAAAAAGATAACTTACTAATGCGGCAAAAATAACGTTTTATCTTCGCTTTATCTTTGAACTGACACTTATAAATTAACAACTTGTCATTTTTGTAATATTATCCGGACAACGTGATAGTGTCTACGAAGTGATGAGAGGAAACGTTGGGTTATTGATTCGGATACAAATTTAGAAGGGTTGTCGCCCAAGGTGGAAGTAGCGATGCACGCGCAGCTCTTGAGGGGAAAAAAATCGACCAGTGTTCGCACCGAGTGCTGACCACTTTATTTGTATGTACCATCATTCCTTCTTTTTTCCTTTTTTTGGCCGATCTATTTTCAGGTAAGGACGCACTTTTTCTCACAGACGATCGGCGCGCACGCCACACATTGTGTCGCTAATGGCGGCTCATGAATATGGCCCGGAGTCATTGAAAAGAGAGCTAAAAAATAATGGGAGTAAAAGTACATTGACGTATCATGCTGAGCCAAAATACAGAGTTTTGTGACTAGACAATGGAGCACCCGGGGTTCAACAACTGCGGTGAACTAATTGAGCTGGCGGATTCGCAATAGAGTTCGTGTCATCATAAATTGCTGCGGAAAGCTCGATGTCAACTACAGAAAGAAAAAAATTTCGCTAGCGTAATGCATGTTTGTCAAGGCAATGAGATATGAACAAATAATCTGAAAGGATATAGGGCATCAGAATCATCAACAAACGCTTTATCCGAAGTATTCCATGACCAGTAAGATGAATGATGAGCTGCCGTCTTTCAAACCGAATAAAACAAACGCAACTGTGGCGCTATATTAAAACAAACTAGGGACGAGCGAGGCGTGTGGAGAGGGGGTATTTCAGATTCACTAACATCACTGGAAAACTGTGAATGTAGCTTACATGCTTATTCTTCTTATTTTTCCCTACATGCACGGTTTAAGTTCCCTACGGCATATAGAGTAGTGTGTGCGAGCTCCATAACGGCATTGTCTATTTTTGGCGCAAGCTGTTGCCACGGGTAGAGAAATCGTCACTGCTCGAAGCTGAAGCCGCCTTGCGAATGGAGAAACCACACAGGACGTACTTTATGTCTTCCCGATCGAGTGCTACGTGTAGACCATCGAGACCATTGAATATATTAGCAATTGAGAAAACGTGCACACGACAACGCTATTTATGTAAGGTAAGTGCATAGCGGTCGTGAAACCCACCGTATTTGGAAGCACAAAACCAGCAATTGCTTAGGTTCACAGAATTTCGGCTGATGCTTCGTACTGTTGGCAAAATGGTGTCTAATTATGAAAATTCAAGCTTATAAGTATATATCACAACAATAGAGCTACTCCTATGACATATCTTCATTAAACGCTTCGCACACTTCACCAGTTCTTGGAAATAAATTGGCCAAGAAATATCTATATGCTGCCAGAGATAATAGCGGCTTTGTTTGCCGAAAGTAAATTCTATTGACTTTACCGATCGACACAGGCACGTTAAAAACAGGGATGCTTTCCTATTCAAAAACTAATCTTGGCAATGTCTTAGCATACTAAAGCCTCGTTGGTTACGTAAATATTTCCACCGTTCTATTTCTAGAAAACCCTATTTTGCAGACGATAGCAGCCAAAAAAGGATAATAACCACTGACGAGTGGAAAGCCCTTTCTAAATCAAAATCCACTGACGTGGTCCAAATCAAGTACTTGAATGAAAGTTGCCGGAAACAGTCGCAGTGATTAATTAAGCCCCAGATCTACAGAGAGCTTGCGATAATGACGTGAAGGTTTCCCAGGTCACGTGGCTCACTATATTGACTCGCGCCGTTCCGCTCTCATTGCGCGAGAGAGCTGTACGTGACACGAATGCTTACGTCACCTGAGCAGTCCAAAGTGGGACCAAAAAACAATGTGCGAACCCAGCGCTATGCCCAGAGGAAATCTGGACCACTTGGTGCCTTTTGATTACTGTTCAGAAGCCTGCTGGTTCTGTTGCTAGCCCGACGTGCTCCCTTAAGATGTTTAGTTGCTTCAGTAACCTGTCTGAAACGGCGAGATTTTTAAACCAACTAGAAAGGTGTGCGATCGGAAGCGACAAAGCGAGACCACGTTCACGTTATTAACTAAACTCATTCGTTATAAAGATCATGAGTATTTACTGGCAGTGTTTCACTGTCTCACTGATATCTTTACAATAACATAATTCAAAACAACTTACTGAGACTTCAAAGCTAGATGACAATGCGGCGCGCTGTTACTTTGTGCTACACTCGCCTACAACCTAAGAAAAACAAAACACGCAAGCATGCTGTACAGAAAGTTAATTAGTAAAGCTGAAAGATGTGACCAAAGGCGGTTGCAGGCTTCACAGCCGAAGCCAAAGAGCCACTCGAGAAACTCCTGCTGAAAGAAGGTGCTGGCCGCTGCGAACGTGTCACCGTCATTGTCACGTTGACGCTGCTCTCTCGGCAACATCTCTCCTTGACTTGCCGTTGTCGCTTCTATTCGGCTCTGAAGGCAGCTAGATATTCGGTGCACAATTGCTGCTTGCTCTTCGCCACCTGAACTTCTTGTGGTGCCCGGAGGGCTGCATCAGCCTGGCGAACGTGAATTCTCTCATGGTCCAGCTGTCGGCACTGTTCTTAAATGTTGACTGTTGTACAGGAGCTTGCATCATCAGGGCCCTCCGCATGCGGAAGTTGCAAACTGAAACTGCGGCGGACAGGCTCGATGGCATGGCTGCGAAAGTATGAACGACGTCTCTGATGGTGCAGCCACTGACACACACGCTTACGTAGGGCACAGAGAACGACCTCACAAAAGGCACTGCCAATGACGCGCCCGTGGAGGTGTGACGTAGAACTGACGTAAGATAATGTGGGGTTTAACGTCCCAAAACCGCCATATAATTCAGAGAGACGCTGAAGTAGAGGACTCCGGAAAGTTAGACCACCTGGGGTTCTAGAACATGCAGTCAAATCTGAGTACACGGGCCTACAGCATTTTCGCCTCCGTCGGAAAAGAAGCCGCTGCATCTGGGATTCGATCCCACGACCTTTGGTTTAGCACTCACGTGCCATAACCGCTATACCACCACGGCACGACGTAGAGAATGAAGTAAATGGTGGCGCAGCCAATGAAGAAATGAGTGGCGAAAGGTTTTTCGTTTCGTCTCGCCTTATACAGTTTTCGCTGTAAAAATCTAAGATACTGTCACAGCCATCGCTTTGCCTCCGAGAGAGAACTTGCTTAAGTGCTTTGCCCAATAGAGCTTACAAAAAGGTGCTTGCAAACACACAGAGACTTAATAGAGAACGCACAGCATTCTAGAGGTGGTTGCACAATGGCATTCCGAAAACTCAGCGCAGTTCACCGAAAGCACTACAAGTGGTTGAAGTGATGCCGGATATATAAATTGACCGCTAGGATTAAATTCAAACTTTTCCCAAGGTTTGTGGCGTTAAGTACGTCGAAGTGTTCAAAGGCTCTCAACCACGGCGTTATCGACAGAGCTGACATTTGCGTAAAAGTGCAAGATAAGTGCAAGTAAAAGTGCAAGATAAAACCGAGACAGCAAGTCCTAGTCCTACTGTAGTTGTTCGCCAGTCTTATTAAATGTGCATATAAGGAACTGGACATTATTCTAAAATTTGCGTAATGACAGGTTCTTATCTGACATATATAGCACTCTTCAAAAGCCAAACATTCCAGAGTTTTTCGTCTCCTTCTTATTGATTATGCAATTAAAAAGAGATAGCTCAATCAGCCAAACACTGAAAACAAGATGCGTTTTTTTTTCCATTTTAACCATTTCATCAAAGGCGCTTGAAGGAGACTTTTGTAATAATGCATTGAGGATCTTTACAAGTGATAAGTAAATTGAAAAATAAACTTTATGATTTTACGCTTTTTTCCTGCAAAGTGGTGAACTAAAACCGAGACACCAATGCCTACTTAAACAATCTGAAACCAATCTGCGCGTCAGCTGCGGTGCTCTCAATCGTTCACTCCATCTCAAACTCTAGGAAGTCAAGTTGTGTCATCGCGGTAAAAACAAGTGTAACATTACGTTACGTGGGTGGTTTCTTGTTTAGAAACGTCGTCTTCCCACACAGATAGTGTTCGTCCAGAGGTCCCTAAATTGACAAAAAATAACTAGGAGCAAGCCAGAAATATAAAAGTGCAAACCCTGTGTGGAAATTACGCCCGCGCCGACGTAGAGCACGCAACAAATGCACGTAGTCGTGCCGGCAAAGTCACGTAGATCCTGATCGTTTGGGAACGTTTAGTGCGCTGCGGCACGTCCAAATGCTCGGGAGTGCGTGGCTTGATCTGGTAGCCTTGACATTCAACCCCCAGATACTCATCCGAATGGCCCCTTCACCGTCGATCTCATTAGAGCGGAGCAGTACTGCAAAGGTGCTAGCTTTTTTTGTCATTTCATTAAGGAGAGGTGTCTTGTGTATACTTCTATTCTTAATCAACGTAGGTGGTCAAGATTATACACCGAGTAAGCGAAACATGTTTGCAGATTTGTTTCTTTTAGTGGACACTCTGCATGTGACAAGATTGTCACGTTCTACCGAGTAAGTTAGTGAAACATGTGGAACAATGGTATTACATAACGGGGCAGGCGGGAAATCAATAGAGCTGAAACCGCCCCAGTATTTTCCACATAAGCACGCGGCTATTCACATGCAGATATACAAACACACGCACGGAAATACAGAGAAATTCATCACTCTCCCCTTCAACCATGAAAAAAAATGCGCCCCTATCTGCAGAGACACTGAAACAAAGCCGGAGCCCACATTGATACCGTAACTCAACCTTCTAGATTAACCTCTCTCAATTCAATGGTGATTCACTGGTAAACACGTGAAAAATGTGGACTATTACCTGAAGTCTCGTCTAATTACGTCCAATCACGTTCATAGTCAAAAACGGCCACCACATGCGAAACAGTACACAATGCACCCTATCCAGGCGTATAGCTAACACTAACCAGAATCAGCGAGGAGTTAAGCACAGCGTGGCAGCCAACATTCGTTAGTGCTGGTAGGAGGTAAATATGGTGGGCTTCACACGGCAATTTAGGCAGAGTGTGCACTTTTCTGCTCTACATTTTGACTAGTGTAATGCTCCCACCTTAAAAAGCTGTCCCTATGCCAACCGCCGTTTCAGAAACACTGCACGCTTTTCTCGCGAACGAGCCTAATAACGGCGCACTACCAATTGCATCGCCACCTTGCGGAGTAAACATGCGGCGCATCAGCAGTCGCCCACGCGGTGATGGTTCTAGCAGCCGCCGTTTCGAGTCCGGCTGACCAGCGTTGCGGAGGCTTGGTCACTTTTAACGACTTCGTGGCTGGGGGCCGGATCACCCCTTTGGGGAAACAAAACCTTTTCGCCACCACCACCCACACCACCCACAAACCACTTTGCGACCGCAAACCTTCGCCCACCGCTTCTCACCTCACGCTGCAGTGACGGCCGCTAGAGGGCACGCGAATCGTTGTCGACGCTCAGCGGTCGCAGGCCGGCGCCTCAGTTTCGTACCGCACACTGAATAACCGGGCTAATTGGTTAATGGCGCTTGATGGTTTCCCTCGCTTTGGGAGAAACTCCACGTTTGGGAATAGATGTAGCACGCTCCCCACATCTCCCCTTTCGCTCTTCCTTACTCCCTAGACTTGATCTGTGCCGACGCTTCGCATTGGCAAATTGTTGGACATCGACGAAATTGTTGTACCACCTTTTTTCTGCTCTTTTGTTGCCTCGAGGATCGGTGAAACCTTCGCCGAGGTGTTGCTACGAAAGATGTTTCTTGTATTGCGTGCAACAAGCCTGTTGCCGCAGCAATAACGGGTAATGGTGTTGCCCGTGGCTCCCTTATTGGCCTATTAAGAGGTAACTACGAAAAAGTAACAGGCACTATTCATTTGAATTTTGGCGCTGGCTTCAATTTGTGAAACTATTTTATGCAATGGCAGCCGGTATGATGCCACGGAGCTAATCTTCTGGATCGAATTCACGCTGTAGAAACTACGTCAGCTAAAAAAAGCGTTCGCTCGTAATGAGAGAGAGAGAATAAAATGAGGGAAAGGCAGGGAGGTTAACCAGAAAATGGAGCATCCGGTTTGCTACCCTGCACTAGGGGAAGGGGGAATGGGGAAGAAAGATTGGAAAGAAAGCGAAGAGGGAAATAGACGCGCGCGAGAAAAAAAAGGAGGGGGGGGAGCTGGGGTGCTACAGTCTATACAATAGGCCGCTGCCACGCAAAAAGTTCAGTAAGGCCTTCACTGATTTTCTGTGAGCACACAAATCATGTCGTCTTTCCAGCACTGATTGTTCAGACAAAGGTCTGTCGTCAAGGTGAGCTAACGCAGCAGCTAGTTGCCGTCTTTGCAGGCTGTAACGAGGGCAGTGACAGAGAACGTGCTCTATAGTTTCATCGCTGCCGCAATGACCGCAAGCAGCACTGTCTTCCATGCCGATTCGGAAGGCGAAAGCTTTGGTGAAGGCGACACCAAGCCATAGTCGGCAAAGCACCGTTGTCTCGAGTCGGGAGAGTCCAGACGGAGGCCGGAGTCGACGAGACATGTCCAGTCTACGCAGTCGCGTGTGCCGTAAGCACTCGGTGTTCCACAGGGATTTTAATTCTGCATTAGCGATTTTTCGGATGGTCATTGCAGCATCAGTCCTTGAAAATGGCATAGATTTTTCTTCACCATCTTCGTGTGCTGATCGGGCAGCTGCATCGGCATGTTCGTTGCCCAATATGCCGCAGTGACTTGGAAGCCACTGAAACGTGATTCTGTGTCCTTCGTCGAAGAGGTGGTGAAGCAGCTCTCTAATTTCCAGCACTAGTTGTTCATGAGGTCCCCGGCGTAAGGCGAATATCAAACACTGTAGTGCTGCCTTAGAGTCCGTGAACACGCTCCATTTCTTGGCTTCTTGGTGTTTAATGACTTGAATTGCGCTACGTAGAGCAGCAAGTTCCGCAGCTGTCGATGATGTCTGGTGGGATAAACGAAACTTCACCGTTGTCGCTGTTGCAGGAAAGATCACCGACCCTGCAGACCCATCCACTTTAGTTGAAGCGTCAGTATATAAATGAGTATGGTCACTGTATTTCTCATATAACAAGAGAAGAGAAAGCTGCTTTAGCGCTGGAGACGAGAGCCGGGCTTTTGACCCTATGCCTGGAACCGTGAGTTCAACATGTGCACAGGTCATACTCCATGGGGGAGTTGAAATCCTCGATGGAGTTGTATATCCCGTAAGAATGCGTGTGCGATATGACAAGACTGTCTGGCAAAATGAGGCACGAGGTCGGGCTTCTGGCAGTGAATCTAGATGATGGGCAGGGGCACGAGTAAGATGCCTCACGTGTGCTCTGAGCACTTCCATCATGATATGCGTCTTTAGCGGGTAGTCATTAGCGATCTCGATTGTCTTAGCTGTTGATGAACATCGCGGTAGCCCCAGACAAACTCGCAGAGCCATGGCCTGGATGCTTTCGAGAGTCCGAATGTTGGTTCTACAGGTATTGGTCAACACAGGCAAACTGTAGCGCAAATAGCCAAGGAAAAGCGTCTTGAACAATTGCATCATTGCATGTACTGAAGTCCCCCAGGTTTTTCCTCCGAGATACTTGAATAAGTTAGTAATTTCTGTCAGCTTCTTCTTCAAGTGGGCCACATGTGGGCCCCAGCAGAGGTCTCTATCAATGAATACGCCTAGAAATTTGTGCGTCCTGACATATGGTATGACTTGGCCATCGATTGATATAGCGTATGGTCTCATTGGCTTTCGACTAAAAGCAATCAATGCACATTTCGCTGGCGAGATTTTCAGACCCTGGTCCTTGAGGTACACTGATACCAACGTCACAGCTTTCTGAAGTCTTGCGCGCACCTGAGGCCTTGTCACGCCAGATGTCCAGACGCAGATGTCGTCAGCGTACATGGATAACTGAACCACACTTGGTAATCGTCTACAAGACCAATGAGAACGAGGTTGAAGAGGGTTGGACTCAAGACGCCACCTTGCGGGACTCCACGATGCGTTGGGTGTTGGGAAGTTGGACCATCTGCAGTGTTCACAAACAAGGTCCGCCCTTGTAAATAACTGCGTGTCCAACAATACAGTTCCCGCCTAGGCCCACTGACTCGATGGCTTCGAGGATGGCGTCATGTAGAACGTTGTCGTATGCTCCTTTTACGTCAAGAAACATGGCTGCAGATAGTCGTTTACCTGCCTTTTGTTGCTGGACATATGTGACGAGATCTATAACATTGTCGATCGCACATCGGTGACGGCGAAAACCAGCCATGGCGTTCGGATATATCTCATAGTATTCCAGGTACCATTCAAGCCTGGCCAAGATCATTCTCTCCATTACCTTTCCTTCGCAACTTGAGAGTGCGATCGGTCGGTAAGAGGCAATGTCCAGGGGAAATTTGCCAGGCTTAAGGATCGGTACCAAGCGGCTAATCTTCCAATCTTGTGGAACGACGCCAGCTTGCCAGGAATCGTTGAAGATGTTAAGGAGTGCTTCTCGTGCCCGTTTACCAAGGTTGCACAGCATCTTGTATGAGATGTCATCCGGGCCAGTTGACGACGACTTATTACATAAGACGAGCGCCGCATCGAGCTCCTGTGATGTAAACGGTAGATCCATGCGTGGGTCCCGTGAGTGAGGGATATGATTCACTGTATGTATGCTTGTGTACGCTGTCTGGCCCACGGTCATAGCGCAGAAATCTTCTGCTACCTCAATTTCATGCCGGCGATGAAAAAGTGCAAGGGCTTTGAAGGGAAAACGCTGCTCTGGAACAGAACGTAGGCCTCGCACAATTCTCCATATCTGAGACAGTGGTTTATGAGGATCTAGCGACGCACAAAATTTCCTCCATCGTTGGGTGTCTAATTTGTCAAGGCGCCGTTGTATCTTCTTTTGGATGCGCCGGGCTGTCCGTAGATCGTCTGTGGAATTGGTGCGTCGGTATCGTCTTTCGGCACGACGGCGTATCGCACGAAGTCGCTCCAGCTCGAGGTCATATTCAGAGTACTTCGAAGAGCATATTATTGTGCGCATAGTCGCATGTGCAGTTTCCTTAATAGCTTGCTGAAGACCATTGGACAGGCCTTCTTCACAAGCATCCTCAAGTTGAGTTTTGAACACACTCCAATCTATTCTTTGTGTTGTGGTAGAGGAGTACGTGTTCGAAATACCTTTATTCTTCAGGTAAGTGGGGATGTGGTCGCTTCCGTGTGTTTCAATGTCCAAAAACCACTTTACCCGTGTAGCAAATCGGCGTGAAACAAAGGACAAATCAAGGCAGCTGCTATATGTAGTGCCTCGTAAAAACGTAGGACTGGCGTCATTCAGAAGGACGAGACCATGGCTGGAAACCAATGATGCTAGACGTCGTCCCGTTGAATTAAGCCTTGAGCTTCCCCAGATGGGATGATGCGCATTTAAATCCCCGGTGATAACCCACGGACCCGGATGTGCCCTTAACATGCCGTCTAGTTTGTTGGCGTCGAAATGACTTGATGGGGATATATACACGCCTAGAAGTGCGAATGTCACCTTTCCTTTTTTAACAGACAAGCACACATACTGATTGCCGTCGTGAGGTTGCACTGGCTGGACGACGTAAGTAAGCTCCCGGCGAATAAATACAACAACCTTGCTACTTTCGATGTCACTTGAAGAGAAAAATGACTCGTAGCCGGATAATCTGATTGGGTGCGATAATTTCGGTTCACATATAATCATGATAGGAAATCGGTACAGATGAACAAACTGGCGAAAATCGGATATGCGAGATCTCAGACCTCTTGCGTTCCACTGAAAAATCGACGCTTCTCGGACCTCCTGACAGAACGACTTGTGATTGTCGGCCATGGCTTTACTGGAGGCTTGCAAGGACCGGACTCAACGCGTCCAGCACCATTAGGCCGCTCCTAGCAGTTGGCGTATCGATGCTTGTCAGAAGACTTCTGATGACACTCACAATGGATCGCAGCAAAGGAATAATTTGACGATCTGCTTTTGGAGCCTCGTCATCAGCAGCATTGGCTTTCACTGGGAGTAGAGAGTGGGAAGGCTGTTCGGAAGGCCGTGCGTTCGCAAGCACCGGCCAGTCTTCAGGGGAGAGAGGCTTCGCCGGTGGAGGTATTCTTGTACTCTCTGGCTTTCTACTGGATGTTGATGGTGGTGTAGACCGAAGTGGTGCATGAATATCACCATGACTGGAGCGCTTCCGTCGGTGGCGACGTCGACGCCGGATTTTCTGTGAAGCTTCTCTATGGGTGGAGTTATCCCTGACCATTTCTTTCAGGATACTCATTTCTTTCTTGAGTCTTGGGCATTCCTTAGACGTGGCCTCATGCGTACCTCGACATATTATCCAAAAAAAATTCGGCGCATAAACTCTCGTACGTCAGGTTAGCCTAAAAAGAGCGACAAACTATAGAATGGTTAGCATCTGGGCCAATTCTGCCAAGGGTTTCAATGAAACGCCATTTGTTAATGTCAACACTGCGTTCGTGTTTCTTGTCTTCAGCCGTGAGTCTAAATTTACCTGCAGCCACTCGACCTTCGAGAAACACGGAGTAATTACACCTGTAGCTGAATGTTGTGGCGATGGGCAATGCTGTTGAGCTATTGGGCTGTTTAAAGGCCTGGATAAGGTAGTGAACAATGCAATGCATAATTCAATGCGTAACAGTGTACTCAGATTTGGGTGCACGTTAAAGAACCCCAGGTGGTCAAAATTTCAGGTGGTCAAAATTTACGGCGTCTCTCATAATCAAATAGTGGTTTAGGGACGTTAAACCCCACAAATAAATCAATCAATTCAATGCGTAAGGTCGTAAGTAATGTAATGAAAGCAACTGGAAAGTGAACTTACGACGCAGGCCTCATTTGCAAATGCTGCATTCAAGAGAAATATAAGTAAAAAAGGAAGGTTGAGAGGCTAACCAGAAGGGCGTGTCCGGTATGAAGTCCTGCATCTAGGTTGGGGAATAGGAAGTTGAAAGAGAGAGTGAAAGAAAAAAAACAAGTCAAAGTGGGCTAAGTACTCATTAAGCTGCTTATATCAAGGAACAAAACGAGGCTTAAAGTGGCGCGGTCTGGATCAATATGCTTATGAGACACGCCTTATCAGTATATGCGTCAAAAAGAACCCCAGGTAGCCACACCACTATAGGTGACCCGGGGTTCTTTGAAGCTCTAGATGAGGCGTCGTGCAATAGAATATTTTCATATTAAAGCTCATTGCAAAAAGTAAGGTGCACAGGGGCTCTAAACTGCAACTGGACGAACACTAAATGGCGTCATTCTGAGTAGAATCTATAAATGAATGAATGAATGAATGAATGAATGAATGACATAATGAATGAATGAATGAATGGAGAATGAAAGAATGATAACTTTGCTTTGAGGAAGATCTTTATTTCTTAAACGTAAGGCACAGGCTTGCTTAACGGCCAGAGATATTTCAAACTGAATTATGCCCAACAGTGCACACGATAAACTCGATACTATAATACAAAAATGTTCTGGCTGCTTTTATAAGCATATTTCTAAGCTACATGCACAGTGGTATAACCTAGCTGCTTGCAGGGAAATTGCTTGGTGGTGCTTCTTGTGCGGCAACGCGCTCAGTTATTTTTTCTTCTTTTCTTCTGTTTTCTAACCTTGCAATTGGAACGCAAGAAGGCGTACTTTATGTTATTCTGCGCAGAGTATTATTTCCGCGGTGGTAGGTTTCATTCAATGTATGAGATGAAACACGCCTCCCAGATCCTGCTACACCGCGGGAACGTGTATATTCAGGGGAAATATAGCGCCTCGCCCCTTTGCTCGCGATGAAGATATATGAATAATAAAAGACGCCTGGAGCTCATGGCACTGAAAATTAGATTAAAATATGTCGGCCATGCAGAAAAACACACCGCGCCTATTTCAGCCCACAGCTTCAAATAATGTCAGAAAATACGTTTAATATTTGTTGTTGAAAGTCATGTAACATTTCTTCTTTCATTTAGGTTTCAGCATGGTTAAACTTGGACTCCTTCTTACTTTTATTTTAGTGTGCGAGCATGCGAATAAACTTCAAATAAAACCACAGCCTATGCGAGTTTCTGAAACAAGAGCAAAATCAATTGCGCATAAAAAACTGCGAAAAGTAAACTGTGGCTATTTTTTGCAAAACTTGACTAATGGCTGTGCATTTTCTTTTTTTTTCATTTTCTGGCAGGACACCTCGGTACTCAGATAATCGTACAAAAAATAGTATTTCTCTTTTAGAGGCTCAGTCGCTGTTTACCAGAAATGTCGAGGTAGGGTATTCACGAATAATAATAATAATAATAATAATAATAATAATAATAATAATAATAATAATACGCCAACGGCGTTTAAAGAATTGTTTCGCATCTTAGTGCTTTGGCTTTCATAGTCTTTAGAAATTTTGCAGATGCTTCTGAATTGGTTTGTGTTTACGTTGCAAAAGGTCTGAGAAAGCCTACTGTTGCCTGTCATTCTGAATGCATAGACTGACAGACAACATTAAGGCTTGACATTCCTACAGTAACATTTTAAAAAAAAAATGACTTTTGTTGTGTTGGGGCGTGTTCACCGGCAAATGGTTGACTGACCGGTAAAGTAGGAGCGCTACGGTGATACCGTACCTGTATATGCGTACCATATTTCCGTATCTCGCTAAAAGAGCTTATTGCTATTCATATAGCCTCTACATCGCCAGAATAACCCAAATGTAGTTTCACGGATAGCGAGGCGATGAGACGAACCCGTTATGGCAGGGCCGCCTACATAAACAGGTGAAACCGAGTGTTTTGTGTAGTTGGAGTTAGACGGGTTGCTGTCGAGCTTATTACAATGCAAATATTTTGACAGTAGTATAGTACGCGGGAACTTTGCGCCAGCATGCGTGCAGAAGTGCGACCCACGAATGTGCACCACTTGCACGCATTCTTGTATGCGCAGTTTCTCAGTAGTTGATACCCTCTCTGTCATGAACATGGCGGCGATTGGTAGGACAGTGTTATCTTTTGTCGAGGTGACTTGTCCTATCACGTGTTCACGCTTCGTTCTTGCCTTCATGTGAACGCATTACCGTCGTTAGTTTCTTTAGCAACTTAAAGGTTGTCTTGCAGAGCACGAGGACGAAGGTCTCTCCCGGCATCGAGATGGCAGAGAGGGAGCATCGCGCTATGAGAAAGAAAGATAAAAAGTAAGAAACAGAAAAGAAACCACCAAGAGAGAGAGAGAGATAAAGATGCAAGGAAAAGCAGGGACGTTAACCAGACGCACATTCCGTTTGCTACCCTGCACTCGGTAAGAAATGGAGAGGAGAAAAAAAGGTTGCAGAGAGATAAGAAACTTGAAAAGAAAGCAGGGAAAAGAAATATGAAAATAAGAGAAAGAGGGAAAGAAAGAAAAATAAAAGAGAAAGTAAAGTAGAAAAGAAAGGAGAAAAAAAGAAAGAACCGAAGAAAGGAAGGAAGGAAGAAAGGAAGGTAGGAAGAAAGGAAGGAAGGAAGATAGGAAGGAATAAAAAAGAAGGAAACAAAGAAAGGAAAAAAGAAAGAAAAAAAGGAAGGAAAGAGAAAAGTAAAAAAGGGAGAAAGAAAGCAAGCAATCGAGAAAGAAAAATAGTTGGTCAGGCACGCCCACGCCAAGTTATGCTCATCCTCTTTTTTTGCGAGAGGGAAAAACCTCCGGAGTTTATTTTTCCGAAGACAAGTGACCTAAAGGAGCCACTCTGACAAAGCCCCTTGCATAAACACTTCGGTGCGCGGCAAAACTAAGTGCTTTGCAGTTGCAGAGGCACGAGTCTCGAATGCACTCTCTATTATCGCCCCGTATTTAACGTCGCATTCCTTGTTTATTCGCTGACATCACACTTATGGACTAGTTTACCATATTATTCCTCCTTTCCTGTCATTGTGCATTCCGTTCGCCGGAACACTGCAATTTCTTCGTGCTCCAGAGTAAGGACTAACACTGCTATAAAAGCACTCCTTTTGAATCTACTTTTCAGCCAGATCAAAGCAGACAGCAAAGCTCGCTTAGCTATCCCGATTTTCGCACATACGTGGAGTAAGAGAGATGCAGTTTTGGGGATGTTTTTGCAGGTGTTGTAAAATGGCACACATTTTCAAAGCCGTATAATCTTTCAACTGTGCTTCACAGGAGTGACCTACATTTAAAGATATGTCTACCTATATTTATGGTTTCGTAGCTGCACTCGAAAAGAGTGGTGCGCGCGTGAATTCGATCGCGGGCACCGTCGGCTCCCCGACCAGGCCCCGATCGCATTCACGCCTACACGCGGGAGGCTCCCCCACGCACGCTGTGTTTGGAGGCACCTTTGCAGCTTCTGTGCCAGTTGTCACGTGAACATAAAGAGCGGTGGAGAGCTTGAAGTTGGGTGGAGGCTGTGCTCCTGGGCATCGCTACAGGCGCCTGAGCATATATGTCGACTGCACCTAGTGCCGTTTACAAACATAAAATTGGTCTGTACTGTTAATGCGAGTAAGACTTTGCACAAATAACGAACTGTGTCAAGACGTTGGAATAGGCAAGAGTGGCGATGTGGGCTTGTTGGTGAAATACTTGTTGGTGAAACAGTCGGAATAGGCCTCTCGCACCGGCGGTCGGTCCATGCGAAAGCCGACAGGCCGCAGAAACAGTGATCCTCGCCCCGAGTTGGTCGACGATGGCGCGATCAAAATAATAGATGACGCGGAGTGTTGAATAAGGAACGAATAGACTTTGGCGGCGAGCACCGCTGCGCCTGCGTGGTTGCCTCTGGGACTTCACGGAAACCGGAGGCCGAAGCGGCGACTTTCCAGAGCGCTATCTAAAATCAAAGGCTCTTCCAACTTTTTCCTATTTTCGTGGGCTAAGGGGAATCGTCACAGTACTCCGATGGAGCGACGACGGAGCGCAATTGACGTTTTGTTCGAGCACCCCACTCCCCAGCTTCAATATATAGATGCCTACCACAATGAGGAGATCGTTCAGCCTATAACTTTTTTATACTGTGGTGGACGATGTCTGACGAAAAATTTAAGGAAAGAATATAATCCCATCTTGCAAACTATTGCTGAGAAGGCAGTTGAGCGCCTTCGATAACGAGTACTACCATCATCTGGCAGTATGATGGTCACAAGGCGATAGATAGATGGATAGATAGATAGATAGATAGATAGATAGATAGATAGATAGATAGACAGATACATAGATAGATAGATAGATAGATAGATAGATAGATAGATAGATAGATAGATAGATAGACAGATAGATAGATAGATAGATAGATAGATAGATAGATAGACAGACAGACAGACAGACAGACAGACAGACAGATAGATAGATAGATAGATAGATAGATAGATAGATAGATAGATAGATAGATAGATAGATAGATAGATAGATAGATAGATAGATAGATAGATAGATAGATAGATAGATAGATAGATAGATAGATAGATAGATAGATAGACAGACAGACAGACAGACAGACAGACAGACAGACAGACAGACAGACAGATAGATAGATAGATAGATAGATAGATAGATAGATAGATAGATAGATAGATAGATAGATAGATAGATAGATAGATAGATAGATAGATAGATAATTAGGACACGCCGCATAACTAAGAATGACAGTAAAATAAATCAACCTTCAGTTTCATTCTCCAAACAAGATATTGTATATATATAGATATGTCTTTGCGTCCCGTGATCAATGAAGGAACAATTAGACGCTTCATGACAGTTTGAAACACTCATCGTTACGCGCTAAATAGTCTTTAATAATATTATCTGCGCTTTTACGTCCAAAAATGATGATGTCACTATGAAGCACGCCATTATGAAGGGCTGCGAAAAAGTTGACATTCTGGACTTCTTCAACATGCACCCAAACGTTCTTTTTTTGCGGCATGATTTAAGCTTATGCGCACAGTGTCCGATTACGCTAGCGTGCTTTGATCTTGATGGCAGCACTCGAACATCATAGAATTTTTTTCGGTATAGCAAATCCTGTTTTTTGTAAGACGATGTACGTTTATGTATGTAGGTAATAATTTATAGCATCATACTGTTAATCAACATCTCCTGCTCAGAACAGAGAGGAAATACATCAAATACCAATTTACATGTGAAGTACGCTCAAGGAAGCGTAGAATGTCAATCTAATAAAACATCAATGCAAAAATATCAAACACTTAAAAAGCGCAACGCCAAAAGCATGTGACTAAGACATGCGCCTTATTCCTGATAAAGTGTACCTTTCATTACATGCACACAAAATTATTATGACGTATTACCATGTGTATTTATTCTACAGAAGCACAATCATGCCCTAAGACGGGAGCATTCGCACAAACGACGCGCGCAATAAATTTTTCGTGAGCACTGTGTCCAAACAAGCTTCGAACATAATATTAAAGAAAGAATACCGCAAAGTTAGTATATGTGCAGCATGTTGCGTGTTTGTATCCGTAATGTGCAGGCTATATCGACGGCCGCTGCATTCCCGGGAAATGAGGCGTGAGTGACTGGGCACGCGATAGAGGGGAACGATCGAAACCAGCCGCCCGCCGCCCACGTCGGTGAATGATCGCTTTGGCTTTCTGTAAATTGGCGCGATGACCCTCTCCAGTGTGACATCCGAATATCAATGGGTTTGTACGGACTACTTGCGGAGAAGAAATATCGTGGATGCGCAAATGTTTTTTTGTTTATTTTATCCAACTGGCTGACGAAATGCAGCATAAATAAACTGAGACCTCATGCATCCAGGCGCGCATTTTTGGAGGGCATCATCATATTATCGCTGTTGATAGGCGCTTTTGACTGGGCGAGAGGTGGGGCGAAGTAGTCGCTTCAATCATAGGATAAAATCGTTCTGCAGTTTCTCACCATAAAAACAGGGTTGAGGAATCACCTGTTCGCTTAACTTGCTTTTGTTTGAACCGAAGCTGTAGATTCGCCTGTCTTTCCTAGCTCTAAACGTTCGACTGACTTTTTCTGAGTGTTATTTCATGTTTGATAGCATTCTGCATTCGCTTCTCTCTTCCAAAGATCTGGGTCTAACTACCAACCGGCGCTGGTGTTTCGCGAAGTTTTTTTTTTTACTCGGAAAGATGAAATAGCTCTTCGGTTATACTGGAATTCTGGTGTTATAAACATGCACCAAACTCGGCATACTCAATGGCATGAAAAGTAACCCTAATTTGTGATGCAATGGCGGTCGTCTTTGACCTATTTCGGTACGTTGAGCGTAACGCCAAGCGACGACACGAGACAACATAGGACAACCGCCTGGGCTCCTAAGAAGCTGCGCGATCAATACCACATTTGATGTCACGCAAAGTGACACTACCGTTTTAGTAGGGTGCTCGCAGTGCCAGTTAGCCATTCCAAAGGGCAGGCTGCGTCCACAGTATTGTTGCGTACGCTAGGCTAACCTATTGCATAAATTTTCACGTCACGCTAAGATTTCGTAGAGCACTAGAGAAACAACGAAGACGAGCACTAACATCATCGAAATGTTTGGCGGGAAAGGGGCTACCTACTGTTAAATTAACGCACCACTGTACATTACCAGCATGTTCTACTTAGCACTTTAGACACTAAAACCATATTTTATCGTCTACGAATGCCGTTTCTTGTTTGATGCGTGCACTTATTTCAGAGAGTAGCCTAATTGGCTCTTTGTATATGATCCCTCATTTTTGGCCAGTTCAAATATTTGGTTAAATTGGCAACATGAGCAAGCCGTATAACTTATGCAGCGAAACCTATGAGATGTAGATAATGATGGCTGCAAATGACGGCCGCAAATGATCGAAAGGTGAGAGCCTATTGCTCAATAAATCAAAGTGCACGACTTCGTCGCTATAATGGTTTGTAGACTTGGTCTGTCAACCGAAGAGAGTATTGGGATTCAGTGGGCCGTTAAACGGGAAGGCAGTGCTCCTATAGCGATCGAAAGCCACGCTTGACGAACAAAAGACGTCGAAGAATCCGAAGACAAAGCCTAAACATTGGCCTAGACCATTCTAGCGAATCATGTCACCAAAATAGCCGGAATGGGAGCAGAAAAAAAAAGTCAGTATGCAGCGAAGGCCCAGGTCCAGACATTTACTCCACTCAGCAAAACAAACGTGAATATTCATTCTGTTGGCTAGAAATGTTGTCTCGTGCGTCCAACCAGATTTGAGTACCTAAGTGCACTCGAAGTGGGCATGTATTGTTATTAAGGTAGAGAGCGCCATCAGCGAATCATCGGTTTGCGCTGCAAGAGTCATTATGGTGCCGTAATGATCTGTACATTTGCCGTCTACTATTCAGCTCGGTTGCGGCAAACGAACATCATTAGACGAGTCAGCGTTTCTTTCCAATTTGTGAATAAAAGCTTGATGACGTTCACTGTTATTGTGCACCAGGAGTTTCTGTGCTATTGTGTTTTTTTTTCTTTTCTTTTGTCGTTCCGGTATTGGAACAGTTTTTGAAGACTTTCACGTCCTTTTCATTGTACGGTGTTGAATTCGAAATGCAACAATACATAATTCAAAATACTCTATTATGGTCAGAGGTAGAGAGATTATGGAAAGGTCATATCAATTGTGATGGTCTCGTACGCAAATGACACAGAAGATGTGCGGAAATGTGGACGTTTTATTGGTGAATAGCACTCCATGTTCTGCGTACGTAGGAGTGAGTTGGGGCGGTGACATTCACGTGGCGTATTCGAAGGAAGCAAATGGTACCCGAAATGCACAGAGTTCGTCATGCATTCTCATGAGACAATTCGTGGGCGTAAGCCAAAGCCTTCTTGTTACTTGTTTTTTTTTTATTTCCTCAGTCGATATAGTGATTCTTTCGTGCCAGCTTCCAAACATTTCGGCACTTAACCTGGTTTCGCAGCACCTACAAGATAGTGGACATGGAAGCCCTTTGCGCCTTACCTGGTTACTATTACACTTATTGACTTCATCATGGGACGTGACACACTTAGGCTTCCTGAGACGTCACGCTGTCGTCATGAGGCGGCATAATCAAATGATGAATAGTTTTGGCATCACCTGTGCTCTATCTCCTAGGCGAAACGCAGATGTCAGTGGAGGCTTTTGCTGATTGATTTGTGGGGTTTAACGTCCCAAAACCACCATATGATTATGAGAGACGCAGTGGAGGCTTTTGCATTGAAAGTGATAGGAAAGCTAATGGTAAACAGAGCCGTAGTCACAAGTGACGCTGAGAAAGAAGGAAAGTGCAACGAGCATTGGATTCATTACTTTTATGGTGCAAAATGCAAATACAATGAACGAAACAGAAACAACAGGATTACAGTATAGACACGGAAGTTGAAGTGAACAATTGCGGATGAGCTTATTTCGATGTTGCTAAAAGTTCAGCTGAAACATCCTTTACCTCAATGTTTACATGAAGTGAGGGTACACAATCTAAAAGAACTGTATATCTTGGGTGATAAACTTCCCAAGACATTTTACTGTATCAGTTAAAACGTAGACTCACCGTTCATTCTTTTATCTGCTCATTGTTACTTATTATCGATTTTTCGCTCTGATTTCGGATACCCCTGACGAAAAAGGTTCTGTTTACGTCCAGTTTATTTCCTTTAAATTTAGGTCCTAAAAGCTAGCCTACTACCAAAAAACAGTGTCATGTCCTCTGCGCCTTGCTTCGTTTAATTGTTCGTTGGTTTCATTATGTCGTTCCTGAGAAAAAGGACAAGCTCCAGGAATGATTCTGCATTTCAGAAAGGAAGCAAGTCGTATCACGATCCACGTGGGCTGTTTAGCATACTGCGCCAACGTGTAACGATGCATTCCTCTCTGCCGAGTCTGCGAGAAGATCTAAGCACCGGGACTCTCGGCGCTAAGCATGCGGCGCTCATTTGCATAGTCAAGCCGGCCGCCAGCCTTCTACTGTAAGCCATGTTCCGCTTTTCCTGGCATCGTTAAAGAACGTTGAATGGCTTAACGCTATGCATCGCCCCGCGTCTTGAGCTCTGATCTCTCTCTTTCTTAGTTTTTTTTTTCTAAGATCGGGTATTACGCGCACTTGCGTTCTAGCTAGACCTTTTGCTTCTTCCGCTTCGGCAGAGGTTTTCTTCTCACTCTTAACGACTCAGGCGTTATATATTCGAAAATAAACTGTCTTTCACTCCTGGGCCTACTGGCGTCTGGTGTACGGAGGTGGGGCTTTGTGCTCTATAGAAAGTACGAGAAAGAAAGACAGGGATGACGAGGATAAAGAAAAGGCAGGAAGGTTAAGGAAGACGCTCGTCCGAATTTGATAGCCCCTGCTCTGGGTGAAATCAAAGAGCTTCCTACGCTTAACCTGAAGGAAAACTTGTGCTGAGAGCTGTTAGATGCATGTAAATGCTTGGATATGTCCGCTCCGAACTTGGCGCGGATTCGCAACATCCACGAAGAGCCCAGACACCTCTAAGACGCGTACGGCTTCATCGCATTCCTTGCGTCAAAGTGGTTGAAGTTGTGTTGAAGGAGCGCGTATTAAGCTATTCCAGATTTTTTTTTTTCGTAGCACAGAAACGACTTTCAGTTAACCTTGGAAACTTCTGCCCAGATGCACAATTTTACTAAGCGTAAATAGTAACGAGCGGGCGCTAAACTGTGAAGGCAGACGACAAGGCCAGCGTTCACTCTGCCACTGTTTGTCTTGTGTTTATTTCAACGTTTAGTCATGCCAAGAAGCTGAGGGAACTTTTATTCTAGAATAGAATGAACGTCAATAAGATCCACTCGTAAATTTTGGTTTGGGGAAGCTCTGCAGGCGCAGTCAGATCCTGCTTATGAACTGAAGCCAAGCTCATTCCCAGCCAACGCAAGCCTATTAGACACAGACCATCATTTTCATCAAGGCCACTACACCATTAAAAAAATTCGCATAGACAGTGGCGCCAGATATACATCTAGGTATTAGCGTGAGAACTCTTTCGGGTGAAGGGACAGACAGGCTGCAAGAGAGACATAATACAAATCACACGTTATCTGGGTGCCGGTTACAGTACAATGATCTACCCAAGTGGCCACTTGTGACACAGCGACGGTGACGTCTTGATAAAGTTGCGTAGGTCACATCATAGTCATTAACGATGAACTAACGACGACACAAATTTTGGTGAACTGTGGCTGCATGATGACCGTTGTACAGTGACGTCGTCAAGTGATTTTCTTTTTTTTTTGCACTACTATTGTTGGCGCCTCCGTTGACGGTCCGTTTCCGACTTTCATGTGGCATCAAACTTTAAGATAAATCTTGTCATCGAATTATTGATTACCGTAGGAATCCCTACTGCATATGCGCACAAGAGAACTTGAAGTGTACCGCTAGCTTCACACTTGCGTTCACCGGAAAACCGAAGTTCTGGAAGTAGTACTTTTAAGTCCCTGAGAAAATTGCGCCCGCCGACAACCATTAGCGAATTAGAAAAGCCCACTATCAAAGAACGGAGGTAACGAAACTCCTGACGGCCGAGTTCAGGAAGCCTTATTCTGATTGCGTTGCCCACCACACGTAAAACAAATGAAATATGCACCAAATATGCGTTGCAATATGTTTCAACGCATCCTGCGCTTACGGTGGCAACTGCTATCGGTACGTGACTTCGCATGACTGGTCTGTCTGTGTGAAACATTTTTTGTCTTCTATGCCCCCTCCCCCCGAAAAAAAAAGACAAGTTTCTGTACGTTTCAACTTTCCCCAGATGGACTGACACACGAATGTACGAATGGAGCCTTCGATTGCCATGACTCAGGAATTCAGTCACCCAATTTCTTAACACGTTGTAACACTCGCTGGAGCGTGAGGATTCCGTATTGAATATATCGATTTGGTAAGCACATATACCTAGATATTTCGGGAATTCATTTTGCATTTTTGGCGGCTAGATGCTGCGCATACTTTTGAAACAAGCATTACTAACGTGGTTCGTTGACACATATACCGGCTAATTCAAAATAGAGCCAAGATTAATTTTCAAGGAAGCCACTATATCGGAAATCTATCTATCTATCTATCTATCTATCTATCTATCTATCTATCTATCTATCTATCTATCTATCTATCTATCTATCTATCTATCTATCTATCTATCTATCTATCTATCTATCTATCTATCTATCTATCTATCTATCTATCTATCTATCTATCTATCTATCTATCTATCTATCTATCTATCTATCTATCTATCTATCTATCTATCTATCTATCTATCTATCTATCTATCTATCTATCTATCTATCTATCTTTCTATCTATCTATCTATCTGTCTATCTATCTATCTAACTTCTATCTATCTATCTATCTATCTATCTATCTATTTATCTATCTATATTGCTGCTCATGGCAAATGATTTTATCACTCACTTTTCTTTCTCCTTATTTACGTTACATTGGTTCTAATAACTTCCCCTATATATTCCTTGGCATTATCGTCTGTTCAAAACACGGAAATACGAGCTCTTAGGTATACATTTCTTTTTCTTATATATATATATATATATATATATATATATATATATATATATATATATATATATATATATATATATATATATATATATATATATATATATATATATATATATATATATATATATATATATATATACAACCCGTTCGTAAATCGTGAGGTGACCTTGGCCTGAAAAATTTTCACATACATTTGATTCATACGTGTTACGAGATCATTGGATACAAGGCATATGTGTCATATGAGATTTTTCCTTTAGAAGGATAGAGCTCAGGACCAACGTTCTTGTGGGGCCGCATTTTTCACCAAACAAAAAGGTTTTCTTGGAGAAAATTTGGTATGAATTTCAACAGAGCTTCGTTCGACGAAGCCGTTATTTATCAATCACCTTTTTTAGAGCACTTCCACTAATTTGCGGTATTCTACGTAAGTCATTTGCAAGTATATACTTCATGATACATTGACTTCGAGGGTATAATGCTGGAATGCTACATCGACGAATCTTGTTGAAGTACAGGTTAGATTTTTCAAAAAAATGAATGCGTGAAGCCCTGACAGTCTTCATAATACAAAATTGGGTAGGCAAGACTTTGAGCCACATAAATAGCCAGTAGCTTGCCATCTGGAGCCTGAAACTAGGATAAATGAACGTTCTCGCTCAGCGTTCGAAACACGAAAAGCAATTTTTATTTACACGCACGAAGCGGGATATATAGCGAATGATGTCGATATGTAAGGAAAGTATTAAATTATCGACTTAAGCTTGCCGTATGCTGGCCAATGATTGAAGTTTCCGTCAAGCTGTATAAGCGTTCAGAGTGGTTTTCTGCGAACTTTTTCTTGGGACTATGGATCTTTCTTATTTGCGTCTAAGCGAGTTTGATCTGGGTCATTGCTTAACTTATGGCCTGGATTCAGGCGTAGGACCATTGAGGCTATAACTGGAAAAATATTATGTGAAATCGGCACTAAGATCGAGCACCTATAAAAGTGGAGGTAGTCGGACATGACCTCAGTATTTTCAGATAAACTAATAAAAATTGAAAGAAGTTCAGGCCTGAAATAAGATAATACAGCAAATTAATTTAGTCCTGTCATCAATAATGCTGCGAGGTTTCATACAATATATAAATATATATAGGCATGGTGGTACAGTGGTCGTAGCGTTGCAAGTGGTCAAGTAGATCCTCCGTGATAAGTCACAACGTAGTTTATTTCTTTCGACGTTTCAGCGAGAGTCTGGCAGACCAGACACTGGCTGAAACGCCATATATATATATATATATATATATATATATATATATATATATATATATATTTATATATATATATATATATATATATATATATATATATATATATATATATAATTTTTATTATCACTAGTCACATGCTCCTATAGACCACACCAACATAATGATGATAATAATATTAGTAATAATAATTTATCATTGCTAATTATCTAAAAGTTTATAGGTTTCACGAGCAAAGCCCCGTCATGCTAGTCAGGCAAGCAGTACAATAAAGTGCGCTGCATATTTTGACCACATGGTTTGCTTTGACAATCTAAATCCTACTACGCGGGCCCATAGTGCTGCTAGTCTGTCAAAATGCGAGCACCATAACATAATTCAAACCCGTGTACTTCTGGTTAGCAGCCTAACAGCCTTAGCTGCGAACACAACACAAAGAGCGATCCCGTTTCCGGAAGGTTCTCATGTGACATTCATGGAGACCCACTCTCCCCAGAAGTTCATCCGGGTCAGTGTTCCATTGCATCAGATGAAATCAGACTCCGAGTGCTGTTGGCTTGTTCGAAAAGCCAAAGCAATACCTTATGCAACGGTCGTTGACACTGGGCAGAGGCAAGTTCAGGCCAGGAGAGAGTGCAGCGAACCCTGTCATGACATCACGATGCTTGAGGTCGTTGTTCTCACTCCCATTCTTTAGCGGGTGACGCACGTGAAGGTCGGGCCAGATGGGGTCAAGAAAGGGTGAACTCTGAACTCGTGCCAAGTTCAGAATAGTTGACTGTTGTGCGGGGTGTTGGCTTTGACGTGGAAACAATCGTGAGAGTGCAACAAAGCACGACTTACACAGGGAGAACGGCGAGGACAGCCGCAAAATTTCGGCCGAGTTCATTCAAGAACGATCCACACTTTTATATACCGACACCTTGTTTATGGGCACCACCACAACAAACACAAAAATATGAATGAGACGAAAAAAAAATTGGAACTCAGCCTTGTACAGTGCAATAAAGGTTTCACTGACGCACTCTCTCACCTGCCTTTTTTAATAAGAAAAGCTTCCATCATTTCGCGAACCGTTTTACCTATGCTTCTGCCTATGAATTTTGCACAACAAAACCACGGTTTGAAATGCGGGCAAGCCAATCAGTGGTACACAAGGTATCTCCTCTCCTTATTATTAGGATGTCTTTCGTGTTCCCCGAGTCGGTTATTAAGGCAGCGCCCTGTGTGATCGATGTAGACTTTGCCGCAGGACAGGGAGATCTCCTAGACGGCATCGTTAGCACACTTTACAAAACGTTTTTTATTGTTTCTTTAGGGAGCCCTCCTTTTGCTCCACAAGTAGTGTGCCGGATTAGCATTGCGAGCTCCTTTGAGGCCGAGAAAACCAACGGCGCGTTGAACCAACTAGCCACATTTGTTTTTTTCAGGCTGTGTGCGACCTTGTGCATGTACGGGACAACAGCTGGCCTCTGCAAGTCCGCCAGGGATTTAGCAGGATCTTTTTTGAGTCGCCGTGCTTTATCATCTTGAAAAGCGTCTCATTAACAGAGACAATGACCGACCTAGGGAAAAAAACCGAAACAGGCCTCTGCAAGTGAAGATCATAACTGTCTTCGACACAGTGAATGCACGATTTCCGAAGCGCCGATTCTAAACATAGTGTCGCCATGCCTTGTATGCCGATGTGTGTCATGTTTTGTTGTGCTCTCACGATGGTTTTTATATAGCGCCAAGTCTTTGACGCGAAATTAGTGGCGTGACAAGCTCATGATGCATGGGTGCTCGAAACGTGTTTATACATCTGGCACGATAAAGACATAAAGAAATAAGCGCAGTATGCCGGCCTCAAAGTGTACACGGACATAGTTACGTTGTGATGCGTCAATGATTTCTGTCAATAATGCCAATGGGGCCCTGAACTGAGCGCTCCATTCTGCGAAGGGTACTTTATTGTTGCATAATTTAACGGTTGAGGAGTGAAGATCTTTCAACCCTAATGATCTCCGACCGTTGTCGTGGAAGCTCACCATTGTCTCGAGTCGAAACGTAGTTGCGAAACATGCGAGCGCCATACCGTCTACAGAGCGTAATAGCACGCATATGATTTGAAAATAAACCACTACTATGTCCATACGTTCGTCCGTCTGTGCATGCATGTGGTCGGGCGCCCGTTCGTCTGTGGAACGGTCGTACGTCCTTCCATCTGCCCGTGCGTCCATCCACGTGTTCGTCCGTGCGTCCGTACGTTCATGCGTCTGTGCATCCGTTCGTCTGTCCGTTCGTCCGTCTGTTTCTTCTTTATGGTAGTCGGTGACTTGAACGAAGACATGAACTCACGGCGTAGCTTTGTCGTGGATCTGCAGCCATTTTTTCTTTGTCGTTGTGCCCTTACAAACATGCAATAAAGACATGCTTGAGGCGTGCTTCTGCCAGAGAACGATAGGCGGTTTTAGAACACCACTAGCAAAGATAGCCGCCGCTGCGGTCGCCTGCCTGCCTGCCTGCCTGCCTGCCTGCCTGCCTGCCTGCCTGCCTATCTATCTATCTATCTATCTATCTATCTATCTATCTATCTATCTATCTATCTATCTATCTATCTATCTATCTATCTATCTATCTATCTATCTATCTATCTATCTATCTATCTATCTATCTATCTATCTATCTATCTATCTATCTATCTATCTATCTATCTATCTATCTATCTATCTATCTATCTATCTATCTATCTATCTATCTATCTATCTATCTATCTATCTATCTATCTATCTATCTATCTATCTATCTATCTATCTATCTATCTATCTATCTATCTATCTATCTATCTATCTATCTATCTCAGTCGAAATAGCGCCTCAAGTGTCTTGTTTACGAATTGATTTTTCTTCGCCACCCTACTGTCGAGTGATGGATTTAAAAAGAGCAAAACCCGCATCTCCTATTTGCACTCGGGCGCCAGACACAAATCGTCGAGCTTTTTGTCGTGCCGAAACCACATTCCCCACGACATCGATGACGCGATCACTAGAAGCATGTGTTACTCGCGAGGAGGTATCGCCGAGAACACAAGAGCAAACAAGCGAGAAGACCACGAAAAGAAAAGAGTGTAACATATTGGCAAACGCCTCGTGTTATGGGAGATGAGCAGGGACAATCGAAGACACGATAAAAGCTTGAACAATAACAACAAGATTGGGGC
The DNA here is from genome assembly GCF_013339725.1 of Rhipicephalus microplus. Taxonomy (NCBI): domain Eukaryota; kingdom Metazoa; phylum Arthropoda; class Arachnida; order Ixodida; family Ixodidae; genus Rhipicephalus; species Rhipicephalus microplus. The sequence goes on from NC_051167.1 coordinate 174,500,461, forward strand.
AGGCGCCGGTTTGGGAAGTTGTGGCGTTTCGTTTGCACACACTGGATCGTATTTCGAGTTTGCGCACGAAACCGAGACCGTACTATCCGAGGAATATAACGCAATGGTGGAAAAGAATGGGAACGAAGCCGTGGCGTAGTGCACGAATAGAGTCGATAAGCGAAATTGCATGCGTTGTTGAGTGAGGAGTGTGTGTCGGAGGAGGACGGTCGTTATCTTGAGAGATATCGTATATAGTCGAGCATTGGCCGCCCTTCTAGCTCCACGTGCCGAAGAATTTATGAAAGAAATGACAAAGCTTGTCGAGCTGGTGGAGCTTGAACACGTGGCGTAAGGTGATGAAAAGAACAGGATGATGAATTCAAAAGACGGTGTCTTTGCAGCCCGGGTTGGTAAACAAAGAAGCAAATATATCTGCGCAGAAGCACAGCCTCTGAGAAAGTTAGCACCAATGAAAACAAAGGAAAACGTGGCCGAACTCACTGTCTACAAATCGGTATAAGACAATAGTTGAACGCGTCTTCACAAAGAAACTTGAGCGGTTATGGTGCTCGATTGCCAACGAAGGCTGAGTAGTGAACGCTACAGCAACAAATTGCTGATTCACGCGAAGAGTGGCAAACAGTTCAAAACTTGCTGCGCTTCCTGAACGAGAAAACACGCACGAAATAGGCATACACAGGACAAGCGCGGAATGAAAACTGTCACAGCTCGGCACCTAAAGGAAATTGCACAAACAGAAAAAAAGGACACATGAAACAAACGCACAATTATACAATGACCGAGCGCAAACTGTCAGAATTCTTACTTTGGGGGCAGCGCACTCCTTTCGTAAACGCTGCCGTGGCAGAAAGGGCAGTGACCTTCGTGCTTTGTCCAGCTATTGTGACTTCAACGCAATCTTGCGATGGAAGCACAAGGAGTGCAAGGTGGCTGAACCTTTACATAAGGGCGCGGGGACGGGCAACGCCCTGCTTGTGGAGGCGCCCGCTCATAGAAACGTGCGGGGCGACGACCTTCATAGCGCACCCAACGCGTGCCCTTCGTGCCATCTCACTACTGATGACGAAAACGTGCTGAGCTCCGAGGACCGCCAATGGTATATGATGTATATAAACGGCTTGCCGTTGTCGAGCTGAATAACGTACGCTTCTTGGCTTGAAATTTGATGGAGTACTTGCTGTCTTTGTAAGCAGTAAAAATAAAAAAATAGGAAAAGCAGAAACAACTTTTTTTTCGCTAGGAATAAGCCGCAAACGACGTAAACACGAGGAAAGGTATTGTCTGTCTCGAATGCATTTTATTCCTTGAGTTAGACATGCATCAACTGGCCCACCAATAAGGTAAAAGTGCTTCGCAAGTTGAGAATAGAGAGATGAAGAGTGCCGAGCTTAATTTTGAAAAGAACTTCTCTCTAGATTTTCGCTTTTGCGCGACACGATGGATCCTTTCTAAGAACATTTATTCACGTACGATTAGGCCATGTTTTGCCTGATGCCATTGTCGTAACAGCCATCAGGAAAGATGGCTGTTACGCGAGCAGTAAATTCTTGCATGAAGTTATGGGACCGAGATTCTAATCTGCCCCTTTTCTTTTGAATATTTGGGCACAGTAACACGTTACATTTGAAACTCTGATTTTACTGACATTCTGTCCCCAGAAGCTCTGTACCGGGCATTGTACAGCGGAGGTCTGGAAAAAGCTATTTTAAAACTCGAGACCAAATGGTGGAGCCAGGAGGTGTGAAAACATTCGTTTTTAAACTTCATGCCAACACCTTGCCTGCTAAAACGTAGCTAGAAGATAGAGGTGACTGTCTATCATGGGGTATTGATTGCTTATTTTGTAGAAACCTTGAATCCATGAAACATGTGTTTCTGGACTCTTGGAGTGTGGTTTTCCTTTCGGATATTACGCAGAGAATACTTAAAAAAACATTGCCTCTCAGGCAACGTGGTATCGGTTATTTGCGTTATTTACATACAGGTTGAGGCAGCGTGCCACATGTTCCCTCTCCTGGGGACTCCACAGTATCTTGAGGAATCGCGTGACTGTAAGAAACCACGACATGAATACGTGATCAATGAACTTTTACTTCGCCGAGATTGTGAGCAGGCTATGCAAAGTGTTTCAGAAATTTAAATATTGAGAAGAAGTCTTGGTTGTGATGAATGATGGATTGAAAACGACAGATTTTTAATCTCAAAAGCATGCTGAGTGCACTGCGGTGGAAACGTGTCCGGTATCTGGCAGTAAAGAAAAAAAGTAGCTTCGTGGCTCAGTGGTTTCACGCAGCAGGCTGCGGATTGAGAATTCGCAGATATGATGCGTGGCTATGAAACTTTTTAATCCTACTTTTTCTCTTTGCAATCTGTTCGCCTATAATTTACAATGCAATTCGCAAGATGAATATACGTCAGCGGAGCCATGGTGGACCCTGACATAAAACAGTTTTATGGTAAGATAAAAGAAAACACTTCGTAACTCTTAAAAAGCTATGCGACATAGTTGATGCTACACGGGTATCTATTGTCTCAAGGAAAAATAAAAGCTGAAACAAATCTGATAAGAAAACCCACGAGTAAATCTGGAATAGTGGGTTCGTTACGCTTTACCCCCCGAGACAAGCTCAAAATATTTTGCTCGGATTTCTGCTACCTGTTCAAGTAGATTTCACCCCTGATTCTTAGACCATCGAACTCTAAGAAAAAGAGGAATCGCTCTCAGTCTTTTTCGGGAGTTCTGAAGTGCCACATATAAAAAATACGTGCACCGTCATAAGCAGTGTTTCGGAGAGCTGCGCCTCCCGCGACTCTACGAAAAGAGCACGATGAACTCCAATAAAAGAGTTAACGTGCATATCCAAAGTGCATATACATGTATCAAGTCATGACACACAAAGAAGGAGAAGTGGTACTTTCGTTTTCTTTTTTTTTCTTAGAGCGCAGATAGCAAACTCGTGCGTCACACTGCTGCCATCAATAAGTATAGCTATTGAGCACCCGTGTATTATAGCAACAGATTATTCACTACTCTCTCTCTTCCTTCTCTCTCTACTTCTTTTCTGCTAGCTCTTCGCCTTCTTGAGTGTCTGTGGACAAAGCAGTCACCTGGCATTCGACGTGTTCCCCCCTCTTAGATGTTGGCGTTGCAACAAAAAAGCACGGACGTGTTGAGGGTGCACCGGAGGTGGGTTGGCGAATTGGATTGGGTGGGAGGAGCATGTCCGCTTTCATGCTGAAAGTGTACACAGCTTCCCTTTTCTCTCTAAAGCGATAGAAACCTTTCTCGCGTGATGCCGACGAATCGTGGAAACAGCGCAGACACTGAAATGCAGAATCGGAGCTGCTTTTTGCTTTCTGTGTTTTTGCTATTGTTGCGGTCACGCTTGCTTTTTTACAAAATTGAGTTCTCCGTTGCTTTTAATTCTTCCGAGAATAAAGGAAGTGTGTCTTGTTTAAACTAAAGGAAGGTAGACATCGGATTCACTATACGTGTTTAGCTCATTTTTGTGAGTGCCATGCATGTGACGCCTGACACGGGCGTACAGAATCGAGTTGATCGTTAAGAGGCGGTACCTACACTCAAAGGCACTTGGATGTTATGTGTGGGCTGAAATTTTCGCAAGGGGCTGAGTCACTTTTCGTTTTGTGTTTCGCGAGGTTCACAGTCAGACGAAGCGAAACCTTTGCAGTCGCGAAGTGCGGCGAGTTTCGGTTCACTTTTTTGCTCGGAGATGAAAACTCAATACAGAGGTAAGCGTGTCAACAACAGGGGGACTTCATTTACGAGCAATCAGTGGAGCGCGACAATACGCTGTAGTGTTTCTGTTGAACGTCGAGTTGTTAAGACAAAAGCCACAGATGCCTGGCGAAACGCAAAAGTTGCCGTATGTTGCTTCATACGAGAGACAAAAAACCATGTAAAAACCAACCTAACGTCTTCATATGATGTCATAATGACGTAATAGACCACCAAATATGCGACGTCATTCTGAAGTTATCATGACGTCACATGGCGCGATGCCACGTGATCACGTTTTAGATGACATAGTTGCCTGCTTGAAGATTGGGATATCACGGAGGTCAAGCAAGTGCCACGTATGGAACAGAAATCTTTCACCAGATGGCGGGGCTGTGTCAATACATTGACTGAAAAAATAACGAAATTGCGTTCGTATTCGAACTGTCTTGGGTGAATGCATGTGGGACCCCTTGAAGTTTTTGGTGACGGGTAGCCAAACAAATTATTCACACCATGAGAATAGCCGTTTCGCCGAAATTTTGTTCTTGGTGTAAACATTAAGCGAGATGAATCGTCAGTTTGCAAGGGAATAAACGTCGAATGATCAGAATAGGTAGAAAAACGCCCACCTACCTTCAAGCAAAGTTGGTGGCTGGCTTACTTGAAGGAGCTTTCGCAGCTTTTGTGACCAAGTTCGCCATTTTGCACTGCACGAAATGGTAAAAAAAACATAAAAGCGGAACTGCATTTTCTAATAATGTTGTTAGATAACTTAGCAGATGCTAACATATTAATTTAGGTTGGGAGCTAAAGCCACGATATATCTGGTTTGAACTGTAATGTCACAATGACACGATTGTTCATGCCTGGTGATGTGCCGTACATGGCTAACTAGGTTTGCTACCCACCCAACCATTCTAAATGTAGGCTTCACTGAAGCTATAGAGTGACATACAAGACGGCCCATTTTTTTGATTGAATATATATATATATATATATATATATATATATATATATATATATATATATATATATATATATATATATATATATATATATATATATATATATATATATATGTGTTCTATTATTTCTTTCGGGTAAGCATAAAGATCACGAACAAGAGCAGCAAAGCCAGATCGGAAGAAAGAGCTACCAAAACAAGGTACTTTCAAGTATTTCAATTTCGTGGTCAGGGAGCGTTACGTGTTGGTTCCCATCGTGAGATTTGAACCAACGCCCTCAGATAGACTGGTACATGCAATTTGTTATTCAAGCTATCTATATCTGTAATTTGCCTTGAAGGCCACTCAAAGTTACTGGTGAATAAACACTGATTCATTGTTTGATTGATCAACCGAAATACACTCCTGCACTTCGGAGCACTAATGTACAAAGAAAGACGTAATGGTGAGGTGATTGATACGTCTGGAACAGTACTTGAAAAGATATATTTTTAATTAGGGGTAGTTACCCTATTGTGATTGAATTCTAATGTTTTCTTTACTCTGTTAGCAATTACCTTTGTAAATAGCTTGTATACTACAGAGAGCAAGCTGATCGGCCTGTAATTCTTCAAGTCCTTGTCATCTCCTTTCTTATGTATTAAGATGATGTTAGCGTTCTTCCAAGACTCTGGTACTCTTCCCGTCAGGAGACACCTCGTAAACAGGGTGGCTAGTTTTTCTAACACAATCTGTCCTCCATCTTTCAGCAGATCTGATGTTACCTGATCCTCACCAGCAGCTTTGCCCCTTTGCATGCTCTCCAAAGCTTTCCTGACTTCTTCTATCATTACTGGTGGGGTGTAATCTGGGTTACTGCTAGTTCTTATAGTATTAAGGCCGTGGTTGTCACGGCTACTGTACAGATCTCTGTAAAACTCCTCTGCTATTTTAACTATCCTATCCATATTGGTAGTTATTTTGCCTTCTTTGTCCCTTAGTGCATACATCCGACTTTTGCCTATCCCAAGTTTCCTCTTCAATGCTTTGACACTTCCTCCGTTTTTCAGAGCGTGTTCAATTCTCTCCATGTTATACCTTCTTACATCGCATACCTTACGTCTATTAATCAACTTCGAAAGCTCTGCCAGTTCTATTTTGTCTGTTGTACTTGACACTTTCATGATTTGACGCTTCTTAATTAGGTTCTTCGTTTCCTGGGAAGCTTGCCAGTGTCTTGTCTAACTACCCTGCCTCCAACTTCCACTGCACACTCCGTAATGATACTCGTCAGATTATCATTCATTGTATCTACGCTAAGGTTCGTTTCCTCACTAAGAGCCGAGTACCTGTTCTGCAGCGACACTCTGAATTCCTGTACTTTCCCTCTCAGTGCTAGCTGATTGATTGGCTTCTTGCGTATCAGTTTCTGTCGTTCCTTCTTCAAGTCTAGGCGAATTCGAGACCGTACTATTCTATGGTCACTGCATCGTACCTTGCCAATCACTTCCACATCCTGCACGATTCCAGGTTGTGCACTCATTATAAAGTCTATTTCGTTCTTATTTTCACCATTAGGGCTCCTCCATGTCCACTTGCGGTTTTCTCGTTTTCGGTAGAAGGTATTCAAAATCCGTAAATTATTGCGTTCTGCGAATTCTACTAGTAGCTCTCCTCTGGCGTTTCTAGTACCGATGCCATAATCTCCTACTGCCTGGTCTCCAGCCTGCTTCTTCCCTACCTTTGCATTAAAGTCGCCCATCACTATAGTATACTGTGTTTTTACCTTACTCATTGCCGATTCCACGTCTTCATAGAAGCTTTCAACTGAAGCGTCATCATGGCTGGATGTAGGCGCGTAAGCCTGTACTACCTTCATCTTGTATCTTTTATTCAGTTTAATTACGATACCTACCACCCTTTCATTAATGCTATAGTATTCCTCTATGTTGCCAGCTATGTTTCTGTGAATTAGGAACCCCACTCCCAGTTCTCTTCTGTCTGCCAAGCCCCTGTAGCAAAGGACGTGCCCATTCTGTAGCACCGTATAAGCCTCATCTGTCCTCCTAACCTCACTGAGCCCTATTATATCCCATTTAACACCCTCTAGCTCCTCGAATAGTACAGCTAGACTTCCCTCACTAGATAAGGAACAAGCAGGATTTCGAACAGGCTACTCAACAATTGACCACATTCATACTATCAATCAGGTAATAGAGAAATGCTCAGAGTATAACCAACCCCTATACATAGCTTTCATAGATTACGAGAAAGCGTTTGATTCAGTAGAAATATCAGCCGTCATGCAAACACTGCGGAATCAGGGCGTAGATGAAGTATATATAAACATTCTGGAAGAAATCTACAGGGGATCAACTGCTACCATAGTGCTTCATAAAGAAAGCAACAGAATACCAATCAAGAAGGGTGTAAGGCAGGGGGACACAATTTCCCCAATGCTATTTACCGCGTGCTTACAGGAGGTTTTCAGAAGCCTAGAATGGGAACAGTTAGGGATAAGAGTCAATGGAGAATACCTTAGTAACCTGCGCTTCGCCGATGACATTGCATTGCTGAGTAACTCGGGGGACGAATTGCAACTCATGATTACGGAGCTAGACAAGGAGAGCAGAAAGGTGGGTCTTAAAATTAATCTGCAGAAAACGAAAGTAATGTACAACAACCTCGGCAAGGAGCAGCGCTTCGAGATAGGTAATAGTGCACTTGAAGTTGTAAAAGACTATGTCTACTTAGGGCAGGTAATAACCGCAGAGCCGAACCACGAGACTGAAGTAACTAGAAGAATAAGAATGGGGTGGAGCACATTTGGCGAGCACTCTCAAATTATGACAGGTAGTTTGCCACTATCCCTCAAGAGGAAGGTATATAACAGCTGTATCTTGCCGGTACTTAGCTACGGAGCAGAAACCTGGAGACTTACAAAGAGGGTTCAGCTTAAATTGAGGACGACGCAGCGAGCAATGGAAAGAAAAATGGTAGGTGTAACCTTAAGAGACAAGAAGAGAGCAGAGTGGATTAGGGAACAAACGGGGGTTAAGGATATCATAGCTGAAATCAAGAAGAAGAAATGGACATGGGCAGGGCATGTAGCGCGTAGACAGGATAACCGCTGGTCATTAAGGGTAACTGACTGGATTCCCAGAGAAGGGAAGCGGGTTAGGGGGAGACAGAAGGTTAGGTGGGCAGATGAGATTAAGAAGTTTGCGGGTATAAATTGGCAGCAGCAAGCACAGGACCGGGTTAACTGGCGGAACATGGGAGAGGCCTTTGTCCTGCAGTGGACGTAGTCAGGCTGATGATGATGATGATGATGATGACCCTATTGTGAAACCATCAGATATATAGGCTTGCATGACCTATTATTTTTCTTAGGTTTTTCTTCCCATATGCCGGGAAATGGAGCGTGGCCTACGTGCTTAGGCAAGAGAGAAAAACACTTTATTATATCTATATACAGGGAGCATGTGTGTGGTGGCCTGGGGTGAGCGCCCCCTCACAAACATTGGGTGGGCTCCTCATTACAGAAGCCCATTGACGTCCAATGCGACTCGGGCTCGGTTGACCAGGGCCTTCTGGTGGCCCGCCAGGTCGGAGCAGCCCAGCAGGGCCGCTTCCCAGTTCTCCCGGGTGTGGTTGGGTTTTGGGGTGAGGCGAGGGATTGACTGGCATGCCCACATCATGTGGAATATGTCCAAAGACTTCTCCGCACAGTGCGGGCATTTTCCAGTACAGGCAGGATTGAGATATTCAAATACTGCCGGGCACAGCAGTGTTTTGGTGTAAAGGCGGAGGAGTAGACACTCCTCCACCTTTGTAAGACCCTTACAAGCTCTAGGATAATTTGAATGGCCGAATCAGTCAAATTCAGTAATTTCTCGAAATTTTAAGGCCGGATTAGGCTCGAGTTCCATTTCGGAAGGGTCTGAAGACGTTACCCGGAGAGTGAGCATGCGGGCGGCGGCGTTAGCCGTTTCATTGTTTTCGAGGCCCATGTGAGCTGGAGCTCATATGATCCTTCTGGACTCTGGGGCGCCGACATAATTGCTGTTTTGTAAGATGCAGTACGCCAGGTGTAGGGCATACTCACTTTGAATATTTTGGCAGGCCCCTCTCGAGTCTGTAATGATGGTGCGCGAGTCCAGCTCTGCGGCAGCTTGTGCGATGGTGACTACCTTTACATATGTCCTGTGCTTTGAATGTGGGGCCATTCACCGCGACAGTTTGGTGGACGACTGTAGCCGTGTACCACCCCCCATGGTGAGGGCCGGAGGCATCCACGTAAAATATGCCGTGTTTGATGGCTTAGCCACGCAAAACATCTGCTGCTACAAGCAACAATAGTGATCGATCGTAAAACAACAAAATACGATCATAAAAGGCAAATATGACCTTGTAGCAATGTTAAATAATCAGACGCGTCGATAGAAGATAACTCTATCAGATGCAACTGATCAACGACAAGCCCAAGCTCGAGAAAACATTAGTGTTTGAAAGACGGTGCATCGAAATGCGCATTTCAGCGGCCCACATTTGGAGGCCGTATTGCATAGACAAGCATTTAAATACGCTCCTTCAGGTTTTTTTTAGTATTATGCTATTTCCGCCGCTATTCAAATTAGCAACTTGCAGAAGCTTCCTGTAAAAATTGGCTCCCGTGCATGACTCACCCACTGCAGTATGCTTCAACATAGACATCTAAGCTCCTATTTTTACGTCACTTGCCATTGTGGCTCATGCCACGCGAACTTACGTATGCAACACTAATTTTTTGTTTCTCAGCTTCCCATATTCGATTATGCGACGTGTATGCCGTACCAAGCGAGCAGTCGTCGAACTGTGTCACCGGAGCATTCGAGTTCATCCACCTCCTCGGGAACGCATGGAAGTGCACGTGCTCTCCGGGACTTGCACTCGCGAGCCAATTATCTCTCACCCGAATGCGTCCTCGGCACGACGCCATCATTTCGCGTCTAGACAGCCTTACACCGTTTCAAGAGCGCTGTGCAGCCGAACGAGTTTGGAGGAAGTCCTTACGTCACATAACAGCGGCTCTGTACTCGGTGTCGTCGGCACCTCGGCTCAGAGTGCCAAGTAGAGGTGAGTGACAGCTTGCGCAACGCAGGCAACACTGGACTTACAAATTAGAAACGGGGGGGTCATGCAGAACAACGCAGTGTGTTGACCTGGTTTTCTAGCTGTTAGAGTGACAACGCGGTGCTCCAACAAAGTAAGGTGTACAGCTTGCGCAAGGCAGGTAATGCTGGGATTGCAAATTAGAAACCGGTTGTCATGGAAGACAACGGCCTTTGTTGTCCTGGCTTTTCACCTGTTTGGGCTAGAACGCAGTGTGCCAAGAGCCTCGTGTCGTAAGTAGGCGCTGCTCTGAATGTCCAACCTGCTGTCAATGTCTTACGTGGTTGACCTTATTAAAAGGTTACGGGGTCTATTGAACCTGGTTCTTTGAAAACGACTGACCTGCGGCTGGCAATGCTCAACGACCTCGTAGGAAAACACCAGGAGTCCGAATAAGTAAACTGCCATTAAGAAAAACTTTTTGCCTCAAATTTCATGACGTTCGTGGTGAGCTGGTGACTTGACAGTGTGAAAAAGGGTGAAAAATTGGGCAATCTTCTTTTGCAAGTAAATATTCATATAGGTGAATTCTAAATAAATATTAAACTCTTAGGTCTCACGTTCCACAACTCCGATATGATGATGACACATATAACTGAGGAGTACATTGGACTAATATCGACAACCTTGGGGTGCTCAAAGTTCACACACAATTAATTACTCTGGGGGTTCCTTCTCCAAATTTGCAACATCCATCAAAATACGGCTTCCATGCGTGAGTACGGTGCTCACGTTCTCTGCCCGCATTACATGAAACACCTCTGCCACCAATCGGCCGAATTGGGTGCGTTTTCGCTACGGCGCGTAGTGAATCTCTATACAGCACAGGTCCCTTCATTACGACATCTTGCATATAGTTATAGCTGACGGTAGTATTTTCCACGGCTGGCTAACGTTGGGAGCTTGCTCGTGGCGGTATAACATTAGTATTGGTGCTCAACTGCTGATCCAAAGGTGGCGCGTTTAATACTGGCCTCGGTGGTCTCATTTAGATGGAGGCGAAATGGAAGAACACCCCCTACCATCGGGCGTCAGTGCAGATTGAATAACTTCAGGTAATCTAAATTTCGGAAGCCTTCCACTACGCCGTCCCTCATAATCCTATGTTGGTTTTGAGAGATAAATCCTCAGATATTATTACCAGCGTGAGCTTGTTTGTCGGCTGATGTGTACATAATCATTATTATTATCAGCCTTACTGCGCCCATTGCAGGACAAATGCTTCTCCCGTGTGGCGCCAGTAAACTCGGTCCTGTGATTGCTGCTGCCACTTTGTACCCATCAACTTCATTATCTCCGCTGTCCACCTAACTTTCTGGCTGCCGTTCACCTGCTTACCTTCCCATAGAACTCAGTCTGTGATCTTTAATGACCAGTGATTACTCTGCCTTCGCGCTACATGCCCTGTGCATGTCAAATTCTTTTTCTTGATTTCGACTATGATGTCCTTAACAACAGTTTTTTTCCTGATACACTCTGTTCTCTTCTTGGCCCTTCGGGTTCCGACTAATGTGGCATATACGATGAGGTGGTGGTTACGATTTACAGGGAGATAAGCTGTACAAAGAGCATGAATCACCGTCCTGTTGACTCAGTGTATTTATAACTTGCGCACGTCAAGCAAGAAGAAATTTTTGGCGAGAAAAATATGTGTTTTCCCGATTCATCAAACAAAAGAAAAAAACGCCCATTACAAACGTAATGCCCACTATGGCTAAGAGCTTTTTAAAAAAAAGGAAATTCTGCATCTTCCAGATGGGAATCGTAGCTTATTGTTCTTCTTTGGCTGCGTATGTCATGTACACTCACTAAGGCGTTTATTTGTAAGCCTAATGCCGAGGCACTCCGTATTAGGAAACACTAGTTCCACTGTTTCTCTTGTACGTTTCGCTTTACGTCCTTTTTTATTTTCATTTTCATGGCATGTTTCACACCGCTTGAAACTGAGAACACAAGTCACTTCAAATTACCCCAATGCGTTTTTTATTTATAATTCATGAGAAAACGGCACACAAACAAGGCCCGAGCTACTACTTAGCTCTTCGCGTATTTGATTATGCTCTTAGCTCTTTGAGAGTCGTACTCGCTACACAGAACACTGGCAGCAATGGAAGAGGCAAAACAGGGCGATTAATGACTATCAAACGCGTACTTTCAGAATATATATGCAACGCACAAATAGATCTGATATCTGTATTACAAGGAACGACAGAGCAGATCAAACAGGGAGATTAAAAAGTCCCAAACATTTACTACTTCCAGAGAACGAGTACCCCCAATGCTAATCCTCGGAACTTTCAATTCCTGCGTGATAAGCTAGCAACAACACCGATTTGTTTACTTGAAGACTTTAGGATAATAATCTCAGGCTCGTCGAAATACTCAGTTTTTTTTTTATGAAAATAGTTTGGTGGTGCTTCTCAAGCGAGAACACGCCCTTGGTGTCATTTATGAGGGACTACCCGTTTCACTATCATTTCAAACTTCAGTCACGCAATTAAAAATAATCTCTTAGCAATTATCAATATCTTGGGTCTTGCTGCACTGATTCGCACTTTAACTAATTACTACCTATTATCCCTTTAGGACTGGTTGCTTATTTCTATTTGTTATTTTACATTTATTTTATTTTATTTATTTGTTCTGCGGTGAAAGTACCTCTCACGATTTTTTTAATGTTCAAATTTTAGAGAGCAAGAAAAAAACAAGCGAGATATGGAAGGGAAATGGCAAGAGCAGTGATACAGCTGGCAAGCAAATAGAAATCCAGTTAGCTTGTTCAAATAACGCCTGCTTGTAAAGAAGCGTATCGCCAGACAAATCTTTCCTGGCTTAGTGTCCCTCACTTTGAGAATTCCGGCCGGGAAGCATAAATATTGATGCAAGAAGAACTTATCATTAAGAAGATATGCTTTAAGAGCTAACCCCCCTTTGTGAAAAGCACTGACATGCAATGCTGGTCACTGGAAATGCTGCCCTCTTATATCTACATTTTCTACTACAATCCTAACTCAGAGTTTGCAGTTCACAATGTCCCCCGCATAGAGAGTTAGCTCCTAACCGGATCAAGCCTTATGTTTTAGAAGCGCTTTTGAAAGTGGAGGCAGTAGATACCACTATTTAAAGTACCCCTAAAACACTGAAAAGGCAAAATTTAGTTGTGGTGTTGCAGTTGTGCACTAGTCTACAACGAATACATGGCCGTTAGAATAAACTGATTTAATTGAGCATTCGCAAAAACTCTGCGCACGCACATGCCATTGAAAATGGCTGGCAGACTGTGTCTGCAGGGTTGCTGCAGCCACCTAAACAAAAATGTCTAATCAGATGTTTTTCGAATATCCAGTATTTCCTTATAAACAAAGGAGCCAACAGTAAAACAGGTTCCCGATTGGTAATGGCGACATCTTGCTGCGTTTCTTGAAACTACTATTATAAAACGTTTGTTAGTTTTCATCTAGTCTTCTTGAGGGAAAAAGTACAGAAAAACAACTCAGTCGGTGTTATGTCGCTGCCGCGAACTGACATCACCAAGGAAGTAGAATGCACTAGGATTGTTGTTGTTGTTTTTTTCCTGTGCAAATGACTCGTATCCAAAGGAGGGGATTGGCCGAATATAAAATGAATTTGCCGAATACTTTCAGAATTGCATCATTCCTAAAGAACTTTTGTTATTTAATTCTGATTTGAAATGCCAATTGCAAATTTGCAGAAAAAAAGAAAAAAAATAGTGAAACCGTAATTTAGCAAGAAAATCGTTTAGTCGCAGTGATGTATTCCTGAACGGCGAATAAATCATCCCCGTGGCAGAAACCCAGTGTAGAGGCTCCAAATAAAAAAAAAATCTGGTTGTGATAACTGCAAGCCCAGTTTTTGAAGAGGTGGTGCTAGTATGCTTTGACTGAAGAAATCGAAACGGTGACAATGTAATAAAAAATGACTGATCATTTCGTCTTGATTAAGTAAATGCACAGAGGGGAATTCAATATGCCTGATCTATGCAACTAAAAGTTAAGGGAGGTAACGCGGCAACGAAATTTTTCGATGACAACTTCCATCATCCTTGAATTACACAGTTCACTGCGCCAGGGAAATAACAAGTGGTTGTACTCTGGAGAAGCCAGTAAGTGCAGAGTCCTGAAAAATGTTGCCTGGTTTAAAGTGTGCGAAATCGTGCCACCGTAATGTGTACTGTATGAGGGAAAATAGGAATGATGGGTGTCGAAAGCGATGCCTTCGCAAGAGAATCAGCTATTTCGTTTAATAAGAAACCTTTGTGCCCTGGTGCCCAGATTAAATGAATACTTCGGAGATGACAGGGAGCCAATGATTAAAAAAGTTTCAGTATGGGGGAGTGACCGGATGAGGATAGAGAAGAGCACACTGATAATGAATCAGTTATAACTGCTACGACTGGAATAGAAGTATTTACCTTTCGCAAAGCCAACATTATTGCCATAAATTCAGCCAGAAACACAGGAACAAAATCTGATAAGCGAAGTGAAATTCACCAATACAGTATGACGCAATATATTCCAACGCCTGATTTTTCATCTGATTGCGATGCGTCGTTGCAATAATGACATTTGTTGGCAGAGTACTTAAATGGTCCTGCAATAATACATTTAAAATGCCTGTAGGCAATAGCTTAGCGTGAATCGGGAAGATAGCATGGTAAACAATTTCTGGAGAAATTTGTTGCTCAGTTACAGGAATCCGATCACGAACTTGTACATTTAGAGGCTCAAGTGATGATTGAACAAATACTATTTGTGGTTTGTGAAATCTGCGCCAATGCACGGAGAAGAATAGGTCAGGATTGGAAATGAAAATAATTTGTTCAGGGTTAAACGGTGCTTCATATAGTCGTAAAAAGGTCTACAATAACGATTTTATGGTTGTCTGGTTCACCTTGGCCCCACTAGATGGCATCACCTATCCGGCCTTTCTTGTTTCCAGCTAATATACCCGGTATGAAAGCCACCGCAGAGGTGTTTGCGTACTGACTAAAACTTTCAATTATTCGAAATATTGCCGTAATAGCGGAGTTACACGCAATTTTTTTATCACACAGAAGCCTTTGCTCTCTCGCTTGTTCGTGGGCTTGCCCCTCATCTGCGCCGAGTGCTCCTGCTCCCTGCGCGAGAACAAAGAGCGCCGACCGCGTGTCTGCAAGCGGATAAGCGAGCATTGTGGATGACGAGAAGACAAAAATGTTGATGCCATGGGGAAGGCAGATGGAGCGAGGATAACTGAAAGGGCCGAAGAGGAAATGAAATTGTTCAATGCAAAGCTTTCTTGGCGAACTTCGGCGAATTTGAGCATTATCTATCTATCTATCTATCTACTATCTATCTATCTAGCTATCTATCTATCTATCTATCTATCTATCTATCTATCTATCTATCTACTATCTATCTATCTATCTATCTATCTATCTATCTATCTATCTATCTATCTATCTATCTAATCTATCTATCTATCTATCTATCTATCTATCTATCTATCTATCTATCTATCTATCTATCTATCTATCCATCTATCTATCTATCTATCTATCTATCTATCTATCTATCTATCTATCTATCTATCTGTCTATCGTGGTTTTTCTTTCGAATTGCACAATGTTTCCTTCCGTTTCCCTCCTGCGTGTCGAAAACAGGAGGTTCAATCGCGCGCTTAGGAGTGCGACACTTCACTTGCTACTGGTAAGAATGGCGCTAATTCAACACTGTCACGTAAAATGACGAGTAATTCTCATAAAGGATCGGATTGCTGCATAAGGAAAAACTGGTGGCCCACAATTTCACGCTGAAAAAAACATTAACTATTGAAATATTGAGCACACAAACGTGCTTGTAACCAGATAACCTTTAAGGGCCGCATTTGTGTACGTTCATTGGCCTCCGATACCACACCCGCTTAAAGTAAAATCTGTGAAACGGAAATTGGGGGCGGTCGTCGAAGTACTCGTCCAGGTGAATCAGTCATCTTGGAAGGGACGGCTTTATGCTCTCCCATAGTAGAGTACCAAGTACTCAAAATCGTTAACCACATTTTTCTAAACACAGGAAAATTCTCTAAACGAAAATTAAGTGTACACTGCGGGACGGCTTAGTGCTCTCCCATAGTTGAGTACGAAGGACTCGAAATCGTTCAACATTTTTTCCAAACAAACAGCTGTCCCATAGTAGAGCACCGAGTGATCTGAATCGTTAATTACTTTTTCTAAACACGTGTTTATGGATGGCTCTATTGACAGCAATATCATGTTAGTGTGAGACCCACGAGACGGCTTTATGCTCTCCTATAAGAGAGTAGCCTCGCCGTGGTGGTCTAGTGGCTAAGGTACTCGGCTGCTGACTCGCAGGTAGCGGAATCGAATCCCAGCGGCGGCGGCTGCATTTCCGATGGAGGAGGAAATGTTGTAGGCCCCGTGTGTTCAGATTTGGGCGCACTTTAAAGAACCCCAGGTGGTCGAAATTTCCCTAGCCCTCCACTACGGCGGCTCTCAAAATCATATGGTGATTTTGGGACGTTAAACCCCACATATCATCAAATCATCAGAGTTAATGATGTCCACGCCTGCTCAGAAAAATAAATTACATTTTCTCTCACCGAATATGCAAAATGTGGGTTTAGCGGTAACCAAGTGAAGCTTTATTTTTTGTTGTGGTCCTTCTATGAAACAGCGTGAAGCTGCAATTCTTGTTATGTAAAGTAGGAAGCATAACAGTGGCTCTACTGCCCCGTATTGTTTTTTTAAGTATACCACCTCGAAGGACGGTGTGTAGTCATGCGGAATGATTTAGAAAACTACGCAGCCTGTGGAACAGACTGGGCGAAATTTAGCACATGCGGTAGCCTTGTGAGCTTGCTGTGTTGTGCAGCCTGCTTTAAAGCGACGAACAAATTCCAAAAATGGAAGCCTTGACAGATAAAAAAAACACCTGCACGCCACTACAAATTGCATTAGTAGGTGCGCTGATCACCGCATGGCTCATAAAATAGCGATGCATGCGAAAGAGATTATGAAAGTTGAGCGTTGCAGTGGGTGTTCTTTGAGCGTCGTAGTGAACACACACAACATCGTTTCGCCTTGTCTAGGTTGACTTCATGATTAACCTCAGGTGGTTACAGCAGTATCGTGAAAGTTGTCTGAGCATTCCAGGTAAGTAATTCGATGAACTGGTACCGAGCGCCAGATATTCTTCGTCAGCCCGGCAGACGCCGCCATAAGAGTTTACTCCTCTGAGGGTTTATAGTCTAACCATGGCTGTGAAGGAGTATATTTATGCCTATCTTCACATTTACACCGTCTTACATTTCTGATTGTTAGAAAAGGTGTAGTACAACAAAACGTGTTTTTTATACAATGGTAGGAGATTTACTACAACACCCACGAAGGGGAAACAGTGTGGTTCTAATAGCTTTATTTATACCAACTAGCGCATGCAGATATATTTTATGAAAAATGAAGCCTCTACTAAGCTGTGAAGGCTTCAAAGTTCTAAGCTGAATACTTTTAAATAGCCCTGAAGGCTCACCTGGTGGCTTCTACGTTGATTCAACCTCTTAGCAAGGTGATAAAACGCAGAATAAACTTCGCTTTGTGAAGCGATGCCTAAAGCTGACCGACAAGGACACCATACTTGAAACATACAATTTCCTTGTGCGCCCTTCATTAGAATATGCATAAATAATTTGGCATTCCTACGAGGCCAGCCTAACTAACCTACTGGAAGCCATTCATGATAAAGAAGCATGATTCATCTTATCATCATCATACTCGCTCTTTTAAAGCGTTCATCCATTGAAAGCAGAGTTGAAAATGCCTCCCCCTCCTGTGCGCAAGAAACTTTCTAGATTATCTTTTCTGCACACCCTACATGACCATAAGTTATCATTTACCCGGACACATATTTTGTCGCCCTCTCGCACTTCTAGTCGCGCTGATCACGTTTTCAAAGTGAGCCCTATCGTTGAGCGTACAGGAAAATTTTTGTTTAATTCATAATTTTTAGCGTATTTGTAGCACTGTAACTTTCAACAATAATTATGCTTTATCTGATGCCTACTCCTCTTGTATTCATTTCATTGTTGATACGTTTTATGAATTCCTGTATCGTAGAATCGTATTAACCCTCATTTATTCATCCCCTGTAAAATTTGTACTGTGTCTATGTTTCCCCCATATGTAATGCCCCTGTGGACACTCAGGGTACATACAAAATAAAATAAATAGGTTGATACAATGTGTTTCAAAGTTGGTTAAAAGCTGTTGCTAGACTTTAGCTAGGTGATACCACTTTGTTTCTAAATTATTTCTCAGCGCAGAGAAATTTAAGGTAAGCCACGTATAGTAATTGACACGACATGGTTGTCCGACAATTCGGAGTCATAAACTCGCGCCGAAACAAAACATTCGCTACTTCCGTAGATATACGGGCACGTCATCTTTGGCGTACAGCTTCCGCCGCTTCGGGGTCTACCATTAGTCGGCCAACCAACTCTTGAGTCACGTGACTCAGCTCACACCATCAGTATGAGTCAGGATGAGCAATATTTTGGTTCGTCTGATTACAAGTGGGTTCCGGTACAGAAACTTGGAGCGAGTCTGTGGCAGCCCACTTGGCAAACATTTTAGTGTGTCTCGAATTCCAGTGATTGCTAAACGCAATATAGTATATGTATTGAGAACATTTGAGTGAGCTGAACTTTTTTGCCGACCTATGAGGTCTTCTCACAGATGTTGTGGCGTTTACCGTTCCCTAGTGTTCACTTGTTGTACGATCTGGGGGTCTTCGTGTCACCTGCGTCTCTTAGCAGCCATTTCTTAGGCTGACTTTTGCCTTCCTCACCAGCGGTGAGTTGTAAGACTTGCCTAATTTCTGTGGCACTCTACCGTTAATTATGATAACAACTGTTAGTGGTCATACATTTTACCCAGAGCTTCAACAGCTTCACAGTTGAAACTTGGTGTTGAAAGCTACAAAAGTGTATTTATTGAACTTATCTCTTCTTGTAGGTGATTTGCGCCTCTCACCGGCGTTGACGGTCAGTTTTTAAACCATGAGTTTAGTCTTGTTAGTAATGAAATTTCCGTAATTAGCATATCATGACGACAAAGTTAACCAACCGGTAAAAAAACCGTCATGTGCATGAAATATCGCTAGGAGCTAGTTCACCCAATTTTTCTCATCGGCGTGATTTTTCATGAAATCGATCACCCCGCAAAAGACAAAAAGTTGGTGGTATAGAAAAACGCACACATTGGTTAAGCAACCTATAATTTGAAATGTCTAGTAATTATTATCCTTATTATCGGCGTGATGTGGTCTTGCGCGTTCTCAACGGAACAAAAAGCCGCTTTGGTGACCTGATTCGTAGTGAAATGACGTGATTATTTCCAATGCTTGAGCACATAAGTTATCATGCCTAATTGTTTGATTAATGGATTTATTCGAGTGACCACTATACCTCTACTTAAACCACAGTTCTGTTTTCTTTTCCCTTACATGTGGAAACGAAAGCCTTGAATACCCGTTGCAGATAGAACAAGGTGTTTATGTCCTCAAAAGCACCGAAAAAAGGTGATCTGGTTGTGCAACTGTCAGGGAGCTGTGACATATGGTTATACAAACATACCGCAAGAAGGCTTTTGAAGAAAGTCATGTGTTTAAACAGTATAATATTATGCACTGCATGCCCATGTATTTACTAAAATGAGTCAGTTTAGAAACCATCTGCTATGCTTCTACATAAGAGCAACATAACAAATGACTTTGTCCCTGCTGAGGATTGGGAAGCCAGAGCGTAGCCAGGCTGCGTGAAAACAGCTTTTTTTTTTCTGGACTCTTACTTTTCACTGTAACATTTAGTATTGTTTGTGCCGAAAAGAAACGTTGGTTGATTGCTGGGTTGACGGATTTATTAGTTGATTGATTGATTGATATATTGATTGATTGATTGATTGATTGATTGATTGATTGATTGATTGATTGATTGATTGATTGATTGATAAACATGTGTGCGCCCCGGACGGCAACCGGATCCACGACTACGTCTTGGCTGCAAGAAACGGCGCCAGTGACACGCTGATTCAGACACGATTTAGCTCGTCTGAATAATCAGTGATAAACGAATACTATTACTGATTTCTTACACCATTAAGGAAGCGCAGGCAGTAATGGCGCTGCCACTGAATGGTGTGCAAAAACAGTATTGAGGCGCTTTGTTAGAGGCCTCGTGAAAGAGGAAGAAAAAATAAGAATGTCTTGCAAGCGTCCGACAAACACTGGGCTGCCATTTCCGCGATCTCTGGTTTTTCGGGCAGGCCACGTGGTAGATGCTGGTATCGACGACTAATAAATATTGATGACTCGTGCTTGCTCCGCGGAGACCCGCCCTATTACAGGCCTCTGTTGACTTCGTTTACTTGCTGAGTGACTGGTAACATCGTTCAAGATTGCTCGACTCTATGGAAACCCCTTTCTGAGCTTCAGGTTGCTCTTTTCTTTAAGTCAGCGTAGCTTTGTAATGACCATGTACAGCCACGGCCAAGTCTGTGTACAGCACACGAAAAGCAGGCTCTCGCTCCGCGAGGCGAAACCTCGAGGCAGCTTGGGGCTCTGATGTGGTCAGCCTGACAGCTAGGCTGCACATGCTTCTGATACAGAACTTCACAGTCTGAAAGTGCCACGAGGTTTCGCCCCTCAGAGAAAAAACGGCTCCTCGCGTGCTCTACACAGACCTTTCCACGGCTGTACGTCATGAAAAGTGCGCCGCAGTGAATATTGAGGCCAAAACATCAGCTGCCCCATCAAGAACGAAAGTTGGCCGTCAACGTGCCGCATTGGTGGTGTCAACTAGACCGTCGCTTGGTCGAATCACGGAGGCAGGGCGTGGAGGTTGGGGACGGGCAGAAGCGTTACCACCAATTATAAAAGCAGTGCAAAACAAAAAGTACGGAAAGCTTTCGCAGATGGGCGGGGGGGAATAATATATCGACTAAAAAGAAGGCTTCAGCGTCCGAGCTGTCCGAAGCGTCCGAGCTGTCCGGGCTTGGGCACAAGGAATAAGTCATAAGAGTCATAAGAGATCAGGCATAAGGAATAAATGGCATAACCCATACGAGACATAAGGAATGAGGGACATAAGTGATAAGGGATAAGGACCATAAAGTAAAAAGGATAAGTGACATAAGGCATAAGGACATAAGAGATAATGCATAAGGGACGATTGACATAAGGCACAAGGGACAAGTACCATACGGCATAAGAGCATAACAGATATAAGAATAAGACGTAAGGGATGAGTGACATAAATAAGAGTATAAGGCATTTGAGGTACGGAACATAAGGGTTAAGACGTAAGGGATAATGGGCATAAAGCAACAAGCATGTGCACGTCAGTATTTTTTATTCGAGTGAAGTTTTTTAACGAGCTACAGATGCCGGCGGCAGTGACATCGAACGTGTAAACTCGGGCATGGCAAACATATTTAAATGTGGCCTTCGAAGTTGTAACAGGCACACGTGTATTTTAGGGACGAAGCTCCTTAGGGCCGAAACCATCTCCCCTGTCTGTCGAAGCGACACGCTATGGATATCCATATGGGTAGGGATAACCATATGAATATGCGTATGATATCCATATCTATATGAATATAGATATCCGCGAGGATATAGATGTTATAGATGTCCATACGGATAATAATATCCATATCCATATAGTTATTCGTATGGACACCCATACCCTCATGAACATCCATATTCATATTGTAAAGGGGGTTTATTGAAGGACTTGAATATGGATGCCCCTATATCTAACCATATAGATATCCACATGCATATGGATATATACATATATATATATATATATATATATAGATAATATATATATATATATATATAGATATTTATATGAACATGGATATTCAGAGCGCATCCCGCCGACGGACAGGAGACATAGCTCGAGCCTGAGGAGGTTCGCACCTAAAACATTCTAGAAAAGAGATATTCATATGCACAGTCAACTGAACATTGATATGGACACCTCAATGCCATATGCGCATAGCGATTTGAAAATAAGTTTGTACAAACTGTGCACACGTGTTGTCACGTCTTTCCATGATCTAGTGGGCAATATACAGGGTTTAGTGATTTCTCGGAACTTCGCCCACGTGACGTCATTTGCTCCGTGTATATGCTTTGATGTTCGTGTATGCATCATTGCCCGAGAAGTGATGCCCTCTAAATCATGGGGTCATGGTTGGTCAGCCCTTTCTAATGAGGACGTGTCACTTGTCGTTTCACCTTGCCACAATTTCATTGTCCTGAATATAAAGGCATGTCAATCATTGTTGCTTAAAGCACTTGAAGTTTTGCGCTGCTGAGGCCGTGAACGGAAGTCCAATTCACAGGTTAGCGTTGCGCGTTGCGAAAGAAATAAAGAAAGGAAAAGAAAAGAAAGAAGAGGGAAGAAAAGTTAAGGAAGACTGATAGATAGATAGATAGATAGATAGATAGATAGATAGATAGATAGATAGATAGATAGATAGATAGATAGATAAATAGATAGACAGATAGATAGCTAGATAGATAGATAGATAGATAGATAGATAGATAGATAGATAGATAGATAGATAGATAGATAGATAGATAGATAGATAGATAGATAGATAGATAGATAGATAGATAGATAGATAGATAGATAGATAGATAGATAGACAGACAGACAGACAGACAGACAGACAGACAGACAGACAGACAGACAGACAGACAGACAGACAGACAGACAGACAGACAGATAGATAGATAGATAGATAGATAGATAGATAGATAGATAGATAGATAGATAGATAGATAGATAGATAGATAGATAGATAGATAGATAGATAGATAGATAGATAGATAGATAGATAGATAGACAGACAGACAGACAGACAGACAGACAGACAGACAGACAGACAGACAGACAGATAGATAGATAGATAGATAGATAGATAGATAGATAGATAGATAGATAGATAGATAGATAGATAGATAGATAGATAGATAGATAGATAGATAGATAGATAGATAGATAGATAGATAGATAGATAGATAGAAAGTAGAGGCAAGCACTCTCCAAGTTTTGTTTGCTCCAATTTTAGAATTTGGGGAGGGGCTTCGGAGTATTGTATAGAAAGCTCCGCCAAATGCCTGGTATTACCATGACTCCTGTGGCGGCGCGTTTTCGAAATCAAGAATTAAGGAGTAGAACTCTAAATTTGAAGTATATAGCTTTGAATGTATTATCTGGATCCTAAAGTCGATAAATGTAAGTTCCAACAAAAAAAAACAGAAAAAAACGAAGTATATGAGAATGTTGTTCGGGAAAGTCTGAGCTTTTAGAAAGTTGCGGCAGGAGTGGCCACAATCTCTCGCTTTATGACATGTTCCTGAAACTACAATGAAAAGGGAAAAAAAACTATACGATGTACTAATGGCTCAGTGTGGGCATCGAGAAAGACCCTTGAAACTGGAATGTGAACGAGAGAAGTCTGGATAAGATGATCACGAAATGAACAAAAAATACAGAACCTCTCAACAGAACAAAAATTAGTTTTAAAAATTGTGCAGGCCAAATAACGACAGAGAAAAACACATTGCTGTGCCATTTTTTTTCCCGCGTTTTGGAAAGTCGCGCCTATCCACTCTGTCATAATTTCCACCAACTCTCTTGCAAACGTGTTTTAGCCAAACGCAATAAATGAGCTGAAAGCTAACTTGAGATGTCTGCAGTCACGTACCAGGTTGTTCTTTTGTGTGCTTGTTCTAGACCAGGATCAAGTCGGCATTGCGTGGCGATGTTGAAAACTCATTTCAAAGGGACATCCCCGTCTGTAGGGCTCTCTGGGGTCTGTGGCGCGGATTCACGAAAAATGAACTGCAAAATGAGGTAAGACTAGGCGAGTTGGTTAGGTTTTGAAGTGCAGAGAAGCGCGCAAGACGAAAGATTGAAGCGAAAAAGACCATATGACAGCACCTTATTCTGCGGTCATCTTTATCTTGTGATATTGTTCTTCATGCTCTTTCGACTACATATACACTAAACTATAAGGAGAGAGCTTTTATTATTTTCGAAATCGGTAGCTATTGTCTTTCACAAGAGTCAGCGACGTCTTGTATAAAGCCGTGGAGCAGGATGGGATTGTGGAATATTACGAGGTGCGTCAGCGTAATCAGCCTGTAGAAAACTTGAGGTGCATTGCGGAAGGAATTGTTGGCCTAGTTGGTGGTTGCTAATGACCATAGTGTAGCGCGTTGTGGTGTTCCTTTAGAGCAGAAGTAGTCGGGCTCGAAGAGTCCTGCTGGAAAAAAAATTCAGTTTTATCTACTTATTGGGGTCTTCTGTGACTACGCCTTGCACTACAAAATAAACTTATGAAAGCATCAATAAGAATACGTGGTGAAAAAAGGGCTCTTGCTTCGCAATATTTCATGGTATTGAAATCAACATATTCGTGGGGATAATGAGGAAACTATTGGTGCAGGACTTTAGGACTGGGACGTGATGAGTGCGGAAAGGGGCAGTGTTTCGTTTTCAGATCCACTTGAACTTCAAATCATGTCGCGTTGTCGTGGACTGCGCGAAAAATATTCGAAAGCGTTGAACCCTTGAAAGGGCATATGATTTACTGTTACCGAGAACGTCTCTTACAAGGCATGATTCCAATGTTACTCGCCAGTTTTGGAGTCTCGTATAAAAGAAAAGAAGGTTAGTTTATGGGATTTTCTGAGTACAAGGGAAAAGAATGACTATGCTTCCACTACTGTGCAGCTACGCAGGCGGTGGCTTTCACCTCTACGTTCTGCGGGTGTGGCTTAACGTCGTTATCGCTTCCATTCGCACCTTTGTGATTGTTGGCGCTCCTTCGATTTGGGCTCATTTTGTTTCGAGTGAACGACTTGCGTCCATCTCATAGGCTTCCAAAGCAACGTCGAGTGGCGCCACTGCTCCGATCGTAACTGGGAATATCCACGGCGCTCGTTTCGTCACAAAACTGCTGCCCCTCTTCACCACGGCTACCGCCACTGCTACTACTACTACTACTACTACTACTACTACTACTACTACTACTACTACTACTACTACTACTACTACTACTTACTACTACTACTACTACTATTACTACTACTATTACTACTACTACTACTACTACTACTACTACTACTACTACTACTACTACTACTACCATGCCAAAAACAACAAAGAGCACAAAAAACAGCTCCAGTACCCATGACGAGAAAAATATAAGCGAGCTCTAGACTTTGGTATGAACCAACTGAACGATTTCAGACCGGCAACTTGCTGTCTGGAAACGTTCATACGATGCCCCCTCAAAGCAGCAAGAGTTCAGAGCGGCTGGCATTGAGCCCGTGAACTGCAGAAACGATAGCTCTCTCTGGATCACGTACCCGACACGCTTGGCCAATGCATGCCAGCACCGATGTCGTCGTAAATCAAGCAACCGTTGCGCGGCCAAGCGCGGGAACTTCACAAAGCCTCGACGAGTTTTGCGTGACGCATTACCACGCTCTGTAAACCGTGCGTTTCCTGCCTGAAACCTAATGCACGGACAAATAAGCCGGGACAGGCCAACGTAGCAGTGGCGTGACAATCAAACGTGCGTTAAAAAGAAGAGAAAGCGTGTCGCCAATATTGTTTTAGTGACTTCAATAAGTTCATATGACGCAAGTGAGCTCTTGTCGAAGAAAAACGTTGAAGTTTAAGCTGACTGTATACTGAGGCAACCATGTACACCGAGAGACGCAGAATAGAACAATTAAGCGCCTAAGTAATATGCCCAAGGTCTTGCTGGAAATATCGATTGTTGGCCGTGAAACCAGCTTGTCAAAAGGTTTTTGATGAATCCGAGTGCAAAAATATCGGCGGCCATCATTGCAGTGATGTCACCAATCAAGGAGTACCGAACACGCGTTTAGTGCATACGTACACGCAGTAACGACCAATGCCTGAAAAAAACAAAAAAACAACAGAAAGTTACCTCTCGTAAAGTGTTTTTTATGATGTCTTGCGCAGTAAGTGATTTTTCGAGTTCGAAGCATGTCATGGCCTGAAAATTTCTCGCATCACTTGCCGGTATATTAGTGAGATTACTTCCCCCCCCCCCACCCTTTTTTTATTGGAATGGTGAACAATGGGAAATGCCTGCCCACAGGCACTACGAACCGCTCAAATTTAGGCAAAATTTAAAGGCTTCATTAATTACATCACACAAATCTAACAACCAGACATCCGTCATATAACACCATTGCCCAGACGCATCTGAGGAATTTATAAACTAATAATCATAAGTCTGTTTATTATGTCTGTCATTTAAAGCTCATAAAAAACACTCACTCGCACAAACAATCATTTGGCCAATCAATCAAGTGATAAATCAATCATTCAATCAATCAATTAATCATTCAATGAATCATTTTATTTCATAGTACTGTTCGGAAAGATATAGTCCCTATAACCTTACATGAGCACCCATGACGCTTCACACAACTTAGTCTATGGCTGTAGTGAGCCCATGGTAAGCAGGGGTTAGCCTGCATGTGCTTGACCCGTCATGGTAATCTAATGGTTCCGTTGCTCGACCACAAACCTGAAGGTCGCGGTAAGAGGTGAATAAGCTTGAGGCCCATGTGCTTAAGATAGGGAGCACGTTAAAGAGAACCCAAGGTGCACGACATTTCCGGAGCCCTCCACCACGGCGGCCCTCAAAATCACATCTCGCTTTTCCGAAGTGAAACACGAGCGATCATTACTTGCTTGTATATTCAATGTCATTGGGTAAGATGCACGAAAATAGACAGAGAACGCAAAGCGAGATTTCAGTGTCCAAAGAGGATGCCCTTTTACGACCGCGAAACCCTGACAACCTTCGCTGCAAATGCACTCGAAGCGAGAGACTACGTCGATGAGACCGTACACTGGAACTACCCCTCCAGAGACGACACAGCGAGTGACTCAGTGTTCACGACTTTAGCGTACTCTTTTATTTCGTATCGATTGCTCGGCGTAACACCATTCGACCTGGCAAGCAGGAGAAACAGCGAGGTACGCCGAGTAACGCCGACACATCACTTTGCCGTTCCGTCTTATTCATGGCGAAACCGATGTGTATTACCGTATCATGCATGTGCCTAACCGAACGACTATGAAACTCCCGTGCTTGAGGGTGTGCTTTCCTTTCTATTACGCTTTTAAGCTTTCCTTTGTAACCTAATTCCTTCACACTTTTCTGCCTCTTCTTGCATCTTACCCATGGCGTAGAATAGCGAACCTGATATATCTTGTAAACGTCTCTCCTTCTGCTTAACCTTTATTTCTGCTGTATGGAAGAAGGTGTTCTGTAAGTTACTATAAGGTTGGAGCCTCAGGCGCTTCATAAAACACGGGAAACGATCGTCAGGGCCAACATGAGCGATGCAAACGATCATCACTTGCTGACGTCACCCTACACGTCATCTTGGAGTCACAGTCACTAAGATTTTGTTATGGTTCTACATATTGGGGTGACTGTGTCGTCATAAGATGACATCATCTCTAGTTCGAAGGTGTATCGGTCTCTGAGGGCACGCAATACCATCTAAAGGGCGGGAAGCTACCAATGTCGCCGATCACGGAGTTGGTGTAGAACCACGTTGGTTGCATAATGCTTCATGGGAAAAAGGTGGGGGGCAACATGAACATGCGGACGGGGAGGGACGTATTGGAGATGGTCATGCTCTTGGTCACCTAAGAGGTGGGTCACAATATAAGCCACATACTTCGACTTGATATGAGAGAGAGAGGGGGGGGTGCTGCCGAAAATCTTGAATTCTCCCTCCCCCCACTGAAATTAGCATTACTCGTGCGTTGCTTATGGGGTGAATAAAGTGAACTAAGAATAAAAAAGAAAAAAGAGGATAGCGTTCGGCTTGGAAAATGTTTTAGGCGATGCACACTGGAACACCAGACTTGTATTTTCGCAATAACTATATTCGGGCAATCGGTTTAACCTTCGTAACTGTGCAGGCAAAATGGCGTCATTACACCGGGGCACCTTTGATTTTTACGCTATTGATGCCGAAATAACGTCGTATGTGTCTTAAACATTCGTTCAGAGTTGCACGGCCCCAAACTTTTGTCGGGGAATATAGGTTGGACTGCTGATTGGTGAAGTTGTCTAGAAACTTAGTGTTTTTAGGTAGATATACGCCATTTTGTTTCAGTTGTCTTCTTAATGGATAAAAAAAAATGTTGTCACGCTTTTTTAAGCGTTCTAGTTTGACACGTATATGAGCATTTTTAAGAAGATATTCTAACACTTGTGTGGGAGAGTTGAGGTGCCCAAAATTAGAGTCAATGTGTCTCATATTCTATTTTAATACCAGCCGAATTAAAAGGAATGCGACCTTGATTGGGATTACTCGTGATTTGCATTGCATCTGAAGAGACTGCCAAAGGGAAAATTGATTTAAACTAAGCAACAAGAAAGTCCTTTACTCTCTTGTGCTTTAGTTCTTATTAACCTCATGTTTGAATAAAAAAAGAAAGCTCTTAAAAACCCTTACTTTCGGGTCTGTGACAACAGCTTCGCGCCAAATTCTGTAGTACCTAACCTTGAAACAATAAATAATACCTCTACACTGATGCTTCGACTCTGTTAGAGTGGTTATCAGCTCAAAAAGTTCTAGCACGTTAACGTAAGTTGAATATCGGGAGATCATCCCCTACTTTTCAAATAGTAAAAGCAAAAACAACGAAGTCTTTAAACCGTTATGCGTGCTGTAGTCGTCCGAATGTGAATCACGCCAACAGTGATATCGCACACTTTTGTACGCCCGATGTTGAACGAGAAGTGCAGTTCCCAATCGAAGCTTTCGAAATCGCGGGAATCACACCACGAAAAAAACATTATGCCGCCTTGCGCTAAGTCCATGTTTAGAGAAGCGTATGCCATTAACCAGACACCTTGTTTTCTTTTTCTTTTCTGTATCATGCAACCCCCCATAAGCCTGTGCTTTGCGAGCTACTCTTTTATTTGTTAAGTGGGATTCGTACTCCAACTGTTCAGCCTTTGTGAATCCGGCCACGTAGGTCCGAGAAGAACCTGATGAATCCCATTATCTATATAAGTGTGAACCATCGGTGTGTCCCTTTCCCCATTGACATTTTACAGTTTTGCATGTGTGGGTGCAGATGCGCGCTCACAGACGCACTCACTAACGTACATAAGAGGCAGTGAAACCGTCTCATGCAGCCCCCTCCCCCTCAATACAAAAATATCCACAAACATCTTCTTTGGCTACACCTCTCATGCGCACCATTGCTCCTATATATGAAGAACGAACAAATAATAGGCGGTTATAAGGGCAATAACATAAGAAGAAAAAAGACACTAAAACACGTATGTTTTTTGTGGTTTAGTTGTGTTTTTATATGTGTTTTATTTCGTCTGCGTCTTTTGTGCTGTTTCCCTTTACAGGTGTCTCTGCAACTCAACCAGAACAAAGTTCTGCTAAATGAAGCAATTAGTTTTAAAAATTGCTAGACAAAATGGCGGGAAATCGTATGCCGAAGTTTCACAAACGCATTTTGAAGTACTAATGTTGGTGATGGGACTGGTAGAATAATGACGAGGGCAGTACTTCGTAGTGATTGTTTTTTGATATATCTCATAGTTTTCTGCGGTTTTTCTATCATTTTCGCTAACTAATCAGTCCGCCTTGAGAGCACGTGCTAATGCACGTGCTCTCAAGCACGTGCAGTGATGGATGACTAGATAGGCTTCCTCAGTGGCTGAAAAAAGAATCTTCTTGATCGAAGATGAAGTGATGATCGAGCTGGCCTGAGTGGTGGATAACCCTAATGACTGGTTCCCATCCCTTGTGGTCGGCACGTGTTCGTAGTTAAACTAAGTTGTTTCGTCTAGTAAGGGATTGATTGATTTTTAGGGTTTAACGTTCCAGAACCACGATATGAATATGAGATACGCCGTAGTGGAGGGCTCCGGAAATTTCGACTATCTGGGGTTTTTTAAAATGCACCTAAATCTGGTAAAGTAAGGGATCATTATGTGTTCGAACATATTCCGGACAGCTTCCATTGAACAACACTAAAAGGCGAACAAGTGTTATGAAAACAGCTCTGCCACTTCCGAAACAACTATTATCTCTTACATTTCCTTGACTTTGATGATGTCACGCTCTGGAACTCCGGCAATCCAAGTTTGTAATACGCCCTTTAACTTTAAGCACGCCACAGCAGTTGAAATCGCACAATCCTTCCAAAATTTCCAAATTATATAAACTGGGTGATCTTACAATGAAAAAAATATATAACACTACACATAACGTTGTAGTTCGCAACTAATGTACAAGTGTCTTCATGTTTGCAGTTCATTAAACGTACGTTGGCTGAGAAGAAACTTTGGTTAGCGGGCTCAAATGGCATTACACATAGTTGAATAGCGACTTAAGACATTCCCTCTACGCATAATTTTTGAAGACGACGAGCTTTCTGCATACACCTGCGACTTATGAGGCTTTCACCAAAAAGTACTGTTCTCGCATAATATTTATTAATTTGTTTATTTACTTATATTACCTTTAGGGCGAAATGGCATTGAAAGGGGAGTTGATAAATACATGAGTTATACAAATAAAACTGCGCAGTGAACTCAAATAGCACAAAATTTCTCCAGGCCACACAAAAAATTGTTATTTCAAGAAAAAAGTTAAATAAACCGGAGAAATAGGTACATGTAACAAATTTTCCTGGTTACTAAATGTTGGCTAATGTTTCGTTGAATGGCAGGCACCTCTAGAGTCGACTCGTGCATCAATGAGAAAACTGCAGAACACATGCAGTGTTTCTCTGATTGCTTTGTGGCTCAACGCAACGTTTTTCGCACCTCACTGAAATAAATGGACGACAGACCATTTCCAAAAGAAAGATCGTAAAAACGCGGCGTTCGCCAGCAAAGCTTTGCGAAAATTGATACTGTTGTGAAAGTCGACCAGGTTGGGCGATATCCTGTAGGGGTGTAATGGACGAGGTCAAATGTACCCAGCATGACAGCGCTTTCCTGTCTTTGCTTTCGTTTCTTTAGCTCTCCGCCCCTTTCCCCTCTTGTAGGGTAGCGAACTGGTCGCACGTCGGGTTAATCTTTCTGCCTTTCCTCTATTCTTCTCCTCAATGTTAGTGTGTCATCTGTCTAATTAGTAACCATGGGGTCCCCACTCTTGATCCGCACATCCGTGTGGGAATTCAATGCCCTTTCCCTTCCCCCTCTCTTTCTGTCATCTCTCTGTGCACCTATTCCTCTCTCCCAGCATAGGGCAGTCGACCAGATGCTTTTCTCACTAAACTTCCCGCCTCAAGTCTTTGTTTCCAATTTTCTTTTCTTTCACGCGTGCTACATTTTCTTCTCTAATGTATATTGCATCTATCACAAGGTTTAATGACGAAAAGAAGTACCCCGACCAAAAAAACACAAACAAACTGCCAGGCCGGCGCGAAACGCGCAGCACGGTCACAGCGACTGATGAAAAAGCGGCCTTTCAGAGCCTTTTCCAAACACTCCTTAAGTAACTTCCATAGGCACAATTGCTGGGTACCCACTACTCTATACATTAAGCCTGAAGACGCAAATTCGCAGCGGAGTTTCAAGAATCACAGCCCATCGTATTGGGTTCCTTCCGTTCAAAAAGAGTCTGACTGATAGTACTCTTTACGACCTGTTTATGTTGCTAGGACTTTATTCATTATGGAAAAGTCGCATGATCGATAGACACGCCGAGCCACCACGGTCGACGAGATCTGTCTTCCGAGAAGCAGCTGCTCAAGTGCGCAGTGTTGTCGAGACTTTTGACCCCGTTCCGGAGTGGCTTCCCGTTCTTCACGCTTGTGTGTGTTTGCCTGACTTCTGATGAAGTATGTTCTGTGTACTTTACTAGTGATAATGTTATTCATTAAAGAAAAAAAAACATCGGCATGGCTCTGCGCTAGAATACTGGGCTGGAACGCAGGAGACCTAGTTTCTAATCTCGCTGTGTGCTTTGTATTTTCATTTGCTGAGCTTTTGTTTTTTTATTTCGTGCGATAGTCATTACAGACACCGGCGGCGGTGGCGGACAACTACTGCGCCGCACGAGACCTTTGTTTTGACCTCATAACAGCTTCCGCTGTACTGAAAAGCATAAAAAAAACGACACGTTACGGCTTCCCTACGGAAGCGTTGCAAAAAAGGATGGAAGCCGAAACGTCATTTTCTTTAAAGCTTCTATGAGCTCTGTGTACTTCATTTCCTTCAACATGTTTTCTCCCCGACACGACGACTTCTGTCGAACTCCCAGTTTTATCACAATGTTTAGGCCTGTCAGGCTTACCGAAACGCTCGACCAATCAGCAGAAGCCGACTTGACCCACGTGCAGAGCCGAGCTTGAATGCACTGAAATTTCACTCATTTCAAGCGTCGACGAATGATGAGGCTCCCAATTATTTTTGGAAATCTATACAGTTCCGACATATTCTGTGGTTATATGTGTGGCCACGCTGCATTGGTTGTGCTCTTTATTGTATTCTATTGACGCCAGAGATATTATATGAACAAAACACATGTGGTGCACTGTTTCCTTTCTTTTTCTTACTCGTCTATTCCTTCGTACCTTCTAGGTGTTCTGTGAGTATGTGTATGTGTGTGTGTGAGTGTTTGTATTTTTCAGTGTAAATGTCATGATATTGGGATAGACGAACAAAACACATGTGGTGCACTGTTTCATTTCTTTTTCTTACTCGTCCATTCCTGCGTACCTTCTAGGTGTTCTGTGAGTGTGTATATGTGGGTGTGTGTGTGTGTTTGTATTTTTCAGTGTAAATGTCATCGTATTGGGATAGACGGCTCTTACTACCTATCTTCCCTCGTTTTCGTAGAGAAATAAAAAAATACAGTTCACGCTGACCTTCAACAATGAATTTGCAAATGTATATCCCTACGTAATTTTTATATGACATTGTTTTTTAGGATTGTCGCAGCTATATTGTGCTCCAAGATTGTGCCCTGCAGCCACTCCGTTTCTTGCGCGCAAGAAACCTGTGGTCGTTTTGTTAGCACTTCTCTCACGCTGCCCTTTGTGCATGAAATGTATAATGCTTCCTTCATACCGTATTGTTTAGCAATTGTCTTTTTTTTTTCATTTTTCTCTCATTAGATATGCATATATACATATATTCTGAGTATTGTCCTTCTTACTCTATGCCCCCCACGAGGCCAGTAAGGTATCTTGAAATAAATAATAAATAAACCAAATAACTTTTGGAACATTTGGTTAACATTTCGAGTTAGCAACTTCATATAGGAGTCCAACGCCGAATATCACAAGGGCCACCACACGTAACTCTTGTATGTTTCTATCGTGGCGCGTGTGAATCTATGTCCCAAAAGTGAACAATCAAAAAGTATTTGGCATTGTGACTCTCTTTTTTTTTTCTTTAACAAAGCTGAAGTGTGTTCGTTAGTAGCTTGCACCAGTAAAATAAACAAGTCTGCCAGTTGGCTTGCCTTCTTATTGCTTGGTTAGGTTATCTTTTCATTACAAAGGTGCCCATTACTCCAAGATACTTTTGTCACCAAAATTTTCAGGCTAGTAATGCCTACTCCAACTACTTTTTTCAAGCGAACAGAATTAAGCCGACTGTTCTTATGTGAACGTCGGTAAAAAATGTCATTCCAATGCAGCTGCTTGAACTAACGCACCATATAATGAAAAGATAACGAACACGAGCCCGCGAATATTTTCCATGCTCTGTGAGAGTTTGAATCATCCCTCTCAAAGCTTAAGACTGTTTCTAATATGGAAATTTTGAAATTATGGGTATGCGTGCAGTAGTTCAGGGGACGCACCAGCGCTAGCAGTGCGTAAAGATGAGGGCTCTGCTCTTTCTATGCATTAGCATCAGATTGTAATATTTGAAATGCGTACGTGGAGGACCTGTGTTTTTGAGGTGATGTTTTTAGAACGGTCGTAGCAACTGTGAGTGAATAACCCATATGTGCATACATCAAAAGAGCTCTTTTCGTATTCATATCCGGAGCTTTCTATTCGACAACGTAGTTCCCCTTGAGGAAAAGTGCTTCGCTTTACTGGGGAGAGAAAATGTACGCAAAAAATGAAGTGTTTTGTTGTGTTTTTGTAAGTTGTACCCTTTTTTTCATCACGTGTTCAAGCCGCATTTTCAGCAGTCTTCTTTGAAAGAAGTTGCTAAAAAAAAGCTATTCTCTAGCTATAGTCTTGATCACTGCAATCTGTCACGGTTTGGTACGTAGTGTTGCTTTGTCAACGCGAGCAGCTCGAGACATCATGAGAGTTCTCAGTGTGGAACACTCTTGATGGTTTCGCCATCGTAGGTTCTGAATGTACACAGGCAAAGCCACCTCTAGCGTTGCTATTCATAACTGGCACAGATAAAAGTCTCCTTGTTTTTCGAGCACCTTGAGAATGATATTAACGCCGGTAAATCCACTTATCGTCTCCCTCTTGTTATACTAGCACCGTGATATTAAGTCTGATGCAGTTAAGGGGTGCGGGCTGGCTTTGCTGTCGTCGCTTGGCGCAATGCGGACAAAATCATGCATAAAACTTGAAAAATGGGAAACGAGGCATAAATGAAGAGATCGTGGCTGATCCTTTTTTCTAAATATTGGTGCCACACAAAAGTGGAACGGGTCTTCATAGAGTTAGGTGAGCGTTGATTGCGCATTTTCTTTGCCCCAAAGGCGAAGGAACAAATGGTACAGCAACAAAATCGCAAAACTAAGTCAAGAACGAAAAGCAGCTCAAAACTTGCAGCGCGCACCTCAAGCTGAAAGCACGCACGAATTGAGCATACACAGCACGAGCACGGACCATCAACTGTCTCAGCTCGACACTCAGTGCTCGCTGCTCAAGCAGATAGAAAGGCGCACAAAACGAACGCGGAAATGTACACAGGACAATCAAGAACAACTGTTACAACTCTTACTTCGCATGTGAGCAGTGTGCTCTTTTCGCAGACGCGGCCGCATTAGTGACCTTCGTCACTAACGCGGTCACCTAATTAGTGGCATTCGTCACTGACACAGTCACTTAATTAGTGACCTTCATCCCTAATTAAGTAACCTTCGTGCTCTCCCGAGGCACGAGTCTGGTAAGCGCGCTCACAGAAAAGACCACGCTACGCGGATAGCTGCGCTTATCGAAACGCGAGAAGCGACGACCGTAGGAGTGCGCAAACTAAGACCCAACGCGAGTCGGTCGCGCCATCTCGCTACTGATGACGAAAACGCACTGAAGTTGCGGAGCTGTGAAGACCATCAAACTGTACTGATGGTTTTAGTGATATTCTCATGTGATTATGAGAGACGTTATAGTGGAGGGCTCAGAAAATTTTGACCATCTGGGGTTATTTAACGTGCACCGAACTCTGAGCACACGGCCACCAAACTGTATATGCTGTATATAAATAGCTTGCCGCTAGCGATAGTCAGAACGTACACTTGGTTTCCTAGAGGTTGGCGCCGCGCGCTATGGATCCATATGTCACTGATTCGACACCCTGCGACATAAGCTGTTGTGTTTATCGTTTTTGTTCGTAATCTGCTACTATATATTTTACAACGTGATGTCCATGAAAGAAATACGTAAGCGGAGCCGAGGTGTACTCTGGCCTAAAACACTTTCGTGTTAACAGAGGAAAACAGAAAGAAATGGGAAGAAAATCAGATATACCTTGATACAAAAAACACCAAAATAGGAAAAAGAAAAGAGGGCAGGAAAGACAGAAAACCGTACAGAAACGAAGAATCACTAGCTTCGTACTTCGTTTAGGCTTGGCAGCTCTAGTGTGAAGCTGTTTTAATTTTATTGTATATGCTACAGTGAACTATACATAGTTCTAGATCACTATAGTAACTACTGTTGTCATTCCTTTTATATAGTACAGAATATCAGGAACCTTTATATACACTAAGAAAAAAATAAAAATATTTGACGCCATGATTGTTCATGGAAAAAGTTTTCAGCCAATCGCGATGCCCAAAATATATTTAGGGAAGTCTTTTGATATGTGGTAGTAAAGCTTTTGCACGAGCTGAAATAAACGTTACCACAACATTCATAAAAAGTGTTCATTGAAAACTGTAGGTTGTATACTTGTTTTCAAATGTGTGTAGAAGTCTATCATATAAATGAATTCACGTGTGTGTAAAAGTCTGTCATATAAGTGAATTCACGTTGAAGGGGTGTCGGTGTGGTGTTGCGTAGTATAGTGGTACTTTTCGGAGCGCGGTGCTTAGGGGCCGAACCCAGCACTTCCCAGAAAATTTAGTTCGATACCATTCCTTGTGGCCGTGATGGCCTTCACGTGAGACAGCGACACATAGGCAGTCTTTCTCACAAAGTCAACATAGAAAAGCTGATCATTTTTATTCTACAAGTTAGCACCAGACTGAGATATTAAGCACATTCAAGCAGATTTAGGCATCGTATTCTTCTCACCTTTTCTTTTTCGTCTTGATATTCAGCTTGTTATTCTTCGGCCTCTTCCTCTCTATGTTCTTGCTCATTCTTTAATATTATTTCCTTTTGTGTAAAATATCTTTTCCGTCATCATATTTCTCCTTTACTCAGCACAGGGTAGCAAGCTTGTGTGAGAAATGTCTAACCTCCCTGTCCTTCAACTTATTTTTTCTTCTTCCTTTGAAACTCTCGGTTGAAAAGACTATGTAGGTTACCACAATGCAAATACCTTCGCTCCATTCCAGTTTTCTGTCGCGATCTCCATATCAGAAACAGATGTATCATCACTTTCTCCTCGCTATGGCATGCGAGATTATGGCAACAACAGGCGATGGAAGTGCGAAAAGTATCACGGTATATACAACTATTTTTACTTTTCTGTATTGTAATCCACGCGAACGTGGTAGCGTCAACGTGATCCCGTCCAACAACGGCGGGCGTCAGTTGGGTGGGTGAAAGTGCTTGTCGCTTTTGAAGAATGGACTGTTAATCAGCTTAATGGAAAAGCTCGCGCTGTACTTCCCAGCCACGCCATCTTGCATAGAGTGGAAGCCCGTTTCCGCGTTCAGAACAGAGGGCGTTGAAGCGGCCGCATCGTGAGCGCCAAGCTGTCAGACGTGAAGCCTGTGAAACACAAAAACGGCGAAGCCTGTGAAACGTGTCACCTGCTCTTCGGGTTTGCAGCACTTTTTTCACTGGTGTCATGTTGGCTTTTGTTTGTTTATGGCGACACCACCGAATTGTCCGGGTCACGTGATTTGAGTTACTTATCTCCCCCATCGTTTTAAAGTTTGCTGTTGTTTTAGCCCTGCTTTTACTGCAAGGAAACCTGTAGTGAAGATCGATATAACGCGTTGCAGAGTACGCTTTATGCTTGACAGTTTAGTTCATGATAGCTTGAGCCTTGCTCAATGCGTGATGCTCGTTGGCGTCATTATAAAGAGAGTTTTGAGTTTTATATTGCATAATAACAGATAGGTGGGCAGGTTACTTTGGTTTGCAAGTTGATTGATTTCATAAAGTCTGGGTTCGAAGGACATGTCCTGCCATTTTCGAATTCCTGTCGTACTCTTTGTTGTGCGCTGTTTTTAATGTTATGGAGGGTAATTTTGTTCATTCAAGACCTTTTGATAAACTTCGTGCGTTGTCGATTGCAGTGTACGCATTCCTTGAGAAACACGCAAATTCATCGAAAGGTCGTAATTTTTTTCAAACAATAATTGCCGATGTGTGCATGGATATTTTGTTTAAAACAAGAATTAGTGCTTGCTATAGGGATCAGGATTATTTTGGGCTCCTTCATGATTTCCAAACGTTACTTGCGAGACAACACTGTACCAAGTTTTACCGAGAGAATGCAGCAGGGTAGGACTGAAAATGACACAGCTAAAATACAGAGGCTGCCGAGACGATACACTCTTGAGCCATGGTGTCAGCGTTTCGAGCAACGGACTTCAACTAACAAGTAGATGGATGGTTTTAGAACCATCGTTGATAGCTGGACTGGCATGCCTTCTTTTAGCGTAGCAAATTGGTAGTTCAATGTTCTGCTTTGATATGTATGGTTTAACGTCCCAAGACCCACATATGATTATGAGAGACACCGTAGTGAAGGGATTCGGAAATTTCGACCATCTGGGGTTCTTTAACCAAGACCGAAATCGGAGCACACGGGCCTACAGCATTCCCGCTTCCATCAAAAATGCAGCCGCCGCAGCCGGAATTCAATCCGGTGACCTGCGAGTCAGCACTCGAGTACCTTAGCCACTAGACCACCGTGGTGGGGCAGCAAACTGAACGTATACATCAAGTTCACTAAGCTAAAAAAATAGGACCTTCCGGCTCATTTTGTATACCTTCAATCTCTGCTCGTTTGCTTGTCATGCCTTAAACTGATTGCGCGATTATAAAGTTTGCAGCACGACTGCGAAGACACTTACGTTGACCAGTTACTTCTTTATTAAAGATCTACCGAATAAATTGGCATAATCGTTCTTTAAAAGATTTCCTCAGATTAGAAGTGCATTTTGTTAACCCAGCGTACAGAATTAATGTACACGTCAAATGATCGGGATATATTTAGGTGAGACTAGTTGAAGTGTAACCGGTATAACATGAACGCCACAGGTTGGCGCTTGCCACTGGTTATTCCGTATTCGGAGAACGCCGTTAATGGTCAAGTTGCATCGCTTAGCAATGCACAGTGGCTGTTTGGAAATGGTGTTCAGGAGTCCAGGAGTCTAATACTAGTCAGCGCAGGAGTGCATCGTAGTTTAAAGCCTGTTTAAAAGCCAGTGTGTACAAGCAAAATTTTTGCGACAGTGGGTGACAAGCAGTCGTGATGTCCAACCAGTAATTATCGATCGAGCCACTACTGTGTGAATAACACGTCTAGTGTGAAGTTAGCAAAGTGAGACTAGAAAGCCACAGATCCCACAAAACATCGAGTAGCTACCCAGAATACTTATAGCCGACAGTGGGGTCCTGTGTGTGTCTAATGGATGCTGTTAATTGTTCGGGCAATTATTGTGCTTTGAAGTGTAATTTTACTTGATACTGTAATTTTGCTCATATGATACAGCATATATCTGCTGTACAAACTACGAGACACTTATTGTAACTGCGTTTTTTAGCAAGATTATATCTTTTTTTGTTTCTTCTCCATTCAGTTAAGGCAAGACACTATTGCCATTGCCAAGAGATGGCGCCATGTACAGATGCCCCCAAAAGCTTCAAATGCTACTCATAGTGTTCGGCAAGGACTAACGTGAGATAAGACATGTCGTCATGCCGAATAAAAATGTGCACGTGCTGTTTCAAGTGAATGAAATGCCTGGCCGATCAGTTAATGGAAGGTTTTTTTAGAGAAGTTCGTGTGGGGGCTCGTCGGAACGTTCTGTTGGTAGAAGTAGCGCTGTCTGTTTTTTGTCATGCTTTTTTGGGGTTCTTGACTTTTTAAAGAACTTATTCTTTAGCATAGGAGCCCAGATGTATGAATTTTGAAAACATGCGCTCTCGTCTCTTTCATTGGTGAGGCCAATCTCAGTGTACGTTAAATGCCTTCTTGGACGGGCTATCTCAGACAGACGTGGCAAAAGAGTGAGTTGGATGCACCGAATAGGTCGAAAAGACAGGCTGCCTGGTTCAAAATCCAGCCTACGCAAAGTTTTGAGCAGACGGAACATATATTATATGCTTTAGGAGAGGTGTGTTTAGTATATGTAGTTGTGTAGCAAGCTGACTACCACGGAGAGATATGCCATGTAATTATGTTGTGTGCAGAAAAGATGTGTGTGAGAAAACCAACGGCGTAGTGTACATTCTTACACGCCAACAAAGAGAACGTGGGAATATAACAAATACCAGTGACGTAAATGATGGAGGGTGGAAGGTAAGGAGGGTCTGAAACCTCCTAGTTGTCAGTGTGGAAGTGACGTTTGCAAGTGTGCCTTTGCAAGAGTCCACCCTGGAAATTTCTCATTCCCACATCGTATGTCTGAATAGTTTGACAGTTAAGTATAGCGCGTTCAACTCTATTGCGTGTCTCATGTAAATTTTTATGAAGTACCGGTATTTATTACCCCTCAGTGGTTTGCGAATATGTAAACCTCAGCTACCGCTCGATGATAATCACAAAAGACGCAAAAGAATAGTTCACTTACGCGAGCTGGGAAACCTTCTTTATTTTTATTTTGACTTCAAGGCACAAGGTTAATTTTTAGAGAAGTAAAACTAAAATCTGCAAACTATATGACACCTGAATAGCCGCCATGGCGTGACGCGTATCCCTCCTTGTGTTTTTATAGATTTAAGCCCTTAATGAACAGACCCTTCTTCTGTCGTCTTTCCGTAACAATAGTTGCGCATGCGTACAAACGCACAAACTGATTGTGCTCCCCACCCCGCCGCGTTGGTCTAGTGGTTAAGGTACTCGGATGCTGACACACAGGTAGCGAGATCGAATCCCGGCTGCGGTGGCTGTATTTACAATTGAGGCGAAAGTGCTTCAATGTATAGAGGCGAAAGGTTTCAATGTATTTGTGTTGTAAGCAAAGTCCGTATTACTTGTGTGAGGATGATGAAAGTTTGTTATTGTAATTTCACAGTGTGTTAAATACTGTTATAAGCAGCTATATTGTGTAAATAAATTCCCTCACCCTAAGATTCACATGAAAAAATATTCACTAATGTAAATTGCCAACTAATTTGGGCTAGTTCCGCATCTCCGTAAAATATCCGCAAAACTGAACAGCAAGTTGGCTTTGCCGCAATAAGGCTTTGCTGACAGAGGTGCACGCTCTACAGGCAAATCGTCAAAGAGAGCGTGGCGCATGGAATAGTGTAGGAGTACCTTCGATGTCCCCAACAACAAACCACTACTGCGATGACTACTAATAATATATTATGCAGCGTGGTCCAATCTCAGCTGTGGCGGCTGCATTTTTCATGAAGGCGAAAATGCTGTAGGCTAATATAATCAGCTTTGGGCACACGTTAAAATACCCCAGGTGGTCGAAATTTCCAGAGCCCTCCACTACAGCGTCTTTCACAATCATATGGTGGTTTTCGGACGTTAAACCCAATATATCAATCAAAATTATGACTTTTCTTGCCCCCCTCCACCCACAACAAAGAAAATTAGGATTACGCAGGAAGCACTTACATCATTTTGTCATCTTATTATTGGTGAGGTCATACGTCGGAAAGCCGCGTATGATTTTGAGGTCTGAAGAATATATAGTAGCGCTGAACCGCACAAGGACCGACAATGAACACTGAAATTTTTCGCTTTGTGTTCCTTAGCATTAAAATTTTTTCTTCAGAAGTTGGGGGCCGACAAGCCCAAAAAAATATGCCAGATGAATACAAGGCAAGCGGACGGCACCAAAAATTTTGACATCCCGCGTTATACACCGAGCCCGTAAGTATCAATACATGGGGCTCCTAGCTTTTTGTCTTGATAGAAATACACCCGCAACGAATGCGATTCAATTCCTAGACTTGCGGGTCAGCAAAGGAAGACCAATGCTACTAGATCACTGAGGCCACCGTGTTGTAAGCATTTATATCTAAGATAATAAAATTGACATGTTCAATAATATACACTTCTGCAGAAAGCTTGAACACGGCTCTTCATCTATATACAAAAGACATGTGAAAATTGTGGCGAAATCCGTTTTGGCATCATCTGAAAAGTTACTTCTTTCCGCAACACAGCACAATTTTAATGAGCTGGAGCAATCTGGTATTAGTCTGGCTCATTAGGGAAATGAAAAAACGAGTACACGCAGATAATTAAGTGTGCACAGTTTAATGGCTTAAGCAACTGCAACATGGTAAGCAAATACAGAGACATCGAAATCCCATGTGGTTATGCAAACCGAGAAGTTATAGCGAAGCAACTAAAAAGCATATTTTTGTACTTGTATTGAACACCAGGCAATAAAAGCATTCAATTTTTTACGCACTCTCAAGTGAAATATTATTTGACAAAATCTTGCAAAATGTCATTCCGAGAAAGCCTTTTGAAAAGTTTACCCCAGGTTTCCACCCTGAAGCCAAACTAGTTTTTCATCAATCTGAAAGCTTTACTTCTGGGAAAAGCACTTGGGCTTTATTTGTCACTTCATGCTAACCGCTACTTGGATGAACATGTTTCATTTCATTGAATGTTTATCCTTCCTGTCAGTTTTCATGAAACAATTTTCCCAATATACTATTTGACGACACCTTCACTGATTGAACAAATCGTAGCCCACAGACAAACACACGGATGGAGTAATTATCGCAATACAGTGGCATCAGCATTTGTTCTTTAATTTTAGCAAGTTTTGTCAGCCAGTCACTACATAGAATAACCGGCATTTATGAGACATCAAATGAATATTCATTGCGATCCCGAATTAAATTATGCGGGAGTGAGCATGTGAATAACAATTTTACTATTGTTTCACATAAGAGTGTGTTTTTTCATGCACATCTATGCTATATACGTGTTGTGTTATCGAAAGATATGAAATCCCCTAATGAGCCCTCAGCGTGTAGATTGCCTATAGGGTTACCTCAGTGAAACGGCTGATTGAATATAATAATAAAAAGAAGCTATCACTGCTTGGGAAAGAGGCTCTCAGTACACCCGTTAGGCAGGTGGGAAAGAATGCGCAGCACTGAAATAAGACAGCCAGCTCATAAAACAAAAGTATAACAAACAAAAAAACAATATGACAAGACGTTTCATTTTTTCTCCTTGCTTTATGTATTCGTTTTCTCACCTGTATACTCGCCCGTGTAGTGTAGCAATCCGAGTGCCACCTGGCTAACTTCCCTACCTTTTTTCAGCCTTTCTTTATGTCTGACGCACTCTGTTTTTATTGACCGGAAAACCAATTTTGTTTTTGTTGTTAATCAAGAAAGAAAAACTATCTAGTACATTTACATCCCAAGTTAAAGCCATAGAAACTGCAGAAAGCTGATTTACCCGTTTTTTTTTCCTTGTGTTCATGTTTGTTTTTCTTCTGTCTTGCGTCTTTATAAGCACTTTATTGCTTTTTCCTATTCTTTTAACGCAGTTATACAATATTATACTAGGTTTTACTCAAACACAATTACTGCTATAGAGATGGTCCAGAGCAACTCTGCACGTTTAAACCACGTTAAGTAACGATGAACCACCGGTATAACTTCCATAAAATCACACCTTTCGCTCCCATCATGATTATGGCGTTGTAAAGTGTCAGACATTGTTTTATTTTCTTAAATTATAGCCTCATCCTGCACTACCCGATTCTCTAATCCCTAAATGTGTCCCGTCACTCTGACCATCACCATGAAGCCGGATGTACTTCTTGTATAACTACGTACCTTTATTGATAATTTACACCACGAACCTTTTGCGATTGAATTAGCCTTCCCGTGGATGTTGTGAGCAATATTCATTACAAAAAACTCCATGATTCTTTAGCTAATACTGTAGGCTCAATCTATTTTTGATTTCTTGTACGCTTCCACTGTACCTGCGTAGGATTCACGACCACTCACAGAAAAGAAGATCCTGGGACCTTGGCCGACAATTCCGCATACGCGCAAAGCCATGAAAGCTATCGTCAGCTTTTTATGGACCGCCAGACTTCACGAGCGTTTGTCAAAGAACAGTGGGAGACCGGGCTGTGTAGTCTCAAGCTGACTCTTTATTTCATCCCTTTCTTGCTCTTCGTCTTTTCTCTCTATACCTTTTCTTTCTATTATTGCTTCTTCCACATATTCCAGTGTATGGTAGCCCGCCGAGTTAAGTTTGGTTAACCTTCCTGCCTTTCCCCTCTATTTCTCTCTTTCTCACCTTTTTTTGCGTATGCTCTTCACTGACCCTGGCCCTGAACGGTAAAACAGAATGAAACTGAAAAGAAAACTTTTGCCTTGTTTTTTTTCCTTTCATATGAATATCTGATTTGCCTTGCGATTACTCGTTTCCTGTTTTTCGGTCTCCTTTCAATTGTTTTTAGACTATTTTGTGTTCCAAGCGTGCTGCATCTAAATTAAGGCATTAGTGCTTCACTGGCACTTCATTAGCTTGCACGGACGCACTATCTGTTTGACGATGCAGGCGCTCAATAACAAGCAA
Organism: Rhipicephalus microplus; assembly: GCF_013339725.1. NCBI lineage: Eukaryota > Metazoa > Arthropoda > Arachnida > Ixodida > Ixodidae > Rhipicephalus > Rhipicephalus microplus. The sequence goes on from NC_051167.1 coordinate 174,544,526, forward strand.
GCTTGACATTCCAAGCGTGCAGCGTATCAGACGTAGCCGCTGTGCGACGCGAACGAGATACAAGAGACGTCGCGTAACAACACGAGACCCAATACTACGACCAGGCAGGTCCCTTAAAATTGGCCTACTTTCGCGAAAAATCTGATCCTGGAAACGTAGCTTCAGATTCCACGCAATGCTACAAATTTAAGCAGAAGTAAAGAAGGTAAAAGTTACGTAAAGAAGGCTGAACTTACGAACGCCGAAGGCGAGACACAACGTGCAGGCCTTAAAAACAAGTTCGTATCTGCAAAAAAAAAAAGAAAAAGAGAAACTCGGCACCGGCGTTGGCATTTGAATAGAAGCCCGTCAAACACGCCGACGGAATTGAGTCAACAGGGAGGGATGTGTAGAGGGGTGTTTCGTTCAAGCACTCTCAAGGACTTCGGTATTCATTCCCATGTAAAAGGGAATGCGCCGGAGAGAAAACGACGGGACGTTCTCGAAATACCGGATGTCGCGCGTTTCTCAACAACGAGCAGAGATTCGTATAACCCCGCCAACGTTTTCAATGCGCTTTTTTGTAGTCGTTTTCAGTATTTCGCGTGTGTCTGTGTCTTGCATGGGCTCTTATGATGCACGTTCACTAACTAAGAAAAAGTGTCTTTTGAGGAATCTGTGATGGTGAGGAGTGAGGATGGAATGTTTCGACGTGGAGAAATGACGTTGCTGGAAATGAACTAATATTCCAAGATAGACTAACTAGATACGCGGGATACACAAAGCGCAATTGGAACCTGAAGCGGATTTTGTCTCCACTTCACCGAAAATAAGAAAGAAAACAAGTGACAGAGTGGAGAATATTACAAAGCCGATTCTCAGTCTACCCCTGTTCAGATACGGCGGACACTTCACCTAGAATGAATATGTAGAGCACGTAAAGTAGAAGAGGCCTCCGTGAGTGACAGAAATCGGAAGATCTTGACTTTGCTGCAAGGTTATCGGTCTCATCTAAATAACTCGTTCAGAGTTCTTCCTATCTCTCTGAGCGCTTTTGTGAGTACTTTTTCCAGAATACTTTTCTCGTTGTTTTTTTCTCGCAGCAGCGACTGTTGGCGTTTTAAGTCCCAAAACAACGATGAAATTTTCAGGAATGGCGTAGTGCAAGACTCCATAAATTATGATCCCTTTCACTGCGCACCTGAGTCAAAGCACATTGTCCACTGCCATATTGCCTCCATCTAAATGCGGCTGACATTAGAACCTACGACCTTTGAGTCGGCATTCTAACACCATAACCATGACTCTACTGTGAAGGGAATGAAGTCTGGGTACATTATGTTTGTTGGGAGATCATTCAGCGCTTAGTAACATTGATTATTAGAGCGCCCTGTGATCGTACTACTTTGTCCATGTCGGTACTTCACCCATACTTTTTATTGGCTCAGATACTTTTACATTTTTTTGGCTTCTATTGTAACTTATGCCTCCCAATAATCTACTCGGTACACTCTTGTTTCCGTAGGACAAAATGCTGTACATTCCTAACGACGTCACTATACCGCTAAATGAAGGTTTCGTTTGATTTGATCCATCCAGTCAGAACGTGTCGACGTGCTCAGTAGACTGTCGGCGCAGAGAGACACCATTCAGTCCCCGTCTTTCGTGAAGCCGCGCACGGACTAAATTTGAATCAGTTTTGTATACGAAGCGCCAGACGTCGGGTTCCGTTCTCCTTGCCAGATACTTTTGATGGAGACTTTCGTTTGTCGAGACCTAACGAAAATAAATGCGAATGTTCCTTCGCACTCCCACTCCTCTCCCATTTTCCTATCTGTTCCCGGGTAAATGTTTGAATGAGGCAACATGCGTCATTTTCAACTTCATCACTTAAAAAAAAAACTTGAACGCTGAGCTCATTTATATAGAAGCTCCCTTTAGCTAACATAGTGAAATGTCACAGGCTGTGAAAAGAGGCGAAAGTGAGGGTGATGTCATTTTGAGGGAAACACATCCTGCCTATACTTCTACCAAGTTTAACAATATTTTATTGCGCCTTTCTTAGGAACACAAACACGGCATGAACCTAAATGGAGTTGCGTATGCAGATGATGATTGCGTGTCCCACGCATTTGCATTCATGCACTTGGAAGCTAACGTGCACCAAACATGGTTTTTAAGTACACCTTTCAGTTTCCTGACGTTCAAAATTATACCTGGCATGATTATCTTCTTTTTTTTTGTATTGTTTTCTGGTAAATATCTCTCCCTAGAAAGTAGGACTTATGAAAAACGTAGTTGGTTAAAGTCTAGTTGGTGTTTCTAGTTACGAGGATTCACGAATATTTAAAAATATTTTTTCCGGCATGTTGCCTGACTTTTGAGATTATAGCTGCCATGATTATCACGACTTTGTTTGTCAGTTTTTGTCCGGTATATCTCTCTCTGCAGCTCGTAGATGCGTTTCAGAAGAACATGGTTCGTGAAGTTCTAGTTGTACATGATTATTACGCTTGTCTACTTGCTGTGTAATTATCTTGGACCAGGATGGCTTAGGCCGAAGTAAACAGAAAATGTACGATGAATTTCGTTTTTTAGAAAAGAAAACTAAGCAATCTTGCAACTCGAAATTTCGAATCAACAAAAATATAATCATTATTATAGCAAGCATATAATCACCAATTACAGTAATAACTTGATGGAAGTAATAAACATGAAGTAATGATGTAATCACAGTAAGAACATAAGCACAGATGCAATAAAAACAACAAAAGTCAATAATTAGGTAATTAGTTATACCAATAACAACAACTTTTATGAACATTACGAAGGAATCCACGAATAGCATTATTATTTGTGTTATGAAAGTTACATTGAAATTGTACAACACATCCGCATCCGACTCAAAAACATAGTGATTAAAATGTTCAAATTCGTGAATTGTTTAGCAATTATGTTTAATGAGAACAATTATTCAGATTAGCACAATAACAATTATTCATAATAATATCACATCAACAAATTTTAATTACACACCTTTGTTAACAAGGTATTACTTAGTATGTCATAATGAGCAAGCCTGTCACTCGCATAATTTCAATAAACGGTACCCTAATTTGAAAAATAATACTTAACTGCCTGGGCTAGCAACACCTTAACTACAAATAAACCTTATTTACTTTATTAACAGACCTTTTGAAACGAGGAAGAGAGCACGTGCCGGCCGAGCGACGCGCTAGAAGCTATAGAGGCACATCATGATTATGATAGCTTTTCATTAAGTCTTTATGGCCTAACTGCGAGCTTAAGCAGCTATCGCATTTGAGCAAATTCACTGTTAGGTTAGAGTTGAGAGGGGCCATGAACCCAATGTTCGATCCAAGTCTGTTTTACGCGCGTTAATCTTTCAGCATTCAAAAGTAAGCTGGAAGACGTTTACTTCATTTGGTGCAGCATTTCTCTATTTTTGAATATTTTGACGAACAAGCGAGTGACCTGAGAGTCGGGACACACGGGCGCACTCGTGAATCGGGACGTAACAAGCAGCCAGCTGTGCGAGATTCTGAATTCCAGAGTGCCATATTGTTCTGTCATCGGCTGCTTATTAAATTCAATTGTTTGAGATTTTGTCTGCTAAGCACTGACATCGAACGATTTGCAGCGGCTCAACCAGTGGTTGAAGATTACGGCACCGCTAATTCCTGCTCGTGACGTCACCGGTGTCATTGCAAAATGGCTGTCGCTGGCGATTGGCGGGTTTCACAGCCGGTGACCACTAGGGCCTCTTTGGCAGGAAAATGTTCTTTTACAGCCTATTTATCATACCTATATAGGCATATACGCCATCAACTTCTTGTTTTTGCTGAAAACTTAAAATTTCTCGGTGACCATGCCATGCCCTCTGTAACAGTTCCTGGTTTAAAATCTAAGCAAGCGAATGGTACATCTAATAAGCGGAGCGAAATCAAGAAGAGCAAGTGCTGCAAGAACGAAAGACGTGGTTTTTTCCATGTGTTTTGCATTTAAAGAAAGACCATTTTCTCTACGACTTCCAGGTTTTCTATCCGTTTTTAGCAGAACATTTCGCGATAAATCTGGATCTCCTGAAATCAACAGTATCAAATAGATCGGCCATAATTCGCTGTCAGTGTGTTTCTCTCAAACTGCAAATGAGGACTCAGAAGCGCTGTGTGCTTTCAAATCGTTCGTTCTAGATTTTACATGTGGGGTTTAACGTCCCAAAACTACCATATGATTATGAGAGACGCCGTAGTAAAGGGCTACGAAAATTATTACCACCTGGGGTTATTCAACTTGCACCATAATCTCAGCACAAGTGCATACAAGATTTTTGCTGCCATCGAAAGCGCAGCCGCCGCAGCCGGGATTCAATCCCGCAACCTGCAGTTGAGCAGCCGAGTACCTTAACCACTGGACCACCGTGGTGGAGAAATTCATTATTTCTACCACATATACATTTGCCTAAATTGGTATGGGTTCCGGGACATAAGTATCTTTTTCTCAATGAAATGGTGGATGCATCATCTAAGTCATCATTAAATGATCTGCAATACACCTATTGCCTGCATCTAAACTCATTAAGGAGCTAGATTTAGGAAGAAAATGACGCTAACAAAAAGTTTCTTTACTGTTCATAACCAACACAGTGGAATGAACACCTAAATCATCGTTGGAACAATCAAACTTGTCGCAAGCGTACAGTTGAAGTCGCAATCACGAGGCTGTGGTGGGAACTCCTCGTCTCATTTTGTTTATTATGCAATGCTGGTCTGGCTGTTTCTCCTATATTGTTGGCTTTGTGGAGTCCCATAGACAACAGGCTCGTTATCCAATATCTTGTAAAACAAACCCCACGTTGTGCCAAATACATTAGATGCTGCCTTCCGTCTCATAAAAGTGAAGTTAAACCCTCTAATTGTACTTCCTTTCGGGGCTTGGTCCCTAGGATTCATTGAAGGCAAAGTTGCCGATGCATTGCGGAAGTTCAATAAAGGTTAAAAGAGATTCCAACTACAGAACCAATTATTACTCCCTAATTACTTGTTTTCAAGCTGTTTTAATTCATTATTCATGTATTGTTGGTGAACTTATCTGCTTCAATTCCTTTATCCGTAACTCTTTTTGTCAAGTTCTACTACTTACTTTTTTTCTTGATCCGTCTAATTCCCTTAAAAGCCGTAAGCTATCAAAATAAAAGTATGTCGTTCGGACTACCCGGTGTTTGACCGATTTCAGAGCGTGGATGTGTGCCACAGTTGATGATGATGATGATGATGATGATGATGATGATGATGATGATGCCTTCACTATGGCTCTTGCCCATTAAAGGGCATTGGCCAAAAACTGAGAATATGAAATTGAAGGCCTCTCAAATGATACCTAATCCTGACAGAAGTTTCCAGGCTCTTATATTTCTTCTTTTGAAAGTGACTTACCCTGCATTTGGCATCTGCTTTTTTTTTAAATTGTGGCAATACAAGTGTTGTGTGACCTATATACGCCTCACAGGAACGCAACGCTCTTTAGGGAGTACCCGCCGCAGCTTCACATTTTCTTTCGGGGTTAGGCGACCGTACCTCATAGTACTTAAAACAGACGCCCTTAGGGTACTAAAACTAGATGCGACTTAAAGCAGATGCCCAAGGGGACTCGGAACTAAACGAGCAAACTTGACATATAGACGTTATATTAGCGAGGTTCCTTCGAAAAGCTTCGCATTGGATGATCCTGGTTTAACTAAGGTGATCCCAAAACACAACAAAAAACACAGGATAGTTAGGACGGATAAGTTATCAGCGTACAATATTTGGAAAACTTCATCGGTACTTCGAAAAAGTGGTGAATCTCTTGAAGTCTATTCGCTCTGCATTGCGAATGTTCGCTCGTTGTGGCGTAAATAGGGCTTGTTGGTGGTACGGATTCGAAAGTGAATGGATATTCTGGGATCTAAGTAACGATGAGAGAAACTGTGTTTATTTTTTTTCTGAAAAAAAATTCTTTCATTCACAAATGTAGAATTCCGTTTTAAGCGTGAAGCTCCTGAGGGCGTGGGTCTGTCCAAACTTTGTATGTATGTTTGATTGATATGTGGGGTTTAACGTCCCAAAACCACTATATGATTATGAGAGACGCCGTAGTGGAGGGCTCCGGAAATTTAGACCACCTTGTATGTATGTATGTATGTATGTATGTATGTATGTATGTATGTATGTATGTATGTATGTATGTATGTATGTATGTATGTATGTATGTATGTATGTATGTATGTATGTATGTATGTATGTATGTATGTATGTATGTATGTATGTATGTATGTATGTATGTATGTATGTATGTATGTATGTATGTATGTATGTATGTACGTACGTACGTACGTACGTACGTACGTACTTGCGTCCGTACGTGCGTACGTGCGTACGTCCATACCTGTAGTTCCACCTTTGCCAACTTCTCACTACTTCGTCCTTGCAAGCATCCCACTACGCCCCATCACCGATCCTTCACTTCACCGACCATAAAGCAAATGCTGTTGAGAAAATGCCAATATGAAATGCAAGATGGTCGTGTACTTGACTCCAGGTGCGCGTTAAAGAACCACAGATTGTCCCACTCTGTTCATTCCTTGTTTATACACGACCGCCTATAGGCTGAACGTTTCCCAACCAAGACGTGATTGTGAGAGGGATGTAGTAGTGCAGTTACCAGGCCATTTTGATCACCTAGAGGTTTTTAATGGAGACCTAAATATAGGTACTTGGGCCATAAGCATCATCGCTTCCATCGGAAACGGGGCCGCCGTGGCTGGTATTGAATCCCGCAACCTGAGGGTGAGCGGTCGAGAACCTCAAGCACTAGACAATCGCGTGGCTGTTGCAAACAAGCGAGACAACCTTCATTGGTGTGGAACAAAAATTCCATCCTCCTTCACGTACTATTTTAACACCATGACATTAAAACAACAATATTCTCAAATACATTATTATTATTTCCTAAAACAAAAACAAATGCTCACGTCGCTGAATAGAACACAACACACAACAAACGTAACGTAACATAACCTAACGTAACCAAAAAGTAGTACAATACGACATACTAAAACACAACATAGCATAACATAAAGTGACAGTCATGATTTTATGCTTCCGCATGCTGCTTTCCGCATTCTACCCTGGTGATTCCGAAACTCATTAAAACTTTGGGCCATAGCACCGGCTCAATTTGACTCTGCACCTAGAACTCAGAATACTATATTAGACATTTGAACTAAATATTGCACAAGCGCAGCCCTCCACCAAGACGTATATCATTTAGAAATAGACGTTAAAAGGCAACGAAGCGATTCTAATTCTTTTCGAATGCCACCGAGGTCTTCCCGTGACGTCGTTTTTGCAGGAATCCCATTCGGCGTTGCTTGCGACCACTGAGGCAGCAATGGAATCGCAGACCATCTGCACGTTCTTTGTCACTGCCCTTGCTACAGAACGTACAGACTGCTTATAGGTGCTGTGTTATTCCACCTTGACGACAAACGCTTGACAGACCAGTTAGAGCTCGAATGCTGACGTGAACTGTCGCCGCACAGAAAACCAGTAAGGGCCTCATTAAATTTTCTTCGTGCATCTGACGTATCAAATAGGCCATAGCACACCCGCTATTCTTCATTCTTTTTTTCACACGTCTACTTTTCTCTCCGCTTTCCTTTCCATCTTTCTTCCCAGTTCTTCCTCCCTTTAGTGCTGTGTAGCGAACTGGATTCTACCATTCTAGTTGACTTCACAGCCTTTATCTAAGTTAGTTTTCTCTCTCTTAGTGCACCGTATAGAAAACACAAAACTAGTCAATAACACGAGACAGCACCACCTACTAACTTACAAGACATCGCTTTAAATTTCACTCGTTTTTAATTTTGGGAGTCGGTGAGCGGGAGGCCCCACTGTATGCTCGTTCTTTATATTACAGAGTTATACACGTTTAGCTTGAGTGTGCGTTACGCAAATGCCAAGGAACAAGAATAAACATTGAAAAAAAAAAACGCTAAAAACAAGCAGAAAAGTCTTTTTGGTGTCGTCTTACGCAAATCTGCAACTTTCCTTTTCGGGGAGCATGTTTGCTCTAATGGTGGATCATATGCGGCGAGTCAGCGAAAAATAAAAATAAACAAAGTGCTCCAAGGATGTGCTTCCTTGATGTCGCCAACGGTTGCTAGGCTGTTGACGTATAAATATAAAAATAAGAACCAAAATGTAACAATGTGTGTTTTCAAAAGAAGTGACGTTTGCCGAGACAAATTTCATATCTTCTTCTACTAAGACGCTTGCTGGAAAAAAGTTGCCTGTCCTACAAACGCAAATGCATGCATTTTCAGGCGTCTAGAAAGAAGCAATAACGCAGTCGTGAAACGCAACACGCCTACGCTGAAGCGACCTTCAGCAAGAAAAAAAGAAAAAAGAAAGAATATTTCGGGTTCAGCGTTTCAAAACCACGATATCATTATGAGAGACACCTTTGCGGAGGGTGCCGGAAATTTCGACCACCTGTTGTTCTCTTATCGTGGAATGACATCGCACAATGCATAGGCCTCTTGCATATGACCTCCAAGAAAAAAAAGAAAGAAAGAACAAAAGAAAGGGGAAAATAAAGAAATGCCGTGAGCAAACATTGTGATGACTGCAACAAACCCTCGTACTTTTCGCTTGCTTCGGGCACCTTTTGTGCGTCTGGCGTTTGCTACACCACCTTTCACTTTTAAATGTGAAACTGCTTACGGAAAAATACTTCTGGAACAAGCTCGTTATGGGCCCCCAAACGCCGGGAGTATTCGTCATTTTAGTGATGACATCATTTGCGTCGGAAATGGGAGCCGAAAGATGAAATTTTATCTGAATATGAAGTGCGCTGCCTTCGCAGCATGTTTCGATATATCCTAACGCAGATTTTCCTTCAAAATGTCTCCGTAGGTAAACCAGGATCGCTGCGAGCTAATAAGTTCAATTTTTTGCAATACTAAGCAGAAACGACATTGCATACGACATGACTTTTAGAGGTTAGGAGGGTGGAGAGTATTGTTAGTATTTCTTTCAACCACCTACGACTTCCCTATCAATTCATCGTATTTCTAAGTTCAATCCAGCAACTTCAAACGTATAAACAAACTAAATCCAATACACATGCGTGTTTTGCTCAAAACAGCGTTATCATACAACTAAAGGAAAATATCATAAATTTTCTGGCAGTCCCTGCTTTTCTCCATCGTCGTAAAAGGAAGGTTATTGGGCATGTAAGTGCGTTTAATATTTCTGGTACCCCTTTAACTTACTGCGTGCGATTAGTGCTCGCGTCTCTTTTTTTTCTTTTTAAACAGTGCCACACTTTTGATGAAGAGGTACTATCCGAGACATGACCAGAATTAAAAACCCGATACACTTTTTTGCTTTTTCTTTCAGGTGACAATATTTTCCAAGAGTCAGCGAATACAAAACACTCAGTGCACGTTTCGTGACTATGCATTATATAGCGAAAAAGAAAAAAAAAACACGTAAGCTGATTTCACGGCAGTTTCTTTTTATTTGTTAATCGGGTAGTGACACCAAAGCGCCTTTTTCTCGATACGCTTTGGTGCTTTTGCCTGATTGGGCGAAATAATCGCGTCATGGTTGGATTAATAAAGCATGGGTCTTAGTAATCGTGGTGCTGAAGATATCAGATGAAAATTCGCGGTGGACATACTTCATGGTAAGAGTTGTGCTGCTGTCGTGAATGAAGCACCAGTGTAGCAACACAAGCGCTGCAATAGCCTTCCACGAGCTGTCTGTGCGAAAAAAGGTGATTGCATGAAAAGCCCATTTATTTCTTGAAAACAACCAATTAAATCACCAAACAATAGACAGAAGTAAAGCCTACAATACATTTCTTGTTCACTTAAAATGTAGTTTGACAGATATATTAAAAGGAACCTCTAATAAAAGAAACCTAACAATAACAAAAGAAACCTCTACTAAAAGAAACTAAAGAGGACGCAAAACCACTGTTTCTGTCGCTGAAATCCGAAAAAAAACCCTTTCAATCGCGCGAGGCTTTTTTAGTCAACTGCCATCACATCCAAAGATAGCAAACCACATGCTGCCCATTGGCCAAAAAGACGGTGACACAGTCGGCACATTGGGTACGAGGGGTGATGGCTAACACATCTAATGGATAAACTCACATACATGACCAACAATGTAGATGAGTGATTTTCCTCCATCGTAACTAAATTGTAGGCACCCTCTGGCAAAAAAAAAAAGATGTTCCACAAGCTCCACAATTACTACAAGTGGCACTGTCGAACACTCTCGACGGTTAAACGCATATATATTAGCAACAATGTTCACTAGTGATTGTTTTCTAATGTAGCTCGCATGGTACAGCATAGAATGCGTAGTTTGACGGTTGTGGGTTCAAACACATCAAGGAAATCAGTATCTTTTCTGCTCACTTTATGGTGATTTCGACTCAAGTCATATTACAATACAGTTTAAAAATCAAATATTATCTCCAATGGCTCACTCGGCCTAGCCCGTTAGTTCAGGAAGTGTTTGTGAAACTTAACTTCGTAAGCATCACTTGCCTAGTTGTTATTACAGATGCTATAGTGTCAACGTGTCGCCTTGAAGTTTCACGTGATGTGCAATCTCAGTTTTGTTATGATTGGAGGTAACCAGCAATGTTAAATGTAAAAGAGGTAAAGTTTATGACTAGACTGCCGGTGAAAACAATACAGATTGATCGATAAGTGGGATGAGTAGCATTAGTCTAGTACAGTGTGCCCGTCGAAAGAAATTGCTCACGAGAAGAGAAGTGTGTTGTTCCCGATAACACAGGTGGAAATTCTCCACACGTACCAGTTCTCTATGATTGATTACGTTAGTACATTGTCAAAAAACCCATCAAGAAAAGTGAACAGAACAACACGAAGACTTGATATTGCCACCATAATTTCTATACAACTGCGCACATAATCACTCAGGTGGTTCACAGTTATGACCATTCGTTATCGAGGTGTCAGAGGGATGACGCGGACCCGTGCTCGTGAGTTATTGCGCGGCGGATCTAATAGAACACATCATTGTTGGAGCATGTTTGCAGCACCAAAAACAAAAACAACGCAATCACGCGAAAAAACTAGTCTGTTTCCCCAGAAGGACTTACCTATCGTAAGGACAAAACAGATGGAAGATACTCAGCTTAGGACTGCGTATGGGGATGTGTTCTCAAGGATTGTCTTATATCAAGAAGACTAAGAATCTGGTCGGGGTTTCCCTATTCTACAGATGGTCGATTCCCTGGTAACGGCGAAATATCAATGTACCTCAGGACGTATGGCAAAATTTGGTAGAGAAGTTGTTATCGAGGCTTGTATTCCATCACAGAGACACTCTTTATCGAGAAGACTGGGGACCTCCCACGTGTCCCAGTCCCACAGACAGCCAGTTCGGCGCTGTGAAAACATGAATGCACGTAAGGACCAGAAAGAAAAACCAGATACTAAAGGGTCGTTGTCAAGGCTTCTATTCCATCATAGAGACACCCATTCATTTGGGAAATGTCCAAACCAAGGAAGCAGCGAAGACATACGATGCCGGTAGTGCAGCGGGTGGGGCCCGATGAAGTGGCATTGTTTGAAGAGGCTCTGACACGTCATAAACATTCCCGCATTTCACAAAGGGTAGCCAGCATCGTTTGTCCAACCCGCGCCTCATTCCTCTGCCACTTATACTGCGCAGGACAGGCAGGCAGGCAGGCAGGCAGGCAGGCAGGCAAAGAACTTGATTTGATCCGGAGACGACGCTCCCTCTCCCTTCGGGGGCGACATCGGCGGGCCGCACCTAGGACGGGACGAGGAGATGCATCTCCTGGCCATATCATGGGCTCTCCGGATAGTGCGCAGGAATGGGTTGTCATTTGTCCATGTTTGTTTTCAGGAGACAGATGACGTGCTGAGAGATTCGTCTCTCGCCTATCGAAAGCAACCAATCTTTGGGCAGCTAAGTTCTAACACTGCAATGACCAAGGAGGTTCCAGAAGTGCACTTTGCAAAAGCGCAGGCGCAAGAGCTGATGAACGGCACCTGTCAGAGGCACACGCTTGTTCACGATTCTTGAACTACCTGTTATTCGTAGACGCCATCGAAGCTTTCTCGATAAGCGAGATATCAAAAAAAAAAAAAACCACAGCCACGGCCTAGTGCTTATGCTTCATCACTGCCCATGCGAAGGTTCCGGCATGTAATCCTGGTCATGGTAGTTTTGATGAAAATACGCGGAACTGTTGCTCGAAAACACAACAACGAAACCCCGCTTGTAAAATTGTTCTGTTTTTTGCCCTCAAAAAAACGTATTCATAAACATTCGGTGTGCGACTCGAGTTCGATTTTAACTTTCTCCTTCGTTTCATCTTGGAAAACTTCAATACAACACACTTGAAAAGACAACACAATTGAAATAATGCGACATACTTGAAACAAATACTTGCGATATCAGATTGCTCCTTTATCACCTAGGTGTCAATTCACAATCTCTGTCATGCTCAGTCACGCAGGCATGTTGCTAGCAGCTATGTCTTGCGATAAATTCGCCCTCAACCTGAAAGTTTTGTTATTATTTTTTTCTATCTGGACAATCGTACTATTCTTTTGTACGTTGGTGTCACCTTAATTTGGATGAATGTTCATTTCCTTTCATGAGTCTCAGGACGCAACAAAAGCCTGTTTATGAATACTTTTGACCGTTTTGTTCAGCTAGCAGTGATACATATAGGTGCATTATTCCACGATAGTCTCAACGAAAAGCTTGAATACTTTCCTTTCACACTAAAGATTAATCCAGCGCGACGGAATTCAGTAGCGGCTGGTTCTTTCGCTTCGCCTTTGCGCAATGCCTACCAACCCTGAGAAGTTATAACGTGTTGCGTAACACTCAGACGTGCACCAATTTCGCAAAGGGCACCTATTGTAGTCAGTCAGTCAGCTTATCGGACCGCGCACTTTGTGAGCGGAACCCTGTATCACGTTCTTTTGTCGGGGCGGCCATTTTGGTGCACTCAAATCGCGCTCTATAAGTGAGCATGTTATGCATTATTCAAGGCTCTATGCTTCAATTCTTCACATTCAATGCTTCGGCTTTGCAAATCCATCGAAATAACAACACAACACGCAGTGACTGACGCACTGGCGGATTCGCACGAAAAGCGGGCCCGCAACAAAAGTTCAGTGAAATGGGTCGGATTGAAAGATGGTTTGACGTCATCGAGTTTTGCCGGTTACCCTACGGGCGGATACGGTGAAACCGAAAATTCGGGGATGATGGCTGGTTGTGGCACATTTGCGGTTTACCGCTTTGTTTATAAAGTAATTTTTTTGAAGTTTGAAGTGAAGTTTCGCTGCCGTTTTTCTTTTTTGTATAATTAGCAGTGACATCAGCGTCTGCATTCAATGCATTGTGATTTTGATCGAATACGAAATGGTCAAAACGCGGGGCAGTTTATGCGTTAGGCATGAACATAAATAAATACCCTGGGGTGTGAGACAATACTTCGGCTACGTTTTGGAGGATGAACTAGTTCGTCCCATCTTTATTTTTACATTGTCAAGCAATTTTTTTCACTCGAATCTCAGCGTAAAAATATTATTTAAACGTATTTATAACGCCGGTGGTACGTGTTAGTCAATATACGGGATGCTTCTTTCGCAAAACGTAAGTAATTCAACAGATCAAATATTGTTGTAATGGTTAAACAGGGCGACTAAATACAGGGTGTGGTTGCTGTGCTCGGCCCTATATTTTACCTATAACTCATTCAAATATATATATATTAATATATATATATATATATATATATATATATATATATATATATATATATATATATATATATATATATCATCCAACAGGAGTGTGAGTTATACGTAAAATGTGCAGCAGTGACAAAGCACCTGATTTGCTGCTTTGTCACTGCCGACTTGCAGCTCCTACGACAATCACAGCCTCTCCGAAAATTGGCAGCGAAGTGTGGTCACACATGCAACAAGCTCGACTGAAAAAAAATTCAATCTTTAAGAACAAACTGATCACGCAGGTCTCGTCTTTAGAATATGAGTGAAGCATGTTGCAACATTCAACAAAATGGAAACTCAGCAGATTTGGTGCCTGGTGACATTAAAAAAGGGCAGTGAGGAGTGTTAAATTAACGAGACAAAAATACACAGAAGACACATGTCACAAGTGAAAGGTTGTTAGAAAATTACATCAAATGATACGCAAGAACCCCTGGTATTAAGCAGGGTGAACAGTCGTGATTGTGAATATATATTCGTGTTTCATCAAAATGAGCTTCCATTTATGAGTGTTGTATCTATTAGTGAGTTGCATTTGGAAGTGCTGCATGTCTTAATACCTCTTCCATCTCATTTTTTAGCCCTGTGTTTCTTGAGAAAAAGAATATACACCTAATGAAAACTGCGTGCAACAACCAGTTGCAGTGATACTCCAGTAGCGGTTGAAACGAACTAAACCGAATGACGTAGCTGGGCTCAATTGTTTTAGTTCCATGCGAATTCATTTTTACCTCAGCGGAACATTTCTCCGTGATGTTTTCGTTCACTTCATGCAACTTGAAGAGAAAAATATCATGAGCGTGCTGCCCACGGCATAATCTTCTATCCTGTTTGCATGAGACGGTAACGAGCTGGCCATCGCAATGTGATGCTTTAGTTGCGTGACTATCAAGAAGCAACTGGTGCCGCCTATACAATGTTCGCATATTCAATACTACCACCGGGCACGCCATGGCTCATATTTTGTGATACCCCGATGAAAGAAGCGTACACAGCAAATGCTCTTTTTAGTTTCGTCGTCGCTTCAGAGCGTGAAACTCGTTTTATTCATAGCCTTAGTGAAAACCACACCATAGTGACCGAAACGTTGTCGCCTTTGTAGAGATATTCAGGTACCTTTTTGTCGCTTTCACGGCCTCATACTGCGTTACGTAACGAATGCAAGACTGAATCAATTACAGAATAATGAATTCGTGAATGAAATCACTCAATCAATCAACCAATCATCCAATTCATCAACCAATCAATTCGACCACTGAAACGGCTTCAACGGTTCTTGCAGGACAGCTAACATTTGTGATGTGCGTTGAGGAAATTACATCGAAATTATGCGTCGTGGTTGTGTGTGGGCAAAGCTAAGACTAGAAATTCGGAAGTCACCAAGTGCAAGAATCTATCTATCTATCTATCTATCTATCTATCTATCTATCTATCTATCTATCTATCTATCTATCTATCTATCTATCTATCTATCTATCTATCTATCTATCTATCTATCTATCTATCTATCTATCTATCTATCTATCTATCTATCTATCTATCTATCTATCTATCTATCTATCTATCTATCTTCTCACTTGTTTAAGTTTATATTAATGCGAAGCATTTTTTAGTGAACTTCAGTGACATTGAGCGTATCTATCTGTCTATCTATTATCTAGCCGCTTGCGTTTGAGTGCTTTCGAGGTCCCCCATGAGAGCGTGAACCAAAATTAGCATGGTAGGTGTAAGACGGTTTGATTGATATAATGCACCAGGTCAACAAAAAAAAATAACACAATCCCGTCATGTACATTGTCAAACACTTCCCGCCAGACAGTAGCACGTACCCACCAGTTGGTATGTGCCACTGGTATGCGAGTATGTGCCACAAGTGATTGACAATTAGTATCTAGCCAGGAACGACGAGAACACCCGTGGGTAATTTTAACGTGCGAGCGTTAAGAAACACCTGACATCAGTATCGTCGACCCGACGAATGAAAAAAGTGTAAATGTTCAAGCTCCAGATGGAATCCAACCCAAGCCTTCAGCGTTCTACCACAGAGCTTCGCCACGTCTCGAACTGCTTTTCAAATGGACGCTAATCTTCGAGAAACGTTGATAGTGGCTGCACTGCTGCCTGCTTAATTTTGTAAACATTACATATGAACTCCTTTGATACAGCCTTCTCGTCGGTTTGAAGTTGATTTATTGTAGCAGTGTCCAGGACCAGCATCCTCACGAGTGCGAGCGCTTCGTATCAGCTTCTGGTGTTGTAATACGCATGTTCCAGTTGGCATCGTTGTGCAAGTGCAAACAAATGGTTATATAAACATCTGCAACTCTTCAACATATGTCTGTGCGTGCAACATTAGTACAAATATTTACCGTCAATTCATGCCGTGTCGCTCACTAAAAAAAATTGACAACACGGTTACCTTCCCTCTGCATGCTTCCCATAACGTCTATTCCCAGCTACGTGGGATCTTCGAATTTTGTACTTACGTCACCGTATCTGTCAATTAAAATGTGTCAATCACCAAACCATTTTAACTAAATACTGCTACAGTAGTTTATGCTATCAAGAGAGAAAGAGATAAAGATACAAGGAAAGGCAGGGAGGTTAACCAGACGCACATCCGGTTTGCTACCCTGCACTGGTGAAGGGATAAAGGGGAGAAAAGAGGTTGCAGAAAGATGAGAAGGTACACACAATCACGAGCACACTCGGGGAGCACACACAGTTTACAGGCGGTCGCTCAGGTTTGTTGACTTAAGGTAAAGTAGCAGTGCTTTAGTTGCTTTCTGCGCAACTGAGGCAGATGCCCAAGGTCCTAGTATCTTCTGCACACAAAATGGTCCGGGGTCAAGTCGATTCAAAACCATCAGTAGCTGGCATCGCTGTGTGTCGTAGCAAGCGCAGCTGCACAGGACGTGTTCGATGGTCTCTCCATCTCCGCAGTAGTCGCATGTAGGAGTGTCTGCCATACCAATGCGAAAGGAGTACACCTTTGTGAATGCAACACCCAATCAAGGGCGGCATAACAGTGTCGCATCGGAGCGGGAAAGTTGTGATGGCAGCTTTAGCTTGAGCGAAGGATCCAGTTCATAAAATTGACACCTTTGGAAGCTGGTAGACGACCAGAACGTGCGTGTGAGATCTCGAGCCAGCAGGTAAAGTTGTTTTGCTGCATCATTCCTTGATAGAGGAATCGGGACTAGACGGGTTTCTTCGTGGGCTGAGCGGGCTGCATCATCGGCTAATTGATTTCCGGTAATACCGATATGTCCAGGCAGCCATTGATATATAATATCATGCCCTCGTGCTAGAGCTTTATGATGGCAATGTCTTATTTCTTGTACCAGTTGGTCATGGCTCCTCCTAGCATGCTATCAATGATTTGTATATTGCCGCGACCCCGTGACAATATCAACATGTTCTCGTGGCGTGCCATACTCTTGTAAACAGTTCATCGCCATATTTCTTAATCAACACAGAATTACTTCCATAAATATGATTACATGTGTCAAAGCAATTGCGTCGAGTGATGCAATCATATTTAGCCAAGGCGCTAAGAAAGAGAGAACCTGCCCTGGTAAGCTCGCACATCACGGTTAATGTGGTTGCCATGAGGACACAGGGTCCATAGTAAATTTCGCTAGAAGTCGTCCATCTCAGATAACAAAGACAATGAAAAGTGCAGAATAGTTGAGGCTAATAGGCTATTTGACTAATGGCACTTGAAGGCGCTCGCGAAAAAAAAAAGTCTTCAAACCGAGTTAACACCAAAAAAACATCCTATCTCCACGCGTTATATTTAACAGCATGTACTTGTGGGCTCCTACATGGGCCTTGAGGAACTGAGTTCGCCTTCGCAAGCTATTATTTTCCTAATTATCCCAAGCTCTAGCACTTTCTCTTTCTAAAGTGCCTAGAACAACACTTCGAGGTCAGAAGCCAGGAACGTCAGATGCTTCTAGAACTAGCTCTATTCAGGCTGATCACTTTTCACTTTTCTTGTTTTCTTTATTTAGGAAGAATTGCGTTGTCTTTAACACCACAGCATAAGCTCTCTAATCCGAAGACATTCCACATTTTAAGGGGGTTAGTAGTGACTACTACTAACCCCCTTAAAACTACTAACCCACTCAAAACTAACACGCCAAGAATAAAAAGGTGCCTTTGACAATGATAAGTACTATCGAAACGTCGACAAGCTTGTCTGAGGCACTTTACTGTTTCCCCTGATTATCCCACTACGTGTTTCCTTCTGTCGGCTCCAATCTAGATTCTGAATTTCAGGGCTATATCGGTAAGATTTCAGGGACTTCCTTCTCAAAGGAACGCTCCTAGTAATTGCCTTGGAGTTCACATTGACGTGTAAGTGCTCGTTCTCATATGTACTTGCCAGGTTTACGCCCATTATGACCGTGATGTAGAAATGCCCACTCATATTCCGAGTCAGCACATTTAAAGCTTCCAATGGCATTGGTCCAGTTACTGACACGATTACTGTATGCTCGTTCGCTTCAGTGATTTGGACTGACATAGCGAGACTAAGCAGTATTGCTTATTAGTATAACAAAGAGTGCTTAACGACTCGATCGTGCATGTTTTTTTTTTTTTTTTTTTGGGGGGGGGGCTTCCAGAAACCAAGAAACTGCAGTTTTGTTTTGCTTTGGATATTTTAGCTTGTGAAATTTGCACATTATAAGTCACTGCGACGCAAAATATTCACGTATGCGTCTATAGTGTTTATAGCCATTCTCGGTGTTTGCCATAGGATGGATATATAAAGAACACAAGAAAAATATTCCGGAGGTGCAGTTAGCCAGCCGATATGAACTCCCAGGGAGATATCTAACTGGCCTGACTGCGCTCGAATCGGTCCGAAAATCACTGACTAACATAAGAAGAGCTCTCTGGTTTTCTAACTGTGGATTGACGTAGGAGGTTAGTACACTCGGTTAGCTGCCATACCACTCATCGGACGAAATTAAATTTTGATGACATGTTCTCTGCCATCTCGGATACTTCTGCGCATAAGGTGACAGTACCAAACAAACTGTAAAAAAAACCTCACAGGGCTTCTTTATGCATTTACCTAAAATTGCTAGAAAATAAAGCTATCTTTCTTTTAAGTGGAACTCACTAAGCCATTTAATTCACCGGGTAGTGCGAATCGCCATTATCCTCGTCATAAACAAGCTTTCTTAGTTGCATTTACCTCCTGCTTTCCTAATTATATATCCATCTAGAAGCGGCGATGGCGTAGTGGTTAGAGCATCCGCCTCGCATGCAAGAGGTCCGTGGTTCGAATCCCAGTACCGCGCAGCTTCCAACCGGATTAAAAAAATAAAAAATACATCCGCGTGTTGATAGAACTGCATTAAGAGGCCTGGGGTGCGGCCTCACCGGCAAACACCACCGAAAACGCACTCCCTCACCAGAGAAGGATTGGCCACCCTGGTGCAGTATCTGGCCACTACCTCCCACATGCTTACGTCAAATATCCATCTATACGTGCATACAAATACTACGATACTCGACACGCTACTTGCGTCTTCAAACTTTCGAAAATATTCAGCTATATTATAAGTGCTTGGTCAAACGCGCTGAAGCTTAGATAGCTTGTTTGTGAACGCGCAAAGACTAATCCATCTCCCGGATTATGAGAAAAAAAAATGGGTGTCATGGCCTACATTCGTAAAAACCGTTTGCAATCATCAAACACCTGAAACCTGCAGATTGGTTTTGACTTACTGGGACATATGTCAAATGGATATAAATGTTCGCGCCCGCCTTACAAACTTATTTTTCCCCTCATCACGTCCTATACGGTGTCGATCGATATACGCAAGCCATACAACAACGTTGCAGGGATTTCCTCCAATTTCGTCGTGACTTATCTGTTTTCCTTCAGAGTAATGAGGGAAAGTTCTCATTCGTTTGGCTCAACGGAAAGTTATGAGATACCACGCGAGTATTCCCGCTAATTTCGTTAGCCGACGCTCCGTATTCGGGGGAAAAAAACGACAAAAGAATACGCCATTGTCGGGTGTTTCGTGATCCTGCCCGAATAAAAAAGCTATAGGATCAATCGGGGATTGCACTTGCCTCCTAACGAAATGGCAGGGTGTGAAAAAATGATGAGTAGCTGTGGCGTGCCGTCATCTTCTGATTGTCTTTTTTATTATGTAGTTCTAGCAGGATCGCACACGCTATACTTCTAGGGGGATGCTGCACTTGTGTTTCCACCACATCAAGTGTCCAGGTAATTCAAACATGTTTGAATGTGAACATTCGACAGATGTCGGCCTAGTTGGGTATGTAAACTCGGAAAACTATTCAACTCCAACCAAAATAAAGTACGCGAAAATGCTTAAGAACCCTACGTTTCGGAACCGACTTGGTTCCTTCTTCAAGAAGGGGGGAGGGGGGGGGAGACTGTGGCAACATCGCCGTAGTACTCCCTTCTATAAAGCACATAGAAGAGCAAGCACTCAGCTTCTTCTCGCTACGACCCAAGCTCTTCCTTCGTTACATGTACGATTGCTTTTGTATCATTAAGACGTTTGAAATTGAAAACTTAAAGACAAAACTTCAATCCCGTGCACTCAACGATGCAATTCAGTGCTGATTGTGAACGAGGCTGCAGCGCTTGCCCTTTCTTGACGTTCAGGTGGCAAGAAAGCGCAACGGCTTGGAGTTCTCCGTCTACAAGAAGCCAACGCACACCGACGAGTGCCGTCAACATGATTCATCTCAACCCACCATCCTCGAGCCTTCGGTTGTAATCACGTTACTCAAGAGAGTCAAGAACATAAGCTACAAAAACACGGAACGCAATAAAGAAGATGCCCGTGTTATTGCGACACCTCAGAAAAATCAGATACCCGAAAAACTTCATACAATCCGCCACCCGCCGCGCAGAGCAACAGGGAATAGAATTGCCCCGATCAGGATTAACTGGCTGTCCTCCGAAACATGACCGGTCCCATACGTCCAAGACACCAGCGAGATTGTTGCCCTGGATCTTCTAAAAAGAAGAGGTGCACTTCGCGCACGCGCCTTCATGCACGCTGGGCACTTTTCCCCCGCCCAAAAGACCGGGAAACAATGAGTGGAAGCTCGGTGTCATTTACGAAAACCCGTGCACCGAGTGCCCTTCTTCGTATACTAGAGAGAGAGAGAGAGATAAAGATGCAAGGAAAGGCAGGGAGGTTAACCAGATGCACATCCGGTTTGCTACCCTGCACTGGGGAAGGGATAAAGAGGAGAAAAGAGGTTGCAGAAAGATGAGAAGGTACACACAATCACGAGCACACTCGGGGAGCACACACAGTCTACAGGCGGTCACTCAGGTTTGTTGACTTAAGCAAAGTAGCAGTGCTTTAGTTGCTTTCTGCGCAACTGAGGCAGATGCCCAAGGTCCTAGTATCTTCTGCACACAAAATGGTCCGGGGTCAAGTCGATTCAAAACCATCCGGAGCTGGCATCGCTGTGTGTCTAGCGTGACGAAAAACATAGCGGCATCACCTAAACAACACTTCAACGACGTTCGGAAGTTGAACGAAGAGTGCAGCGTCGTCCCCAAAGATTATGAGACGTTTGCCCACCAGATAAAAATAAGCGCCACGACCATCTTGGAAAGCAAGACTAACTGTAGGAGAAAGCTACTGCTAGAGCCATGGCATATACAGAGAAAGGCCCGAAACATAAACCGTTCTCTCGGAACTCTTCCCTCGTTGTATGCACACGGACTATTGCTCTGCGGCAAAACGGGGGGTCGATAAATGCCCCACGAGTGCCACCAAGATGCCGCTGCAACGCCGCCACACTTCATCCTAGGGAAGGAACCAAGTTGGTTCCAAAATGTCAGGTTCACACGTATTTTCCAGTACGTTACTTTAGCTGGAGTTAAAATACTTTTTCCCAGTTCAAACATGTCGCAAGGCTTGATCATGAAGCCGAACCTTTCTTTAGCAAGCACTGCAGAAGAGCTGGCAATTCGTATAACCAACACGACATTAAAACCTAGCCTTTTTTGCTTTGTTTATTTTAATATCTCCTCAAGTCCGTTAACCAATAAATGAATCAATTTTCATAATTTATCACACATAGAATGACTACCTAATATTATACTGTAGCCTCAATGCAATATGTGCTGAGCTAAGCACAAAAACTTAAGTCATGCTTTGATAATGCAATTTAGCAAAATTTATTATTTTTTTATTTTCAGTGTGCTTATACTATGTCAGCTTTCTATGTTAGAGTTGTGTTATATTGGGAGGATCATATGCTGTCCCATCAGGTTTGTAATATACCTTCATAGCTATATACTTAACCTACGTTTCTGACGACTGTCGCCTGCCGCTCCTTTCGTCCACTGGAAAAAGTTTGAATAATATTTAGTGGTTCATGCTTTTGATCGTTTTGAGCCACAAAATATTTCTGGCAGTGCGTGGCCAGATGACGTATTTTTATTAGAATGTATAGTTTTAGTGCCTTAATATAATAAGTTTTTCATACCAATCTAGGATTCCCCTTCCCATATGCGTCTGTCACCTTCTGATTCGATGGGGAGTTATCCGCTATGGGAAACGCGATGATTGTACGGAATGTTGTTGTTACGGTACGATTTTGACTGATAATTTGTTAACCTTACTTTTGTGTTCCAAAAAAGTGTGTGTTTCTTGTCAAGCTTTATCAGTTTGTTCTGTGTATTTACAGTTTGATATTGCAGCAACTGTACTCGCTAAGAATTCTCGTCACGCTGCGGATGTTATCGTACGAGGAGATGGGACCAGCGAGGCCTCTATCCGACCGTCCTTGCTGTTAACGCATGTTTTGCATTAATGTGGCAAAAAAGTTAACACTTCACATTTTTTGCGCACTTCAGGTTAAAGTTGAAACGGAAGGACGATGACAGTAGATGTTCACGTTTGGTGAGGCACTTTAGGATATCGCGTTAGAACTTGATACAAGTGTGGGTCTAACAAGTTTCCGTGGCGAGAGGGCTTGTGTACTCCAGATATGTCCTCCCACACAAAGAAGAGGACATTCAAAGGCAGCTGGAAATAGAAGCTTGCGTTTTTTCCTTGCAAATTATTCACTCCCCAGTGACATGGCGCGTGACAATTATAGGTTACAGGGTGATAAGGGATATGTCCTCTAGACCTTTCCACCCACAACTTGCACATAATACCAAAGCCAGCTTAGGGTTTCAGACTTTGTAATCCAAGCATGTAAACCTTTAATCCGATAACGATACAAAGGCTCAGTAAACAGTCGACTTTTCGCGGGTTTATAATCAAGTAAACTCCAGCAACCTCGTGGAGGTAAACTCGTTATCAGAGGGCGTCTCCGACAGCATTACCAGATAGAAACCGGACAGCGATGGCTCCTTGAGAAAAGCATTCAAAAGAGTTTCACCGAGATGCCTTTTTATGCCAGCATTCCCAAGATCCAATTGGAGAAGCGGCTCCCTCTGGAAGCAACCGGTGTCAACAATACAGGAAGACCGGTCGCTGTCTTTCATGAAAGCTTCAGATTAGCGGAGAAAGGATTCCTTCAGACCAGACCCAATATTTCGTTTCTTTTTACCTTAACGCGTCAGTCCGGCTGCAGATTCTCCATCAATAAGAGTTGGTATCTGGGCCAGTTAATTCGTGTTACTTGAAGAAAATCCAGCAAAAGCACGGGACAGGACGCACGAGTAGGTGCGTCTCTATCTTTCTCATGTCTCCCGTTTTTTCCGGCTTTTCTACAAGTTCTTCGTTTCGTAATATTCGCGACTTCCGCTAAAGTAACCATGTAATGCCTGAATATATCCGCGTTCTCATACATAAGGATATAGAGAGAAGTCTTACACTAAGCTGTCAGGGGCAGTTTTTAGGGCACTTAATTGCGTTCGTGGAATCGAATACGTGCCATTGCAATGTCCATCACGAGTAGGTGCGTCTCTTTCTTTCTCATGTCTCCCGTTTTTTCTGGCTTTTCTACAAGTTCTTCGTTTCGTATTATTCGCGACTTCCGCTAAAGTGACCATGTAATGCCTGAATATATCCGCGTTCTCATACATAAGTATATAGAGGGAAGTCTTACACTAAGCTGTCAGGGGCGGTTTTTAGAGCACTTAATTGCGTTCGTGGAATCGAATACGTGTCATTGCAATTTCCATCATGATTAGGCTGCATCTTTTTTTCTCGAAGGCCTCTATAGAGTTCTTCGTGAAACGACTATGTCTGAGTTTTCCGGAGGGTGGGCGCATATTCATTATAATTAAGGTGCGCCTCACCCCCACCCCCCCCCTTCCAGAAAACTCAGATGTGGTCCTTTTCGGTAACTGAAAACTACAGTTATTCTTTAAAAAAATCTGGAGTGGTGGTTTTCACAACATAAGGCCAGACCACATCGTCCCTAAACAAAAGGAACATAGCTGTTCTTAGATCTGGTAGGATAGCTATTTAAACTGTTCCTTCACGCCACATCTGCCACTCGTATACATTTTCTGTTCTAGCACCTACCCCCGTGGTAAATATTTCTCGCGAAAAGAAAGCTTGACACGTATGAAGCGCGTGAAAAAAAAAAGAAAGAAGGGGTGAGCAATCGCAATCACAAAGCCTTTTTCTTTCGATTTGAACTTCAAAATATTGTGTGATTGTAATGAGTTCCTTCTGCCTGAAATTCAAGGTCAAATCCAGGTAAAACGAAATCGCCCCAGGTATGCACTCCACATCTCGTTCAACGTGCATTTTGCTAAGTGTTATACATGTACATTATTAAAAGCATTTCGAAAATAGCAACGCCTGTTGCTCATTGATTAAGGGAAATAAGAAGCTCGAGCTTCTCATGCTTTCTTGTTTTACTGTGTTCCGTTTCTTGCGATGTTTTCTTTCCATTTCAATGAAGTCTTTGTTACTTTCATGGTTTGCTACAGACTATATTTAGGAACATAAACTTCTCAGACTACGCTGTCATGCGGGAAACTATTTCAAGAGCGATTTTAATTTATGTTTCAATCTCAGCTACCATGAACTTCAAGCACGCTCACGCAGCGTTCATATTTATTGTAGCTAATAGGCTGGTGCATCTACACTCAAGATGCGGGAAGGGTGGGTCCTTTTTGAAAAGCCTCATGGAACTTCGCCATTCTGGACGAAATCCTTATTACAACCTATAATTTGTACTTTAATCTCGGCAAATACTGTTTTAAAGTGTTCTTGCTGTACATATATATATTTCCACTATAGGATAATTTCTCTGGTCGTTTAAAAAGATGTCACAGTTCTCAAACACGTGTGACCCTTTTTGACGAGTTTTTAGGCTCATGGACTGAAATCCTACTTTTTGGCTAGTTCCTCCATTTTTTTAATATTTCCGGGATTTAGGTCACACAACAATCATTCCTATATGTTTAGAGTGAACAGCACGAAGGATGGAAAAGCGCACAGACTAACACTTGTTCGCACCCCAATCAACAAATATTAGTGGGCCCTTTGAGTTCCCTACAACATTTACAAGAGGGAACTCCGGAGCTGCGATCATCCAGCCACTGCTGGAATGATGCGTAGTACGTGGATCTGCCTATTGTTCCTGCTTGTGGCTTCGAAAGCACAAGTGGGGCTGTTTATTGTTGCTATCTGGCGTTTGTTTCGTATAAAAGAAAGGCTCGTTGGGAAAATTGAGAGTTGACTCTAGTTGGCGAGACTAAAAGGTCAAGATGGCGAAGCGGAACTGCCGAACGTTCGCAGAACTTCGTCTTGCAACAAAGCGTTTGCAGGCCACGGGTAGCCAAACGGAGACTAAAGAACGAAGTTTAGACAAATCCGCGTTATACCCATTATTCCCAAGCTGGCTGAAAAGCCAGGCGTTGCAGTTCCCATAGGCAGTAGCACCATAGCTTGCTTTAGTGAAATTATCGTTAACTCTACGACTAAACAGGCAAGTGCAGCGCAAAAAAAATAGGAGCCCCATCGAGACTTTTATCCAGCTCTCCCTGTCACGTTCCATCCGACTGCTTCTTCATCCAACACTGTCCCTGAAGGCCTCACTGTGATCAAATGTACAGGCCGGTGTGGTTGACGATTGCAGCCCCCCTCCCCCCCCGTAAATGTTGCAGTTATGTATGGCTGTTGCCATGGTTTCCCCAGGAAGGTGCGATCGATGGCCTTCCATCTCGATGACGCTGCCGACGGCCGAGCCGCCACACCGTTAACGTATGTGTTCAACGCCGAGAGCGCGCCGGCGACCGGGCGCGAGCCTGTTAGCGAGACTCCCGCACCGAATAGGCGCGCGCTTGTTTCGCGCGTGACTTAAGAAAGGGGTTTAGTTGGGCGCTGAACAGGTGGCTTGCGTCGCACCGGCTCACCTGAGAAGTGCCGGAGGTGAAGGCGTCCGCTTGTTGGCGCCTCGAGATCCCGGATGACCTGACAGAGAATGCAAAAGAAGGAGAGGAAAAAAGAGAGGCGTTAAAGGGATCGAGGAGGTTGGTAAACGAGGGGGTCTTATTTATGGGAAGTGAGTGATGTGATGTCTCCTTTAAGGGTGGCGGGTTCACTTATCGAGAAAGTTTATGCGGGCAGCTTTCGCTAGAAATGTTTATGAAATACCGACACAGAGATTAGATAGATAGATAGATAGATAGATAGATAGATAGATAGATAGATAGATAGATAGATAGATAGATAGATAGATAGATAGATAGATAGATAGATAGATAGATAGATGGATAGATGGATAGATAGATAGATAGATAGATAGATAGATAGATAGATAGATAGATAGATAGATAGATAGATAGATAGATAGATAGATAGATAGATAGATAGATAGATAGATAGATAGATAGATAGATAGATAGATAGATAGATAGATAGATAGATAGATAGATAGATAGATAGATAGATAGATAGATAGATAGATAGATAGATAGATAGATAGATAGGTTGATCACTGATATCTCCCATAAACAAGGAAGTGTCATAATGGAGGGGTTTAGGTAATACTGCAACAGCTGGAGCAGTTTGTTTAGAATAACATCTTTGAAGTTCAAGCAGTTGTTCACAATGTCGCGGAGCTCGTTAAGCCCTCTAATGACGTGTCGTTAACGTTATATAAGGCTACATATATATTTTGAAGTATCACCTAGGGCTGATGAAATGGAAGTTTGATATACGTGGGAGATGGATCACCACGAAAATAAAAAAAAGCAGAGAGAGATCAGAAAATTCTTTTAGCGCAGAAATCATAACAGTGCGAAACACCAGAAAACTGGGACATTTAGAGTGGCTTATTATAAAAAGAGTGAATCGAAAAAAGGCTCTTGATCCTAAATGTGTGAAGCTTGTTAGGCAAACGATTGTCAGCAACACTTGCAAACTGAGTAACGACAAACCAGTAGAAAAGGAAGCCAGGAAAGGTATCATCATCACCATCATCATCATCATCATCATCATTATCGTTACCAGCCTGACTACGCCTACTGCAGGGCAAAGACATCTCCCATGATCTCCCAACCAACCCGATATTGTGATTTCTGCTGCCACGTTATTAGTGCGAACTTTTTCGTCTCATCGACCCATCTAACCTTCTGTCTCTGCTTCGTGCACCTGTCAAAGAAAGAAAGAACCCCTCGAGAATTCCCTTCCCTAAAACCTACAAACAGAGCACCACCTTTGAAATTCCCGGATGGTGTAGTTAGTTGCTGGGCTTTTGCCGGTTGAAACTACAAAATGATTATTAGGCAGCCGAATCGGGGAAATTCAGATTAAATTTTGACCAGTTGGCGCTCTCTAACGTGCACTTAATTCTGGATAAACGGGTAGTCTTTGCATTTCGCCCATCAAAATGAGCCCGCTGCCACCGAGAATCGAATCCATATCTTCAAGTGAAACCATCGCCGATTACACGGCGTATATCTGTCAGAACATTTGCTCAAACTACTTAATTACTCTTTAAGGAGATAAAGTTCATGTGAATGATAATGCCACTTAGAATATCGAATACCAAGCTGCACCGAGAAAACACGATAGCGAACCTGACACACCGTAACCGATTGCGCACGCCAATTTTCGGAATCGGAACAGCGAGTGCCAAACGATGTATGCCCTAAATGCATCACATTAGCGAGGATAGGCCATCCTTCTTGAAGCGACCACGTAGTCCCGAAACGATGCTATTTCTCGGAGTTCTTTGTAGCTTTGCGTACACGTGCGTTGCTTTCCAATTAGAATGATAAGCTCATTTAGCTGTAGCGTATAGCTTTTAAAGTCAGATACCGGAGGAAAACTGTTATGTTGGGCTGAAAAAGAAGCTGATTGGAGAGTCAAAAGTAAAGTCAATGTGCTTCTAATGAGGCGAAAATATAAGCAGTGGAAATCTTAATCCACACTCGAAATTTTAATGGGCTTCTCGCGAAGCAAGGCAGCGACTCGCTGGAAAACATGAGTTTGCCAAAACCAAAAAAAAATAGTAAAATAAAACGTTCCGCTACCACCATTTACGTAGATGGACGTATTCCAAACACGAATGGACACTTTTTTTGCCTCTTGAGTAGAAGAAAACTCTGCCTCTTGCAACTACAGCAAGAGCAATCTACGACCTCTAATGACGAATCAAAACGAATAGAAAATTTGTGAACCATGCTCGGGAAGTAATTTCCTATATTGGTATAAGAAGGTGCTTAAATTTGGTTAAGTTTGCTTCGATAATTATGTTTTTCGCTAGTATAAGATAGCCTTCGATAACATAAAAAGTAAATGTACGTGTCTCCTATGAATGGCTATTACATAGCACATTTCGGTATCTTCACTCTCTTCTGCAGAGCTTTTTTTTCTGTTTCACGAGACCATTCCTACTGTGAGATAGCGCGTGGTGTCTAAGAGAAAGGACTACGCCTGAAATATGCCTGCGAAAAAGCGTTTATTGCATAAAGCCTTTTATTCTTACTATCGAATTACGGTTATAAGGGGCGAACAAGCACAGAGATGCGAAGTAAGATCGCTAGTTTTATGATAATAGTCAGGGCAACAGGGATTGTTCAAACTGGAAATTAGCGAACGAGGCATGAACAATGCCCTCGTAATCGGTGGGAGTCATTCAATCTAGAAGAAGTTGCTTGTTTGTTGGGAGAAATACAAGATAGTTAAGAGTTAGGTCGATTAGAGTAGTCTAGGTGATTATCTTGGTCTTGGTAAAAAAGGGAAAAGAAGCATTTAAATGCCTTAATTAGCTTGATATGGTGAGCTATCAGAGACTCAGAAAAACACACGTGTTCTCAAATACACAAGGTAAAGGAATCGATTTTCTTTCTTTAAAGCATTGCCCAAGTCAAGTGAACGTTTTCTCACAAACGACTTCATCAAACACGAAGCAGACCAAAAATATATGGTATGTTAGCGTGTGCGTATAGGCCCCAGTCCAGATCTTACAAAAGTCTCATCATCATCAAAAAGCCGAATACACACAGTTATCCAGGTCGAATTATTCTAGGTCGATCACTTGAATAATTAACTGACTTGTTGATTGATAGGTACAAAAGTGTTATCAATACCTCATTACATCGATATAAAACGTTTAGTGCAAACCTTTTTTATTAGTTTTAGAATTCCTAACTTATCGACGACTGATTTATTGATTGATTCAAGATTTTCATATTTATTCCAATACTATCAACGCCTGTCATATAATTGAAAATAATTTTTTCTGGTTTTACACACCTTTATTGACCAATCGATTGATTGAGTGATGCAAGATCCCAATGACATCAACGCACAGAATTTTATCACAAATACGTCTCTTCTTGTTCTTAAATTTCTGATTGAAAGATTGAATGATTAACTGAGTTATGCAAGAGGTTTAGCATTACACGATGGTCATTGATGCACAGCATTTTCGCGGAAATCTCATTTTTTTAAAGTGTTTTTGACTGATTGATTCAAGTTATTTAAAATTTTATAGTAAAAAACAGTCCTGGAGAGATGTCACTATGAAGAAATAGCTCCAAACTACACTTGAAAAACTTGGTTTCTTCAATGAGCGCCTAAAAACTGACGCCCACTTCATCTGCGAATCCTCCTAGTTGGAATGGCGGCAGAATTCATTGTCTTTATCAACTCAGGACCACTCCTGTTTTGTCATCGTGACAGAATTCGGTACTCATAACATTGACAATAAAGGAAACAGTATGAAGTAAAGCTGTCTTACAGCGTTTAAGAAGAGTCAAAAAACGGCGTGAGGAAACGCGTGACCAGAAAGCAATAGCGCTGCTTTGTCTTTGTCAGATTTATGTTGAGCCAGTACTTGGCCGCTTTACCTTTCAGTATCCTCTAATTTCTCATGAGGGGATTAGGAAAAGTTCTACTTCATCAGTAGCTAGTCACTTTGCCTCGCCACTACACAGACTTTGTCATTTTAGGTCACTACATTGTCACTACTTCGCTGTGCCCAGATTCTCACTTTTGTGCTTATATTCTATTACTACGTCATCACTACATTGTCACTTTTAAAGTGTATTTTTCGATATATTTTGTTAATACATATCTGCTCAATCACTACGACAATCTTATATTGTCACTTGATCACTTTGCTTGTGACTTCATTGTCATTCTTTTTTTGTCACAAGATTGTCACTTTACATTACTTTGTTTTTTCACCTTAGACTGAGCTAAGAATGATGCGCCCCAGTAAAATCAGGCAGGACGAACGCAGAGCAACAACTGCGTTCACCCTGTCTGTATCATCGGTAGCACAGTTTAAGTTTACAAATTATGTCTTAACAACTGGCCCCCAACACACGCACTTATTTCTTACCAACTGGCCTCCAACACACACTTGTAGTGCACATGAATGTTATTTCACATGGGCACTACATTGCCAATTATTCTCTATCACAAGACTGTCTCTTCTCCTATGTCTCCACATTATCATTTTGTCTCGTCTATTGTGGCACTACTTTGTCCACATATAACTCTCGTCCTGTTGTGTGACTGCATTGCCACTTAGTGACTATGGCTCTACATTGTCAGTGCTCTGATTTGCTGTGCGCATTCGATTGCCCACATCGCTGTAGGTAGTCGAACGCCTTACCCTGGATGCCCACCATCCGACCCGCCCTACAACGAAGAGAGCACACGAACAATATTGTGTATATTTATCCAGCCACCCATAAATTAGGGCGTCGAGTGGAGGAAACAATCTGTGGTTCTTTCAACGAACCGGTAATTTCGTAGTGCTTTTTGGGGTGTTTATTTCCGAACAGGGAACGCGAAGAGAAGATCAAAGGCAAGAACAGCAAGCCGCTTCTGAATAATAGAATTCCAATCACGACAAGGAGCCCAGCAAGGGTCGCTTTTCTGCTGCATGAATGTGGTTCGGGTTTCCCGCCACCATCTCATTCACGGTTGTCCCAGAGTTTCTGTTTACAATATGATTGCTCTATTCTCGTATGGTCTCTGAATGGTTGACTTGCGACGAAGGTGGTTATTGAATATTGATTCCGTTACTGCGACAGCGACTGCATGGAAGCTATAGACAGATTAGTGCCATCACCGTGCTTTCATGGTAATTGAATGCAGTGCTACCAACTTGCCCAAGCTTCAACGCTTCATGGTAATGTCGGGGCTGTTCCATCACATCTGTCATGACGAACATATGTCAACAGAAAGGCCACGTCTCAACAAATGTAATTCGAGTACTTGCAACTAAGTGCCATATTGATGCAAAGTACTTTCATTCCTGAGCATGCACCGGAGAGTATTGTTCATCTTTTTTTATCGCCCACAAGATGGTCTTTGTCTCGTATGTCGGCAATCGTGTTATTTACTTTCCTTGTGTTTTTTAAACAAACCGTACGCATTTCATGTGTATTATTGCATGATGAATCTCTCATGACCAGGTCACCTGTCTCTTTCTGTGTCAACGCCCTTTTTACTATAATACCTTATGCGCTTTACGACATTTATGACACTTATGACACTTGCTTGAATGCACATAGGTAAACGCAATATAAAGCATGGAAAAGTACACACATCACCAGCATTGGCTGCCGACTGCTTTGTAATACTGTCAGAACACACTAATATATTTTTAAACTGGGCATAAAGAGAGGGTGGATTATCATCATTGCAGCGGCGCATGATGCGAATAAGAAAGCTGGTTTAGTTCAAATACAAGGCCTTTTGCTGTCAATGAGTATGCGTTACAATTGTGGTCACCGCACCTAGCACAGCATAGACATGCAGAGTAATGTATACAAAGTAAGTGGAAAAGAGAAATGAAGTAGAGGAGGAAAGAAAGAAGCAGAAGAGAGAATAAATTATGTTACATGATTGTGTAGCATAGCTTATGTGCCATAGACTGGGTATATGGGTATCTCGCCAGCGAAGTACGCATTGATTGCCTTTGGTCGAAAACCAACGAGGGCATACGCTATATCTATCGACGGCCAAGACATGTCACATGTCGGACAACAGATTTTTAGGCGAATTCATTGATAGAGACTTCTGCTCGTGCCCACATGGGACTCACTTGAAGAAGAGGCTGACAGACACTGCTAGCTTATTCAAGTATCTTAGAGGAAAAACCTGGGGGACTTCAGTACATGCAATGATGCAATTCTAGAAGACACCTTCTCTCGGCTATTTGCTATGCAGCTTGCCTGTGTTGACCAACTACCTGCAGAACCAGCACTCGCACTCTCGAAAGCATCCAGGCTAGGGCTCTGGGAGTTTGTCTGGGGCTACCGCGATGTTCGTCAACAGCTGAGACAATTGCGATCGCTAAATGGCTACCCGCTCAAGACTCATATCCTAATGGAAGTGCTCCGAGCACACGTCAGGTATCTCACTCACGCCCTTGCCCATTATCTAGCTTGACTGCCACAAGAATGACCTCTTGCATCATTTTGCAAGACAGCTTTGACATATAATTCATGCATACCTACAGGATATACAACTCCGTACAGACTTGCAACTCCCCCAGAGTGTTTGATTCATCCACATGTCGAACTTACGGTTCCATGCATACGGTCAAAAGCCCGGTTCTCGTCTCCAGTGCTAAAGCAGCTTTCTCTGCTCTTGCTGTATGCGAAGTAGAGTGAGTATAACCATCTATATGCAGGGTATAGTACAACAAGAGGGCGGCATGGCCTTGTATGGTATAGTATAGAAAGTGTATTGTAAAGGGAAGTGAGGGTAAAGTCTTAACCAAGGGTTTGGAGGAGATCAAGGACGAGAGGAAACGCGAAGTATAGCAGAGCTATGTGTGGAATAGCATAGCAAGGGGGCGTGAAAAAAAGAATGGGTCAGGAATAGCGGCGAAAGGGTAAGGATAAGGTAAAGGTGTAGGAAAAGGCCACCAGCATCACAGTTTCTTAGTCTTAGCACACCTAGTACAAAGCTGCCCCCATTTTTTTTTCGCTTGAACCCAACGCAGTTCAGAATGTTTTGAAAACAAATGCATTCTACGTGGCGCCTCTCCCACGGAAGGAATTCGATGCGGGTGAGCTGCAAGCACCCTAGCACTCGAACGCTCTGTTAGCGCCGTAGTCAGCCATAACGCGCTAACCAGGGTGTCACCTTGAGTCAAATGGGGCTTGTATTAAATAATTCACGCCACATGTCGCAACTGGCGCATAAAGCTGAGAACAAGTGCTGCGGTAGTCGCAGGAATACATGAGGACAAGTACAATTAACGAAGGCTGGTGGCATTTGTTAAGGATAAGTAGTCGCCCAAAAAACATGGTGTTAAACGAGAAAGCAGCCAGTTTCACACTGTGACAAACGTGCGGTGGTGAAATTGTAAGCGTGCTGATGTACACACTAAAACATCATCTTCATGATTTTCAAGGCCATTTTATAATTGTGTTTGAGTAAATATGACATAGTTACAAGTGATATCCTGTTGAAATTCCGTAACTATGTCATATCCCGATATGACATAGTTACAAAGGTCCCGTTGCAGTCTTGTACTTTGGAACCCTCTTCTGTATATTTTACTCCCTGTAACATCCTTTTATGACATGATAATAAACTGATTGATTGATTGATTGATTGATTGATTGATTGATTGATATGAAGCGGATGAAAAACGAATTTTCGCAAGTTACAGAGAACCTACAACCTTTCATTGTCATTCTTTGAAAACGCGAAACCTCGCGCTTGTCCTGTCTTCCTGTCTGTTTTCGTGCGCTTTAACTGATAGTTATACCCTACAACCTTCAGATGAAGCATCCGATTTCCTACCAACTGATCTGACAGCCCCTTTCCTGCCCACAATATTGGGTATTTATGTGTTTATACCACTGGGAGTATGAGTCAGTACTTCTTGCAGCCATGAGGCCATGCATGCCAGCGAATCTCGTACACTATTTTGTTGCCAGCGACAACAACAACAAATCGAAAGTTGCTGCACCACGTTTCTCGACTCTGACCTGGTTCTCATTTTCGCCACCGCTTTGAGACAGTGTATGGTGGGCGCATTTGCCTAATAACCAGCTGCGCATGTCAACCCGCTTACAGAGAAGTCTTGCGCAACCCATGAATTGGTGGTTACGCATGCGCGCACGCTCGTTTGTCAACCAGTGTTGGCTGAAGTCTGGCAGCTGATGCGTGACGTCATTAACCCCGTGGTACTTCGCGTAGGGAAAAGAGAAAGAAACACTTAATGGCGAGTAATTATTAATAAAGGACGGGGATCCTGTAGCGAACGCCAGGGTGTGTGCGGTTCATTTCGTGACGGTGCCTTGCTCGGCTGCGTACAGCCAGCGAAAACACAGGCTTTCTCATTGACGTCTGTGGATTGCGAAACCAGAACTGCACACTGTAAGAGTTTTATGTTTATAAATCATGAAGTTCTTCTACATTTTTGCACGTACGCGATGTTCTTTTGTTTTTTATGATTGAGGTGAAGGGCACACTGAATTATTCTCGTTACAGTGAGCTGTGTGTAAAAGCAATTAAACTTTGTAGGCGCAGTACCCCCAAAACTTCAGCAGCAGGCATAACTTCCCGCTAGCTTGCATATATTATCATCATCACTACAATTTTCCACTTGCTTCTAAGAAGCTCCGCCGCTTACGTGAAGGTCGCGAGACCGAATCATAGTCGCGGCGGCCCCATTTCGAGGAAGGAGCTGTGCTTGAGGCCTGTTTACATAGATATGTGTGCCCGCTAAATAGTGCCAGATGGTTAGAATTTCCCGAGCCTTCCCCACTTGTGACGTATGTCCAGCATCAAAAGCTTGTAAACGATTATCTGCTGCCACGTTTCTTGATGTAAAATGAGCATATGACAATGTTCTGCATGATGCCATCCTCAAAGCCATCGAGTCAGTGGGCCTAGGTGTACAACTGGGTTGTTAGACGCGCAGTTATTTACAAGGCTGGACCTTATTTGTGAACACTGCAGATGGTCCAACCTCCCAACACCCCACGTATTGCGTAGTTCCGCAAGGTGACGTCTTGAGTCAAACCCTCTTCAACCTCGTTCTCGTTGTTCTTGTGGAACGACTACACAGTGTGGTCAAGCTATCTATGTACGCTGACGACATTTGTTTCTGGGCATCTGGCGTGACAAGACCTCAGGTACGCGCAAGACTTCAGAAAGCTGCGACGTTGGTATCACTGTACCTCAATGAGCAGGGTCTGAAGATTTTGCCAGCACAATGCACATTGATTGCATATAGTCGAAAACCATTGAGACCAAACGCTACATCTATCGACGGCCAAGACAAACCACATGTCAAGACTCACAGATTTTTGGGCGTATTCACTGGTAGAAACCTCTGCTGGGGCCCACATGGGGCCCACTTGAAGAAGAGGCTGACAGACGCTGCTAACGTTTTCAATTATCTTGAAGGAAAAACCTGGGGAACTTCAGTACATGCAATAATGCAATTGCACAAAACGCTTTTTCTCGGCTATTTGCTATGCAGTTTGCCTGCGTTGACCAATACCGGCAGAACCAGCATTCGCACTCTCGAAAGCATCCAGTCTATGGCTCTGCGAGTTTGTGTGGAGCTACCGTGATGTTCGTCAACAGCTGAGACAATTGCGATTGCAAATGGCTACCCGCTCAAGACTCATATCATAATGGAAGTGCTCCGAGCACACGTCAGGTATCTTACTCGTGCCCCTGCCCATTATCTAGCTTCACTGCCAGAAGACCGACCTCGTGCATCATTTTGCAAGACAGTCTTGACATACCATACACGCATACCCACGGGATATACAACTGCGTCCAGACTTGCAACTCCCCTATGGGGTATGGCTCATCTACATGTTGAACTTATGATTCCAGGCATACGGTCGAAAGCCCTGCTCTCGTCTCCAGCGCCAGAGCAGCTTTCTCAACTCTTGTTGTATGTGAAGTACAGTGAGCATAACCATCTATGTACTGACGCATCTACTAAAGTAAATTGACCTTTTCTCCAACAGCGACCACGACGAAAATTTGGTTGTCTCAGCAGACGTCATCGACAGCTTCAGACCTTGCTTTTTCACGTTGCGCAAGTAGTCATTAAACAACAAGAAACCTAGAAATAGGGCGTGTTCACGGACTCCAAGGCAGCACTAGAGTGTTCGGTGTTCACCTTACGCCGGGGACCTCATGAACTACTAGTGCTGTAAATTAGAAAGCTGCTTCACCGCCTCTTCAACGAAGGACACGAAATCATGTTTCAGTGGCTTACAAGTCACTGCGGTACATTGGGCAACGAACATGCCGATGCAGCTGCTCGATCAGTATACGGAGATGGTGAAAAAGAATCTATTCCTTTTTCAGGGACTAATGCTGCAATAGAAATCTTAAAATCGCTAATGAAGAAGTAAAATCCCTCTGGAACACTAAGTGCTTACGGCTCACGCGACTGCAAAGGCTGGACACGTCTCGTCGACTTCGGCCTCCATCCGGACTCTCACGACTTGAGACAACGATGTTTTGCTGACTGTGGCTTTGTGTCGCTTTCAACAGAGTTTTCACGTTCCGAATCGCCATGAAAGACAGCGCTGTTTGCGATCATTGTGGCAGCGGTGAAACGATAGAGCACGTTCTCTGTCACTGCCCTCGTTACAGCGTGCAAAGACGGCAGCTAGCTGCTGCGTTAGCTCGCCTAGAGGACAGACATTTCTCAGAACAGTCAATGCTTGAAAGGCAACATAATCTGTCTTCGCATAGAAAATCTGTGAAGGCCTTTTTGAACATTTTGCGTGGTAGTGACCTATTGAATAGCCTATAGTACAACAGCTCACTTTTTTTCTTTTCGCACATCTATTTCGTCCTTCACTTTCTTTACCATCTTTATTCTCCATTCTCTCTTCCCTTATTGCAGGGTAGCAAACCAGATGCTCCAATTTCTGGTTAACCTACCTGCCTTTCCCCTATTTTGTTCTCTCTCTCCTCTCTTAACCCTAACGTGGCTTTTGATGTAAAACCCGGACAGTGACGCTTATTAATTTAATTCTTCCTTTTATGCTACTCTTTATTGAAATAAAAAACAGGAAAAAGCAACGGAGAAATTTTAACCATTTAGGTTAACGTTAACGATAACGTTAAGAATGCAAACATTATGAAACATTTTGAGGTGATACAAGGATACGACGCTGCCAGCTAGACCGTCAATTTTTTTTAATTCTCAATCAATCTGATAATCATTTTTGCAATTATGAGTCATCTGCATTCCAGCGCTCTCCTGATG
Source organism: Rhipicephalus microplus (assembly GCF_013339725.1). Classification (NCBI taxonomy): domain Eukaryota; kingdom Metazoa; phylum Arthropoda; class Arachnida; order Ixodida; family Ixodidae; genus Rhipicephalus; species Rhipicephalus microplus. Next base: position 174,582,075 of record NC_051167.1, read on the forward strand.
CTTCTTGTATTTATCACAGTCTTCTTGATTGCCCACTACTTTACTGCCGATAATCACTGCTGGTAATTAGGCTTAACTATTCTCTTCCCGTTAGTTATCAATATTATGAAGGTCGTCTGGCAACAGCTGTTATGTTTTTGCATTCTTTTAATAAGCCACGTATCCGCGTTTTTTTTTTTCATTTCTTCTACCCACAGTACCGAGATTCTTATACTGGTAGCTTTACGCTAGCTTGCGGCAATTATACTTTTTTTCTTATTTCGCGCACTTTAACCTGGGGGAAATTTAAACAGGGATAATCTGCCAGTGACGCGGCAATATTCTAACAAGAAAGAGTCTTCTGGAGTCTCCTAAACAGATCGGTTTTCTAAGCATAGAAGAAATAATGAGAAGTTGCTAACAAACGTTATAAATTTTATACTGAAATCTTTTTGTTAGAGTTACCTTTTAAAATGTTAGCTCAGCAATCATGGCCAGTCACTAGGCTTATCAAATTGGCAGATATTTTAGCGTAGATGAAATATTCAGACGCTTCATAACGATTTATACAGCTTTTTCAATATATACTTCTCACTAAATGTTGTAATTCAGACATATGTTTGAGAAATATTTGTTGATTCGCCAGGTCGCCTTATGGGCAAGATTATACCGACGGGCGGCGCATGACTCGGAACAATGCTCGGACAGCGCATGTTTGTTTTTGTAATGCCAGGCTCAAGTTCTCTGCAGCACCCTATATGTAATCAAAATATTGACTAAATGAATGATCGATCAGCGGTATTTGTGAAGAAGATGCATATACGCTCCCTATTTTTTTGCGCATGCGCAGTGGATACCGACAGGTGCCATCCGACGCAGCCGTTCCGGTGTCCAGCATCGACGACCGTCTGCATCTCCATCCAATACCTGTGCGACGGGGCACCCGACTGTCCTGACGGTTACGACGAAGACCCCAGGCTCTGCACTGCAGGTGGGTCTACCTTACATTCCAAACTGTTTCACGCGGAACTTTTTTATTATATGTAAAAGAATTAAGAGGGCTTATTCGTACAAGCAACAAATGTATCGTACTCGTCAGGTATGATGACGCATATACGAATGAAGAAAATTGGAAATTTAAGGGCTCATTTTTCTGTCAAAGTGACGATGAGAATTAGCAGGCAATGATTAAAAGAAAGTTATGGAGATATTAAGTTTAAAATCTCTAAACAGAGCTCTTTGGGGTATAGCAAACAAATAAATAAAAAGAAATTATTAGTAACTATAACTGAATTGAGAAGAAAAAAGTGAGCGAGATCACTCGTCAGGACCAGCAACCAAACTTGCGACCTTTGAGTTCTAGGGTCACAAGTTCCGTCTTTGGCTCTGGCAAGTTCTCGCGCAGAGGGGGAAGCCCCTCACCATACAAATATTTTCTATGCTGCAAAGAAGCGAGGAGTGTGATACACATCTACCCGGCATTATGTGCGCTCTGTTGGTGTTATAACTGACGACGATGAAAGAGAGTGGCTGAGCACGTTGTAATGGCTGGGACGTTTTAAACGATCAACTAGTTGTGTGATTAGCATCGTGCGACGCCTGTTTGTTATTACACTGTTCTACCTTTCTATACTAACACCTGCTAACGTGATGCCTCTACCGATATGACCGCGGGGTTTTTTTTGCGATAAGATTCATGCCCTGGCATGGCTATGTGGTAGAATATTCGAATGCGACGCTGACTGTCCAGGGCGAATTCAGCTCCATACGGGATATCTTTTGTCTTCTTTCAAGCGATAGTGGATATGGCCAATGGCAGTGGCGGAGGAAAACTACATCACAAAATCAGCGGTTCTTAGAACCTCGCAACAGCTTTTACTATAAAAAAAGTAAATAAAATAAACACAGTGCCTCAGAAGCAAAGCTTGAAGCTTTAGAATTCCCCCGAGCAACACTTACACAGAGTATCTATCCTATTTATACACAATCTGGTGTTTGGAACCCTAAATATTCCAGAGTGGGCTGCCGACAGGCTTAACCAAATGAGTCGGTGGCGTCTTCCTCCGGCACGCGCGGTACCACCGGTTTCCTCGCGACAGAGTTAGCGAGAAAAACGGGTTATATACGCTTTCTCATTGCCTCGCTCGACGTGTCACTTGCCTTACTTAGAAAATCCGGTGTCCCGCATCACCGAGCAGGTTGCCAATGGCGTGCAAAGTGGGAGTCTCTCTAACAGCTGCTAATCATATTATCATCAGTGATGACACGTCCGCAATTTCGTTGCTGGCGATGGTTTACCATTTTATCTCGTTTGTCTTTGCTTGCCCCCAACAGAGTCAAATGAAATTTATGAGGGAGCAAGACGCGACACAACTGAAGGAATGAAATCTGTTTCTATTAGGACTAGAGAAATCAATACAACCTCAAGAAATATAATGCTATACGACGTAAACCTAGCTGAATTGGATTCAATTTTTTGTAACTCAATCGAACCCTGGTTTAAGGAAACGCGGCTGCTCTAGGGACCCAACCGAATATTATGCTGTCAGTTCCCAAAACGCCAAGCGAGTTTCTGGGGCTCAGCAAGTCTAAGAGATGTCTCTTGTTGCCTGCCCAGATAGCTCGCGCACCAGCGATCGCACGCTTCGGGCAATTCAGCCCTCCACCTAACCCCTCTAGTCACTTCACGCTGCTTACGAAACACGTGCTTCTTCTATGCTTTCTATCGATGACAGGCCTCGAATGTCGGGTATAGTTATCGCGGGCGCACTCCGTGCGACGCAGACTGCCAGTTCGTTTCATCTCTGCTTCAGGCATGTTCATCCCCACTGCTCGAAATCTTTCACTCTAGCGCATATAGCATACGATGCGTGAGGTGAAGCTAATAATAAGGACTTATGCTGAAATTTATGACAATGGTGACACAAACGCCAAGGGTCCTGACAAAACTCGTTGAGAGAAAGCAAGCAATCGGTATCACAACGAAAAGACACTGGTTCAACACAAATCAAACTTCACTTGACAATTCACCACCATAACTCATCACCGCCACCAGCCTCATCAACAGGCTATTTTGTCTCAACTGCTGGGCGAACAGCTTTCCTAACGATCTTCAAAAAGCGATGCCTCACGGAGGCTTTTTCCATCTTATGAATGAAGCTTTAGTTGTAAATTTATTCACTCGGCCCAATACGGCAGTCCTCAGCTGTCTCTACCATGCCTTGGCAATAATTCTATTGCACTAACTGTTCCGATATTAACTTGACTTGGGTAAGCCAATTCTTGCTCGGAGCGATGCAGCATGAATTTAGCGACTGTCCAAGTTTTACTGCGTTTCCCTTACCTTCTCACCATTTGAAGTTAGGTGTAACCGTAGAAAGTTTAGTTACAATTAATAATTACAATCGTTGCTCTTTCTTTCATCGCTATTGTTAGAAGAATCGTTCGAGAATGCCACCACGTTATTAAACTTGTTGTTTTTAGTCCTGTTTTCCCAGGATTGCTTTCGAGCATAATGCTTTTCACCTGCATGGTCTATGTTTTCATACACGCCCACACCGAAAATAGCCTCCCGCATCACTGACATCTCACAGGGCTACTCTATAGGATCCTCCCTAACGCATGCACTTGCACTTAAGTATGCTCTGGTTGTCGGGAGCTTATTCCACACTTTTCTTCGCCCAGTAAAAGTGGATATTATTGCACGCTGCCTCAGAACACTGTTCGGCTTGGCTTGGCTTTCGCTTGGTCTAGATATGTGGCTAACGTTACATGGGAAGTGCTTTCCTTTTCGGCCGAACAAGGAAGGTACCGAGAACAAGATAATGAAAAAGCCTTCGGGGACGATATTATAAGCACCGCACTCGAGTGGCTCGGCTTGCACGGCTGGTTGTGTTGCCTCGGTAGAAACTACTTTGCGAAGTAAGCGAGGATTACCAAGGCGTCTCCAGACGCTTCCACTTAAGGTGAATCGATGAAACGCAGGTGTGTATGTGTGTAGCCTGCCCGGGCGTCCTCTTAGTGGTGTGGCATGGAACACGATCGCGCTGAGCAGACACCTCTTTCGCATCTGTACTTGTTAGTGCTTAGGGTTAGCGTTTCTTGCGTACTTCGCAGCAGCTTTCTTTCGTGGCTCGCGTAGCGTGCTTTGGCACCATATTTAAGGCTGCAAGCGTACACATTGCACACAACATTCACTCGGTGCTCACTCTCTCCTCTTTGGATATATATAATATATATATATATATAGATATATATATATTATATATATATATATTATAATATATATCTATATATATAGTAATGAGATCATACCAACAATAATGCCAAGGAATGCAATTGTCTGTGATTATTAACTGTTAGATCTCATTAATATTGTGTCAAAACACGAAAAACGAGCCCTTAGGTATACACTTCTTCCTCTCGCTACATAATATGTATATATAGATATAATATATATATGATAGTATATATATAGGATATATATAGTATTATATAATAATATATGAAGAAGAAAGTGTCTTTGAATCCAGTGGAAAAATACCAAAAAGTGGACAACGCCCAAAAGGCAAAGTTTTGTATTTTTCCTATGTTTAAGCCGGGGGCCTGCAGTTAATCAGAAAAACACAATACAAAAATGGCGCTTTTCTTAAGTAGGCATAGTATCAAGGGCCCCTGACACGTGAACTATCACTATCATACACTATCTACTGCGACGTGGCGAGTAATTAAAAGCGGGGAATGTCAAAGCAATGCCAAAGAAAGATTATGAGAATGCATGAACGGTGTTTACATCAAGTACATCACATGGTTAGCAGTTTGAAAAGTACAGTAATATCTACAAACAAAACTATCAAACCCATACAGCAAGTCACACGCACAAAAAAAAAAAAAAAAGTACAGCAGAAAACGTTCAAATGGAACAAGATGCGTAACTAAGAATTTCATGGGGCACAAACAGAATTCATAACACAAAGTCAAGAATTCACTGCACCGAAAAGGTGTAGTAAAAATCTGCGTGTACAGTGATTATGAACAGACTGTGATGAAACTAGAACTTCGTTCTGCGCCGAAAGAAACGTCAGTTTGCCTGGATCTTCATTTATACCGGATAAGATCGCGTTGAACTTGTGTATTAGAAATGACTCGCGCAGTTCCCTATCATAGTGTGAATGGAAACCTGATTCCAGTATAGTAGCTTTTAGTTTATTGAATGAGTGACCAGGAATGTTAACGTGCTTAGACAAAGGTAGATTGGGTAGGCTTGTGGCATGTGACTTATGGTTATTAAATCGCAGTCTAAAAAGCGTTTCATTATGTCCGATGTATTGGAGTTTGCACACAGAACATTCAAGCATGTACACAATGTTGCATATGTCACAGTCGAAATCCCCTTTAATTTTTGAATGAAAGTATGATGCTGTACTCTCAACCAAAGTGGTCGTCGTCATATGGTTACAAACTTTGCAACGGGGTTTGTTGCATGGTTGACAACCAGAAAAAGTGGTGGCGGCAATCCTTGATGAGGTTAGTATGTCACGTAAGTTCTTCGATCTGCGATATACCACACGTGGGGGATCAGGAAAGATTTTTTTTTAAAGTGATCACTCTGTATTAGTATGTTGTGATGCTTCTGAACAATGCTGTTGATATGGTGCTGATGCGGAGTGGTGTTATAACCAGGCTCGTGCTCGAGGGTGCGGCCTGCTTCTTTTGAATAAAAAGTTCCTTACGGTCAATGTCCTCAGCCCGTTTAATAGCATCGTTATTGATTTGTGGCGGATATTTTTGTTTTTGTAGGGCCTCCCGAAGTTTGGTGCAGTTGTCTGTAAAATCTTAATTGTTTGAATATATTTTCTTAAAACGCAGTGCTTGACCATACGGGATTGCCGTTTTGCAGTGCTTTGGATGTGAACTATCGAAATGTAGGTATGACTGCCTATCCGTAGGTTTTCTAAAGAGTTTAGTCATCGCTTTGTTAGAAAGTATAGCAATCTTGACGTCAAGAAAATTTATTGCTGTGCTTGAGTATGATTCCGAAAAAGAGATGGTGGGATGAGCCTTGCTGAAGTCTGCAATTAACGACAGAAGTTCTGTCTCGCCGTAATCATATGTGCGTTATAAAAATAACGCAAAATCTGCGCCTTAACTATAATCAAGGCGTAAAAGGAACGCATATATAACGGTTATTGTCAGTTTAGGCGGAGGAGAATATTGATATTCCAGATCACAGGGAGACGTAGGCTAGCGAGATATGCAGGCGATTACCCATCTAGTAGCATGCTAATTGATGATTGATCGATATCTGGGGTTTAACGTCGCAAAACCATCATATGATTATGAGAAACGCCATGATAATTCATAGTAGCGCCGGCTAATTTACATGTAACAACGAAGATACGTTAGGACATCATCAATTATCATGTTACCATATACCAACAAGCCTAAATCATCACTTTAACCAACTTTTTTTTTTGTAGGTCATGTTGGACTTCTTTCTACTAAAACATTTTTAGAAGTTCGCAGCTACACCTACCTTGGAGACACAGGACTGAAACTCGTTAGCACAACTGCGACAACCATTAGGACGCGCCATATGGCGAGGCATTGTTAACGCTCATCCACGAAACGGGAACGCTTAATTTAAACCTGGCACAGAAATGACAAATAAACCGCTATGGTGACTGGGGCAATACCTATAACGACTAACTAATCTTTCAGAATACAGTATTCTAGCTCAAAGGTAAGTTTTAAACCCGAGAGTTTGTTAGGTATAAGTTGCTAAGTAAAAACGTCTTCTGAAACGTATGACTAAGTACGCATTGCCAGGTTGATGTTGCTTTTTTATTGCTCATCGGATCGCATGCTTGTCTTCTGAAATGCGAAGTGCCACACAAGCAATATGTGGAATAATATCCTCTCCTGATAAACCAAACGTTTATTGAAAGAGAAGAGCGCAGAAATGACAGAATGAAGAAATCAGACAGACATAATGGAAATTAATTTCCATTCCATAAATATTTGTTCTACTTACCTATACGTACACTCGAAAATACGAAGGAGGCCCGAAGAAAAAGGAGAGGCACTGTTCTCTCCACGGATATGATGGACCAACCTGGCAAGATGCGTATCCTGCTAAAGCCCGAAAGGGATCGGCCTTGGTATAGTACAGTGCTTACGATACTCCGCTGCTGACCTGAAAGTTGTGGGTTCGATTCCCGCCGCTGTGGGCGCATTTGGGAGGAAGCGAAATGATGGAGGCGCGTGTACTCTTCGATGGGAACGCATGTTAAAGAACACGTCATGGTTGAAATTTTCGGTGCCTTCAACTACGCCTTGCTTCACAGTCATACCATGGTTTCGCAATGTAAAAGATCAGAGTTAATTACGTTGTAAATTTATGCAAATCATTTGCTACTTGGTCGCACATATACACGGCCGCACCTACGAGCGTTGAAGTAGATATACTGAATTTAAAGCGATAAACTTTACGGTTATTTATGGTGTGTAAAGCGGTCAGGGGCTTCTGCTCAATGCTATCTTACAACCAACAATGGCACTTTGAAGTTATTGATATATTTATGGTCACAAATGAACCTAACAGGTACTCCTAAAATTTTCTTTGCACAGTTACTTGAAAGAAAAAAAAAATAACATTACTCGGGCCCATCGGGAAAATTTGCTTTTCTGATCTGCGTCTTCAGAGACATTTCCAAATTTTGTCAAAGGTGTAATAGTCAGCACCCGAAATAAATGTTTCTCCTTAGAACTAGCAAATAACTTTGATTTTGTAACTTCACTTTAATATTTTTTCTCGATTGGCGCAGCACTTTCTTCTGAGAGTAGAGCGAAAAAAAAAGGCGACGACTGCTGTAAACGAAGCAATATATTACAAAACAAACGAGATTTTAAAGCGGATGTAACACTAGAAGAGCAGCACAAAAATGTACATCTTCTTCTCGGCTTCGTATTTTAGGAACTCCTATGTTAGCGCATGCAGAGACCAGGGGCAAAAATGATAATGCAATTTCAACGAGGAAGGTCAAATGGCGTCGTGTTTTGCCTCAAGTATAAATTATCAATTTTCGCACCATGCCGCTAGGCATTTTGTCTTCGTCGTAGTTTCGGAGCAGCATTTTTTCGTCAGATTTTGTTACTGACAATACAGAAATAGAGTCGCATAACGATGTGCCACAGTTTGCCTGTTATAAAAAGTATTATTATTATTATTATTATTATTATTATTATTATTATTATTATTATTATTATTATTAATTATTATTACTATTATTTGATTTGCCTACACAGATACACAAGAACACAGAGGAAAGAGGGAGAGAGCAAGCTGGCAACTGCCACCTGCAGGGGCACAACGCCTGCCCACTCTTTCGGGAGGAGGGAAGAAACAGAGGAAAGAAAGATTAGAGGGGAGAAAGAGGAAAGAAGATGAGGAAAAGAAATAAATGACAAAGACTTTGACGAGTATGAGCAGAAAAAATAAACAAAAAAGAAAAAAAGAGACCATCTATAAACGGGTGGCCAGGTCCGTTTGCGCGCAATGTAAATTCATTCAAAGAACCCGCATGGCAAAAAATTAAAAATGCGAATAGTTCACACTTAAATTAAAAAAAAATTCCCGTTGCTTTGAATGACAAGGCAGAGGTTTATTAAGTATTTATAAGGAGGGACAGGAAAGCTGTGCCTGCTGCTAAATCAGACACCAATCAACTTGTGCCGGTTTGAGATGTGCGCCTGGCGTCACCACTCATAGTATAAGCGATGTCCAGCTTCTTACGTTTCGGAAAGCAGCCTTGCCTTTTTAGTGATATTGAAAGTTCGTGCGCTGAAAAAAAAAAATCTACAGAAAGCGCATCTAGTTTACATCAGTGGGTTGCTCTTTTGGGAACGTGCATCCATGATATATGCCCTCTTATTTTTATACTAAGCAAAAAAATCTGGCTAACAGACTTCGGTTAATAACGATACACATGTTTCTTGCTACAAATGTCACTGGGTAAGGCGTTCAGACTTGCGCTTTATCAATACTACGTTTTAAGTTATCAAGAGCTAGCGCCTTTAAGGATTTTAACGCAGTTGCGCTAAAGGGCTCGTTTCGCACAAATTCTGTAGTTGGCATCGGCGTCGTTGTTTGACAGCAAAAAAAAAAAAAATCGTAATCTTGTACGAGTGCGAAATGTCTAGCAAGATGCAAACAAATTATACACATTTTTGTTCCGACTGAGAATCGAACCACAGCCGTAAACGGGGCAGGCAGCTGTCCTAGAACAAGGCCAGGATATTGCGAGAAAACTGCTTCAAAAAACAAACAAACGAAAACAATAATAATGTCATGCGGTGATGGGAAGGAGTATCTATAACAAATGTCATTTAGCGGGATGGAGGCGCAGAATTGTGCCCAGCATCAAAACACCCGGATTGTGCAACGGGTGGGTGTTTTAAATGGCCACCACTGACAAAGTGCTGAGACTTAATTAATCATCATCAGCTGCATAAGCTTTAACGAAATAAGCAGCTGTGCAGGCTCGTGCGTTTCTTTACGGAGGCGTAGCAGACCCTTCCCTGATTCGCAAAATGAAGAACTGTACCTGCGTCAAGCATTCTTGAATGGCTTGAAATGGCTAACGTTACGTGTACTGTCATTCATTTGTTTACGGTACGGTTGAGGCACACGCCAAGAACCAAAGCCAGGCTGGCACTTGGCTCACGGGGCCCGATAACATCATTCGGTTTCACTGTTGACGGCAAATCTAAACAGTGTGGATTGTTAAAAACACATGCACACGCTAAGATAGTAAGTTTTCTTGATAAAGAAAAGACCCGCTTATTAAAGTATTGGCGCATGCCAAAATCCTCGTCGATAGATTATTCCTCACTTATAATTTGGAAGCTATAAGCCGCATGTAGCCAAAATAAAAAAATGAAATAGGCGGTGCTTTGAGAGCGACCGAATGCGTGTTTCGTGCACTAATGTTACGTTACATTGTTAAAAGACGTCGACCCCTGTAAAACGTCTGTACTTACACATTTCTAATTACAAACGGGGGCAGCTGAAAAATTGAGACATGTTTGTGGAACTTCCTTTTAACTACAAGAATTTGCTTTATAGCAACATTGCAACGAGAAGCCTGAAGTAAAACAGGAAACCAGTAATGAACATCAAAATTACTGAGTTCAAAGCAAGAGTGCGCAAAGTTACCTGTAAAAAAAAAAAAACAGGAACAACTTAGGAGACGTCTTACATGGATGCAGAAGACTGAGGTGCTCTCGCACTGACGCCATAATGACGCCATCATTACCGTTACGGAAGTGACAATAGATATTTGGTGGAATCAGGCGTGAAACAGTTCCGGGTTTAAAAAAAACCACGTTATCTTTTATACATTCGCCTAAAATCAGTCGCAGGCAAAATAATCGTGTTTCTGAGCCAGTTGCATTAGTCTTTCGAAAGTTTTCAACACCTCAAGTGCCTTCACAATGGTCCACCTATGACTAAGGATTGACGTCATGTGATTACGTCATAATATGCCATCACATAATTTGGCGTTCGGTGACAATAAGAAGTCGTCATAGGGTGGCGTCATCAAACCCATCAAGTTTCATATAAATGCACTAGAGTGAACATTGAAGTTAGCATCTACGGGAGCTGCAACACGCGACTCTCTGCAGCCAGTATGGGAATGGTGGGTAATAGATCAATTTGTCTATTATTCGTTGTTTTGGCATCGTTTAGCTCCGTGAGCCTGAGTAAGGTTTTCCGCACAACGAATTTCTGAAAAGCTTTAGCAGCTACGTTTTCCCATCTTGACTTTTAGACTCACCAAGTCAAATCTAGTTCACAACGAGCCGTTCTTTCATTCCAAATATAACCAAAATACATCAATAAACAAAGCTACAAGTGCGTTTGAAGCCCGAAATCACAAAGAATAGGCAAATTCTTGTACTAACCATCATTCTCATGGGGACTGAACAATCGCTGCGCCAGAGTTCCCTCTAGGTAATTTCAAAAAACTCCATGATGAAGCCATGACGCGTTGTCTCCGACACCGGTCTCGCGAAGTGCCGTTAGATCTCGCCAAACCTTCAAAGCGCTGAGAGACAATTTTTTTGCGATCGATGAGGCACAGTCAGCATAGTGTGCAGCAGCGACTTTTTTATCTGTCAGCACCATATTATCGAATGAAGTTAGAAAAAATTGCTTCATCGACATGCACTTTATGGGCATACGCTAGTCCTTTATTCAATTGAAACCTAATTCAGTTGTATGGCAAAGATACACACACACAAAAAAACTGCCACTCATGCACGATGGCTAAAACTTTGGCCGACTGTATCCGTAGACATTCGTCTGAGCAAAACTAAAATGACAATACAGTTATTTCGCGAATACTAAAAGAGTGGAAAGCACGGATAGGGTGAAAGTTGTAAACGTAGTGATTGCATTTTTTTTTTCAATTTTTTACGCGCAGCGAAGCGGCCCCCAGTGGAAGAGACTGCGAACTTCTTGCACACATTGCTGAGCAACCACGGGCCCAACTACCTGGAAAAACTGTTCGGACCCAAGGCACGAGACGCGCTGGCACCACTAGGAGGCGTGCAAAAAGTAGCCGTTGCCCTGTCCGGTAAGTGAACGGTCTCGTTTTTTTTCCTTGTCGGTTTCAAACCAGCGACATTAAGAAGATCATCATGGGTCCTCAGCTTGTTATACAATACCTCCGCTAAATAAGCGTCAGTAAAATAATAAAACAACAACAACAAAAACAACTACTGCTACTACTACTGCTCCTAATAATAATAATAATAATAATAATAATAATAATAATAATAATAATAATAATAATAATAATAATAATAATAATGCTGTAATCCTGTTCACTGTCACTTCTGAAATGCGACCTTCTATACCAAGTGGTTCCGGCACTCGGCTGCTGACCCCAACGTCGTGGGTTGGATAGCGGCTTCGGCGGCTGCATTTCAGTGGAGGTCAAAAGGTAGAGGCCCGTACACCGTGCGATTTCATTGCAGATTAAAGAACACCAGATGACCGAGACTTCCGTAACCCTGCACCACAGTGTACCTCATAGCCTCCCCATAGATTATAGGGACGTAATATGCCAGTTGCCAATAATTTGTCGAGTGTCAGGCACCGGCAACGCCAGTGCCTGTTGCGACATTATGAGGATAGTGCACCTATGAGCTCGCCAGGCTTCTTCCGAGATAACTACATGCGAAATCTGTATATGACAACGAGAAACGAAAATCCCTTTGGCAGCGGTGGCATGAGCGGTCTCAATCGGTTATCTTATCAGTTACATTGGTCCCGTGCATGCGCGCTATTGGCTTCATTGCGAATGACGTCATCCCAGCCCTGGTGCTGAGCATGCGCACAACAGCGTATGGTGAGACTTCCCCGTCTAATTGACTCGTGATGTCAGGACGCTTGCATCAACGCACCGTTGCGGCGTCAATGTTATGATTGTGGGAGCGCGTTCGCCAATGCGAACGCCACTTTCGCCAGAAATTTCTCCAGCAGCACATTGCCTTGGGATCCGATGTCTGTGGCCGCCTGTAGTTCCAGAACAAGCTCTGTGTTTAAGGCAGTTGCAAAATGCGCTTAACCACTCATTACATTCCTCCATGACCGTGACTGTGCGAAGCACAATGTGGGGAATGTGAAATAACCACTGTGGTAAGCCCAAGCCAAGAGAAAAAGAGAGAAACGAGAAAAAAAGGAAGGCAGGGACGTTAACCAGATGCTAGTATCCGGTATGCTACCCTACACTGGGGTTGGGGAATAGGGGGTTAAAAGAGAAAGGGAGAGTTAAAAAATAAACAAGAGAAAAACCCCGAAGCACACGCACACACAAAATCAGTCCACTCAGAGGCGTTCCGACAGGCCAGTAGTTCGTAAGAAGCCCAGTAGCGCTTGCACGGCTTTCTTCTGTGACGATGAGTCATGACGATGGCGCAGTATACTTTCTTCTGACAGTGGCTGGTCATCTAACCTGTTTAGTTTATTAAAAAGGTGTTGTCTTTCTAGGTTGTATTTTGGGCAGTCACTAAGGATATGTCGAATTGTTTCTTCATCTCCGCAGTGTGCACAGTCGGCGGTGTCGGCCATACTTATGCGGAACGCGTACGCACGGGTAAACGCGACTCCCAACCATAGTCTGCACAGAGCAGTAGCGTCGCCTCGTCGAATTTTTGTTGGAAGCTGCATGCTTAACGTTGGATCAAGGGGTCGTAATCTCGCATGCGTAAAGAGAGGCACTGTGGAATTATCGGCAACGAACGAGCTGATCAAGCTGCCCATTCAGCCCATACAGAAGACAGCGACCAGTCAATACCTCTCTCAAGGGCGGACGCTGCTAGGAGGCTCCGGATGCTTGCTCGCCAACACTCCATGGCTCTTTGGAATGAGCCCAAGCCAAACGTGTGTCTAACGTCATTAGAACCACAAACGTGTAACGAATAATTCTGAAATGCTTCAGTGCCATGTCGGGTGAAACGGTAACCCACTGATAAGCACAGGGGCCTTACGCTTCCGCTTTAGCTGGTTAACCATTTGTAAAGAGAGCTTAGGCGTTGATTTTTTTCGATGTTTTTGCTTGCAAAAACCAAGACGTGATTATCAGGAATGTCGCAGTGGTCACTTCGAACTAATCTCGACCAGTTGAGGTTTCTTAACATGAAGTTATGTGTAATTGCAGGGGTTTGCCTTATTTTCACCATCAACTACGTGCGGCCACAATGACAGGTAACAAAAGCTGCGCCTTCGATCATAGTGGATACGAGTCAGATTAGTTAAATTGCTGCGTACTTGAACCAACGAACCTACTCACTAAGCTACCGCGACATGCGTGTAAAGGAGGATATGAACAAAACGAAGAAATAATATCTGAATTTGTACTTCCGGAAACCAGGATATGCTTACTAGAGATGACATCATGGAGGGCGCCATAAGTTTTTACCATCTGGTGCTCTTAAGCTTGTGACCTCCTTCAGAATAGATCTTCAACTATTTCTCCTTCACCGAAATTCCACTGCTGCCACCGGGATCGAGCAGGTGATCTTCCGTTAAGCAGTCGATCACCATTGCCCTTAATTTACCGATGGTGGACTACAAAAAAAGAAACAAATAAAAGAGAACGAGAGGAAACACCGATGAATGAGCTTTTTTGAAAGCGCACTAAACAGCATCGGCTGGTCCGACATCTCGATATTATAACAAAATGTATAAAACGAAAAAACCTGAACGGTCTCGTTTGAGCTAGGCGGGACCCCGGCAACCGAAATCTCGTTAATCTTAATTCCGGCACTAGTCGCTGAGCTTGGCATATTTATGATTAGGCACGTGCGGGCATCACAGGGACGCCACCTGACATATTTTCACTAGATAAGAAGCTTGTCATTCTTTTTTTCTCTTTTATAACCTTTGTTGCTTGTTCCTAATTAGGAAGCCTTCCTTTGATGCCCCGTTAATTGCCAGAAAAACAAGCGATGACCCTCTTTTGCCGTGGTGTCATCGGCCCGGCGCTGGGTGCATGCTCGAAAGGGCTGAGCTTGAGGCATGCAAAGCACGAAGTCAGAAAAAAAATGGCAGCATATCCACGGAGTGAATGATGGGGAGTGGGGCGAAGCATTCATTCGTCCATTCGTTCTTGCTTCCGTCCGTTCCTGCGTACGTCTGTGTAACCGTCCATGCGTCCATCCACCCGTCCGTGCGTGCGTCTGTTCGTGCGTCCGTCCCTGCGTTCGTCCATGCATCCGCGCCTGCGTCCGTTCATGCGTCCATCCATGCATCTGTCTGTGTGTCCGTTCGTCCATCTATTCAGCACTCCAAGTACCACCATCTCGCATCTTTTCATCATATATTCTCCATATAGAAGCACCGCCATCCAGCGGGCATTTCAAAGACTAAACGGGAGGTGGCACATGCACACTTTCTTACGGCTTGCGCTTCGGGTTTACTTCCCACCCTTAACCACCTCGAGTTCATGGTATATACTAGTTCACTGTATTCATGGCTATGCGGCCCAACGCTCGCTAAACCTTTCTAAAACCAAGGAGGTTACACCCAGCGAGTATAACGTAGCAACCCTTTCTTCTCAGATCGTGCTCAATGTACATGCCAATAGCTGCTAATGGGGATCACAGCGTGCGCGTTACCTAAAGGCCGAATGCTCCTGTCTCTCATTCCCCCTTAGCAGCCATTAACATGTGCAGTGAGCACTACCTTTTATTGTTCAACAACACACAGAAGAAATCTCTCACCGCAACCGCCTTGGAGGTCAAAATCGTAAGGACCGCTATTTCGGGTATGTGCCACTGGTGGTTACGTACTACGAGGGACGCACAAGCCACGCCATAAGGAGCTTCGCCCCTAAAAAATCGCAGCATGTTTACGGAGTGGCTGATGATGAGTGGTGTGAAGCTTCGCAGGGTCTTACGCGAAAACTGTGATTCGACCGCTGGCCACGTCCACCTGTCCGTCCGTCCGTCTGTCTGCCTGTCTATCCGTCCATCCGTCCGTCCGTCCGTCCGTCCGTCCATCCGTCTGTTTAAGGTAGCAGCCGGGATTAAATCCCACGACCTGCTGGTCACCAACCAAGTACCTTAGCCGACTACCTCAGCCACCAGACCACTGCAGCTAGGCAGTCTGTATGTCTGTATTTCTGTCCATCCATCCGTCCGTCCTTCTAGTGAACACTCCATGTACGTCCAGCTCCCATATTTCATCGTATATTCACCATATACAAGTACCGCCATCCAGCGGACATTACAAGGACTAAAACGAGAGGCGGCTACTACTTACAGAAGACGCACGACCCGTGCCTTAAAGAACTTCACCCATAAAATATATATTATTTTTAGCACATAACGAATAGACATCACCATTTCTTCGAAGAGCGGTGTGGCAAGCTTCAGAGTGCCCATTGCATTTTTTGTGGAGATGGTGTGTGTAATTAATCTTTAGCGGTTCTTCGTTGCAATTGATGTTCGTCAGGTGGATATTAGGAGTTTCGTTAGGCGTGCTCAACAGAACTTTGTGTTAAGCAAGAAAAAATGTATAAGTGTAACGCTAACTGAGAGGGTACACATTACCATGTATGGGAATATGATTACCCGGAGCCGTTCACAGGCTCCGAAATATCTTTGACCGAGTTGAATAAAAAAGAGGGGGTGAAGATGGAGATCACTGGAGCAATTCTCGCGGAACCGTTTAGTGGGCATGTTCGTTTCGACAGAGCACATATACTTGATTGAGAAACCGGGGACCCATAACGTCATCGCACTGTAGACCACGTCGCTGCACTGAATCTGAACAGCACGCTTACAGTTTCAAACGACAGGAGAGGGCAAACTGCACAGTCAAAGAGAGCATACGCAAGCTTTTATAAGTCGATCCTTGCATATGAGCCGGTTCTAGATGCTTGCGAACGGACTTCGGGAATGCGTATCGACTTTCACCAGGGCTTCAAATGGGAGGCCACACAAACCTCATTCGAGGACTAAGGTGGTCGCAAAGTCAGATTTAATGCAAGGCCGGCGATATTTGCGTGGCCGAAAGGGTATCTTAAAAACAGCGTTGACCACGATGAACACTCCGTTTTTTTTTCTGATTGAGGCAAAACTTGTAAATGCTCCGTGAAGTCAAAGTGACGATTCGGAAGAAGAACCGGCATCAGGGATCATGCTACTGGGCTATAGCTTCGAGCAATCAGCAGCAGCCAAAACGAACAGTCCACTAAAAAGGCATCAAAATAGCTGACGATTGGCAATGTGGGTTTATGATTGAAAGTATTCAATTGCGCAAGCAATGCAGGCAATAAAGGGAGGAATTACAACAACATTGTTGGTAGTTTGCGGTAAGTGCGTCATGATGTTTTCTTTTGGCCTCTGTCTTGTTTGCGCAACTATACCCTTTGTACATTTCCGAAATGAACATTTCTAGAATAGCTATCCAGCGTGCGTCATGCAATGAACACGCACCAATGACGTATTGGTGCAAAATTGAAAGAGATGAATGTGTCTTGGCAGGGTCTAAGTGACAAGCGAAGAAAGTTAAAGGAGACAGGCTCAATTCCTTTTTTGTGTGTGTCTTTGTGAACGCATTCGCAGAGGGTGAGACGCTTGAAGACTTCGGCAAAGCTTTACACCTGATGCGTTCCGACCTGGAGCACCTTCGCAGCGTCTTCATGGCCGTCGAGAGTGGGGACATCAGCCTGCTGCGTTCTCTCGGCATCCGGGACTCCGAGCTGGCGGACGTCAAGTTTTTCCTCGACAAACTCGTTGCCACGGGATTCATGGATTAAAGAACACCGCTCGACTGAACACAGAATTCCAACCTCCCAAGATCCCTCGTCCATATTGCCTCACCCGTTCGTTACCAAGTGCGGCAAATTTTGAGGCCTTCCCCTTCTTCATTCTCCTCTACCCTTCGCCATTACGCCAACCTTTCATAAGATTTGAGTTTCGTTTGCTCGTAAGTCTATTACGTTAACGTCTCCGCAATGCCACGACAGTACCATCAACAGGGATATCTGCACAGCAGGCAGTTTTTCTATGAATAGCCGGTTACGACCTAGCAAATCAACTTGGCTCCTACCGCAGAGAAAATTGGCGAGACTAGCCTTGTGTTTTGCAAAAGAATAGTGACAACAGATGCCTGTTCCGAGAGACAGTTTTGTCTCGCCAAATGTAAATACCAAACACATCGAAAAATAAAAGAACGTTGTTTCATTCTAAAATTCGATACACTTAGGCATAGACGTCCAATTTCTAGAATAAAGTTTTGCTACACAAACTTTCCTCGGGGTGATGCTGAAACAAAACAAGAAAAATTGCTATTGCAAAAACTAGCTATTGCAACGTCGCAAACAGAGTAGAAGTGATTGGATAAATCACGGGTGAAAATATTCTTCGCACAAGAAAGGCTTGAATATGAGCGGAGCAAACATGTTTTTTTTTTTTTTGCTCAGGTTGTGACCGGCTATTTGTATGTCGTTCCCGATGTAACTAAAAAATGGCTATAAAGATTATTTATGTGAAGAAAAGGTGTTTTGATGTTCGTATCTCTAGTGGTAGCGTAGGACGGGAAAGACTATACACATTACGAACTTGAGTTGGTTGTGGAGCGATAATGTACGCACGACATGGAGAAAAGGCGGAATAATCTGGAAATGTTCCCCATGCCACTTGGGATGAGAATGTAGGTGCGTCCGCTTTTTGAGTGCTCTCTCTTTTGCATAGCTGTTGCAGATGATGGCCTAATCAACAGTGACATTCACTTGCTGAGATGAGTGCGTGGCATGCTTTCTTCTATTTGTTTGGTACGGTATGAGTCAGCCAAACCAGGAACCGGAAGGAAAGGCGATCATTTTAATGTAGTGAAAATATGTTGTGAGATGTTGATGAGCTGAACAAACCTATCATTTCAAGCGAAAATTCTGCTGAAAGCTCTCTTATACCATAACACGGGACAATTTGCAATTGCCTCATAACAGAAAAAAATTGCTGGTTGCAGCTGGACAACAAGCTGTGCTTTCGAATATGCATGCTATTTTGCTTTTCAGGAGCTCGCTTGTCTTCAACTTTTTTGGTGAAGAGGCGATGTTAAGGAAACCTTGAAATGAGTGCGCAGTATGAAAATGTGTTTACAATGCTATCGACTGTCAGAACACAATTTTGTTATCGGAATGCTTCTTTTTCGAGAAATCTGGACCATTGTATGCGTGTCGACAATGGGATTTTTTATTATCTGCTACTTTAGTATTGTAGTGATACTGTCGTAAAAAAAACAAAAGGAAACGTGTAGAAAACGAATGTCCATAGATAAATATTACGAGAAAGTAAACTGTCCTCGCATAAAACTATTTGTTGTGTCTGTTGACTCACAGCCCAAAGAATGGTATATCTGCAAGTAACAGACATTGATTACCTACAAGCAAGCTAACGGTGAGTGTTGTGAATATTTTGCCATCAACACTATGTGTATCGCGCTTGTTTCAATGTAGGTTTGCGAAGTATTAAAAAAAATTTTGCCGCAACACGCTTGTCGAGAGAAATAGTATGATGGCTATTCCGCAGTTTCGGCGGTTAGGAAATAACATCGCCCTTTTTGCGTTTCATAACTTTTATGTGAGCGTGCAAGAATTCTTCATTGCTACACTGTTTAATTCGCCTGCTTTCACTGGCGAAATGTTAATGGCTATCTTATCTAATAGTGAATGCTGTGCCATAAACAACAATACACCGGCGTACACTTTCGTCGGCAAGTCAGCTCTATAACAGGCCTTGTCCAAACATTCTAATGCTTGATCAGCAACGTTTGTAAAACCACGTAGAAAGATGGAAGTCTTGAGTAAACAGGCTTCCTCGACGTGTAAGCGGTGCTTATTTGTGAGCACTTCATTCACCTATTCTTGGACACTTTATAAATCTACACACTCTGTTTTGATACCAAACGCAGCAATATTTGCTGAAGTTTGCGGAAGGCGGTCCCGCTTGAAACGCCATTACGGCACGCACAACTCAAATCTGAAGATGAGGGTCAAAACAATTATTGCGTTACTAAAGCTTAATTTCATACTCTGGGAATTGAAGAACGAACTTTTTCTTCGGCGTGTAAGTCTTCTAATATCTTTGGCTGCTCTGCTGATAGCGGCCAAGAAATCGCTTTTTAAGCTGAAGTATAAGCGAAAACACAATGAAATACTTTACAGGTATATTGATTGACAAGACAATAAGTAATATTTAGGTATGTGTAGCTTGGAATGCATCTAGCGAATATCTAGTCGAATAAATTCCGCTGGTAAAATGCTAAATTTGGCGTGCGTGGAGATCACTGCTTGATTAATATTATGCGGCCCAATGAAAGCTTGTATTAATGATGGGCTGAGAAAACCTTATTAAATGGTCCATGTTTCTCACATCACGCCGAGTCTGTATATTTTTGTACAATTATTGACGGAAGCACTTGTGAGTGGTATTCAACGAAACTTTGCATTCTGCTGCTTTGTGATAATGTTTATGGTGCGATTACAGTTCTATCAGAAGCTATATATCAGCAGTTGTTCATGTTTAGAGAATTAAGAAGCTTATCAAGCATCGGGTGATAACGAAAAGAAAGGTGTGTTGAACTATTCCATCGACGCATATTTTCCTAAATATTCTTTCTTATATGGTTGACTGTGCTCTCACGAGATTGCGTAGTATTGATTCTTCAAATACGTAGTGACGATACCGAAATAAACAAAAACATTCGTTATAATTTTACTTGTACTATCTTCTATCAACATTTTTTCTCCGTTTTGCTGTTTTCTGTAGTTCATGCACAAAGGCATATATTTTCACTTAAGGATTGTTGCTGTTTTGCATAGAATGCTGATTACTTCATTGTATTTTGTGACGAAATTGTCAAATAAGCAAGAAATTATATTTAAGTGACATGACGTTGTATCCGGAGGCATGGAAGTTCGTGTTTTCTTTTTTATTTTCACAAGACATAGCCATTTGGAGCCTCTTATGTTGAAAAGTAGTACAACAATGGTTTCTAATTGGTCATGTTATCGGTGAATCCCCCAGTGTTGCAATTTCTCGTGACGTGGTCTATCTAACCACATTTTTTTTTCAATATTTTTCTCCCCAAAATGAAGGACAATCAACCCACCAGACTTTCAATATACACAGATAGTCTTTCAGAAATAATGTTATTATTTTTGAAGAATCACATATAAAAGCGTTGAACAATACAAAAACGTTGTGTCCGTTAAGAAACTATCCTTTATCTCATTGTGAATTTCGCAAAAAACAATCTTACTGCACTGACAAATCAGAGCTATACGTTGTCAATCAATAGCAGTAAGCATGAAAACAAAATTTAGCAGCAGATCAGCTGTTTGCTTCAAACTGTAGCCCCTAAGTAAATTGAGAAGAGATCTTACTGCGTGCGCCCTTATTGCATATCAAGGATAATTCATAATTCTATATTTTTTGCTGCGCTGGTGTCAACCACTCTGATTCAAGCAAGTATAATAACCACAATTATGTACAGCTCAGTAGTGAATTTATTGATCGCATTATGGTCAGGTTCGGTAGCTGTTTGTAGAATTTACCCAGTGTACAAGTTGGTAGACAAGATGCGTGTTCCCATTAAACTGTGAGTCCGAATATCCAGTGTGCATTGAGCTGGAAAAGCGAAATGTGAGGCTGATTTTATGAAGCGTATCACATGATATACCATAAATATTTATTTTTATTTTCAGTGTGAAATAACTGCTGTGTAGGACAAGAAAGTGTGGTGTGAAATGAGCTGAACAGAACAAAGGCTTAAAACATGCTGTGCTAGCTGGCTTTGTCTTCAGACACAAGAAAACCATTGAATTTCATTACCAGTCACGTTACACTGACAATTGTAAGCTTAACGTTGCTCATGGCCAAGATAGAAGGGAACCAAGAATTACCACTAACCCTACTTAAGAAGTTCGGTTACGGATCAATATGCTCGTAGAATCTGGAAAAAAGAGCTCCAATGCTATGGCTCAGTAAGATCTGTGGAGTGCAAGTCTTGCTCTTGACACCAAATAAACTTTAAAAAATCTCACACTTGTCAGCTGAATTCCAGTTTGTACCAGACAAGTTATCGATTTTATTGATTAATACGCCATGCTACGCACTCTCACTATTATAATCTTCGTATTAACACGTGTTGTTTAGTCCTCTCATAATGTTCACTACTAATCCCTCTCTGTATTGCTGGCCTCGCCGCATCGCTACGCTACTGTCACGGACAATCACTTCTCGCCCAATCAGGAGGGGACGGAGATGGCGTCGTCATGACAACGCAGAAAAATGGCGACGCCAGAATCCCTCTGGTGTTTCGTGTGCGTGTGTATATTCCGTGTGTGGTGACGTTACTTTTTCGTTTTTGTCTGTACCTTTCCCGTCTGTACCTTTCCCGTCTTACTTAGCCCATGCTTCCGGATATGACGTCACCAGGGACGAAAGTTGCTTTCCAGTTAGCACGTTGCGAGAAGACGGTTAAAGAAAGAAATTAGGCCTAAATGGCACCAAGGTTGCCAGTGGAGTGGAATCTCGTAGATTGAATCTACAAGAAAACCGGAAAGTAGATTCATGTCCGTCAGAATTCGTAGTATCTGACGCAAGCTAGAAAAAGCTCGAATATACGCATATGATGTGAAGCAGCTTCACTCAACGTTTTATGAACCACACCTAGCGTACTTTTATTAGCAACGCTCAAATGACTCTTTATTTTGAGCTCAAATTATTTAATTTCCATGTCCTTGAAAGAGCTGCTTGGAAGTTAAAGAAGCTGTCATTACCGTCATATAGCGCGTTATTCAAACAAAAAGCTATGACTTTTAAAAATATGTTCAAAAACCTCTTCATCAGTCGCATTTTCAAAATTCACAGAAAACAGCCAATAAATTAACCTGCATGAAAGCGCCTTCTTTTTATGGCACATCAAATGGCAAAAAAAAAGCCCTAGATAATCTATCTATACGGACAGAATCGAGTTAACGAGATTCCACTTTATATGAATGTTGGATGTGCGCTTCACTTGCAGACAGTTGTATACCTTCCGGTTGCACTTCTTACTCATTTGTAAATAGAGTGTACTGTATATTGCGTTGGCTTTGCCGCTATTCCAGAACACCCAGAATGTAGCTACTGTATTCCTATATTGTGAAACCATTCTGAGTAGAACAAGAAGTAAAGAAATGCTCATTTAGGAAAGCATCAGACGAGACATTCTAGATATATAAAAAATACCAATTAATTTAAAGCATGTGTTCCTTAGTGGTGGTAGACTCAGCAACATAAGCCTTCGTAGTGTGTTTCTATGAAGCCATCTTCAATATTGAGAGTGAGAAAACCCTAAAGTCTCTATGCACGTGAAGCATCAACGAACACAAGGCAGAGAATTTTTTTTCGTGTTCGCCGAGAAATTTGTTTTCATCACTGATCCAGCGATCAAATATGCCACATTTTACGTTGTGCCAACAGATTATTCAAATTACGGTGTTTATCTTGCCTAAGTAAATTCGCAGTTATTCAGAAACAAAGCTGCATTCCTTTTTCTGACACAAACATGTAATTTTTGTTTACCATTTGAATGATTTTACAATGGCTCTAAATTGTGGCCAATAAGAAAATCCATTACAAAATCTATGGACGTATTTATCCTTGTGTTTTCCGCCTACACACAAACATTGCCCCCGCCTATGCATGAAGAGATAATTCGTGCAGAAATTTTTATTAGGCACACTGAAGAAGCTTACTGATTTGAACTTCTACAAAGTTACAATGAAGCGCTTGGTCTTTCCTTTTGCTGGCTATTTTTTTTCAGTGTGATCCCGGATGTGACCGCAGTGTGTTTGGTTGATGCGATTGTATATTGTTTTGCAAAAACTTTTTGTGAAATTCAAAAATGATCAAATGCAAGCTATGTGAATGGAACACGCATCTATGATGAGAAGGAAATCTCGTGGAAAACGTGAGAGGTACTTATCAATACGTAGCAGTAAGTGTCAGTATGTATGTACATGCTTGTGTTCATTTGTTTATGAAAACAATGTCTCTGACCATTTTTTTTTGTCGCACACACGATGGCGAAGTTGATAAAAGGAAATAAAATGTCTCATCATGTGTTGAAGGGATTGTCACTTGTCTGCTTTTTCGTCGAAACAGTATGAAATGCCTGCATTTAGCACAACACATCAATAGTTTCTAGTCAGCGAAAAAATTCGAGTGACTAAGCACTATCTTGAGGCCTCGCCCTTCCCATTTCCCTCACCATCACCTCTATCTACGTTTCCTACCAATATTCTGTAGCGCAATATACATGGCTAAGTCACGCTTTCCTCGAAGTCCCCATCACTTCCCTTTCTCACCCCCTTGCAAAGCTATGATATGCTTTTTTTCCCACTCTTTATCCTTCTATCTCTTTCTTTTTATCTCACTCTATGTATTTTTTTCATTGTTTATATCATTCGTTTTACTTCTCTCTATTACGTTCTAGTTGTCTCACTCGCAGAAACGTTATATTATGGCTCCCATAAATCCTTCTTCAGCCGTGATGTTACAACGTTCTCCTTCCCACTGTGGGTACCCGGGTTCGACTCACACCTCAAGAATTTTTTTTTGCTTTATTGACTTGTCCTCTTTTTCTGCACTTGTCATCTGCCCTTCTGTCTGCACTGCAGGAGGTCAAATCTTCTATATCCCCAAACTTAACTCATCCGAAACTAGAGGAGGCAGCAATAGAGTTGA
The DNA here is from genome assembly GCF_013339725.1 of Rhipicephalus microplus. Classification (NCBI taxonomy): domain Eukaryota; kingdom Metazoa; phylum Arthropoda; class Arachnida; order Ixodida; family Ixodidae; genus Rhipicephalus; species Rhipicephalus microplus. The sequence goes on from NC_051167.1 coordinate 174,606,366, forward strand.
AATTATAAAAAAAAGCAACCTCTATCACAACGTAACTACTGCTATTCAAGGAAGCATATAGGCGTAGAAAACCACACAAAAAAAGAAAGCAAACCGGCAAGTAACGTTCTACAGGCCTTTGCAGAGAGGACGTCAAGCGTACACGTTAGAAGATAGTAATGCGAGCTATCAGAACACGGAGTTACAAAGGCGTTAAGTAAAGGAATGACCTAAACAGGTAAGTCCACCTCATGCTGAGTCCCAGCGTTAAAGAGTTGGTCTGAGCATAAAGGGGCAGTAAAGAGCAAAACTATTTTTGTCGTATTGGTGAACTAGTCTTTCACAATACCAAGAACAGCACGCTTGCGGCTGTTCTTGGTAAGCGAGAAAACGCACAAACGCAAAATGTGGGTGGTGACACCGGCTTAAAATTTCCGCATCATTCACCATGATGTCATATATTTTGACAGTGCCTGCTAGGGCATATGTAGATTCTAACCAGTAAAAGTTAAGTACATTGTCCTCTGATGTGGCCATAGACTTAACACGCCAAATACGATGATATTTTGTAAAAGAAAGGGTGCCTAAGTACAATACGATTTGAAATTCCTGGTGTCACGCATGGTAATTGTGGTGCTAAATTTCAGGACGTGTCAGTGAACTGCATTTTATCCTCTATCAATCACCATGTTGTGCCTAAATAACGAGATTATAATACCGAGAGGCTTTCGAGAGTAGAGTTTGTCTAAACTGATTCTTGTTTCTCTTTAATGTCTTTTCAAGGGCCATCAAAAACTTCTTATTACACACACACAAAAAAAAAAACGAACGTGTTCTCATCTCCTGGCGTCTCTGTAATTTTGGTACAACCCCTGACACCACGACTAAGTTCACGTTACGTCATGAAGGAGTTAGCTTTCAAGTGTACCAAGTACGAGGCACAACAGGAGTGGGTGGTCTCCCACACTTCTTCACCCTGCATTCGCACGCTAGTTCTACCTTGTCTCCCATCCCAGTCGTATGCTATATCAGCTTTCAATTCATTTTATGCGTTTTCAACTGCGCGAACAGAAATATCGGCGTGTAGATGATAAGCATGTAAACCTGATAGTCTCGGTGCTTAGAACTTACATTGTTCACGTGTTTTATAAAGAAATACGTGGAGAGGCCAAGATATCACTTGTAGGAAGGGCAGTGATGCCGAGGAAAAAAAACCACTTCCTCGCCATTAGGTTAGGAGTTGTTTAGGGACTTTGAAATCTTAGAGACATCCGTCCAAACTGATATTACTGAAACTAGGCGTGAAAAGCATGTAAACATTGTACAATTCGCATTTAGCTGTATCATAAATTGCATCACGGCTTCCACTGGCACTCTGGCGTGTCAAAAACGTGTGGGCAATCTTATTGGCCAGAGTCACAATCTTTCCGCAAACTATTGTCGTTCAGTCATAGAAAACACTGCTCTGTTTGCATGCGACTCCTCAGTAAATAGATGGACACGCCAGATCGTTTATTTGGCGCAATGGAGCATCGCATGCTGCCGGTACGATGTCAGCCAACGAGCCCTCTGGCGTGAGCGTGTCGTCTCAAGGCCAGGGTATTCGCAGTGTTTGCTGAGTTCAGTGGACGACGTTTTCCGAGTGAACTCCGGCTACAAATTTGTTTGTTGGGGATCTAGTTGACTCGATATGCAAGAAAACTTGGCACCCAATGAATGGTCTACCGAAATGCCTAACACCATGAGAGCAGGATACAAAGCGAATCGAGTTCAATTTACCCAGACTTTGGGGACATTTCATGCTCAGTTTCACACGATACGAAGTCAAACTTGTGCCTATTCCAGAGAAAATGATACGGCGGCTGCATTTCCGATGGAGGCGGAAATGTTGTAGGCCCGTGTGCTCAGATTTGGGTGCACGTTAAAGAACCCCAGGTGGTCAAAATTTCCGGAGCCCTCCACTACGGCGTCTCTCATAATCATATGGTGGTTTTGGGACGTTAAAGCCCACAAATCAATCAATCAATCAATCAATCCAGAAAATGATGAAGCGAAATAATTACTAGCTTTCACAGTTCAGGAGCCATTGACGTGGCTGAGAAACGAGCTTGGCATGCGCGTGCAGGAAGTGCTGCTTTTCACTATCTTTGTTTTATGTAGGCACACTTTGAGTGTTTCTATCTATCTATCTATCTATCTATCTATCTATCTATCTATCTATCTATCTATCTATCTATCTATCTATCTATCCGTCTATTCATCTATCCATCTATTCATCTATCCATCTATCCATCTATCCATCTATCCGTCTATCCATCTATCCGTCTATCCATCTATCCGTCTATCCATCTATAGATCTATTCATCTATCTATCCATCTATCCGTTTATCCATCTATAGATCTATTCATCTATCTATCCATCTATCCATCTACCTATCTATCTATCTATCTATCTATTTATCTATTGTTTTCTGGCATTAGAACATCATCCCTCCCAAATGTTTCCTTCATCCATACAAGCCATCAGACTGTCGTACACGTGCTTAGCAAAGCAAAAGCGTTGTTACGGGCAGCAACGACGGTCACGCGTTGATCGTCAGGCAACAGTGCAACGTGCCAACATCAAATGACGATCCACCACAAAAAAAAAAGATGAGATTCCATATTGAAAGCGGATGACCTCTGACAAGCCCCGTATCGAAGAAGTATCAATTATTAGAAAATCGGTTGTCCACCACTGTGGACCAGCAATTGCGGGTGGTCAGCTTCTGACCCGAAGGTCGTGGGTTCGATTCCAGCCTCGACGGTCGCACTTCGGTAGAGGCAAAATGGTAGATTTCCACATACTGTGTACCGTCAGTGCACGCTAAAGAACTCCGGATGGTCGAAATAACCGGGGCCTTTCACTATGACGCCCCTCACCATTGTACCGGGGGTTTTGGGGACGTAAAACATCCGGTAATATTGTTAAGGCTTGAAAACGATGTATACAAATGTGCACGGCACAAGACGGTTTCTGGACATTCACCAGCACCGGGCTTTTCACGTACGGCACCGAAATTCGTTAGCTAACAAAAGAATCGCTTGCAAAAGTTAAGCCACCTTCGACTTAGAGGTGCGAAGTCTGAAAGATGGGTGAAGCCGGGCTGCCTTCTTTGTCTCTCTTTTGTTCTCTCATTCTTATCCTCGTCTCTCTTTTTTTAACTTCTGCAGTTTTTTTTTCCTTCTTGCTTTACTTTATTTTTTTTTCCTATTTCTTCCTTACATTCTCTCCGTATTTAGCTTCCTTGCCTTTTTCCTCAGTTTTCATACATTAGGCTAAGCCACTGTGGTATACGACAGCATACGACAGCTCGGGCTCCTGATGTACCCCACACTTGGTGTAATCGTCAAGGAGCTCGAAGAACGGAAGGAAGACGACTTATCCTTGGCGTGAGCAGGCGTTCTTACGGCTATCTTCTATGTGGCTTTGCCATGGCACGCCGAGCGATAACGACCGCATGCGACCACCGCCCACGACAGCTCGGCTCGCTACAGTGTTTCGCCCTCGGAACAACGCGATGTTGGTGAAAAAGATTGCTCGATAGCGCGCCCACAGATCGAGCGCAATGACTGTGCGGGCGTGATCACGCGAATGTGGGGCACAACTGTTCGTTCCGGGTTGGCAGGTGAGGTAGACTGGCATTCTCCCATAACGGGGTATCTTGCGGGCATAATTTATTCCGGAGACAAAGAAACCAGTGACCCTCGGCCCTTATCTGCATACATACAACAGCATTTGCATAAATTAGGCGGGCACCAAGTGATTCCCAGATCGTTTGGTCGTCATTGAATAACCAGCGTTGCGTTTGTGTAGCGTTGCCTTGAGGATGAACTGTATGCTGACGTCAATTGCACGCGGAACAACTTCGTGTAACCTCAGGCTTTTGGAGCGATGTAACTTCTAGTCGTTACAAAAACTGAAAAGATTCGGTTCAATAGGGTTCCTGGTTTGAGTTTTTGATGCGACAAGGAGGGATCTAATTATCGTTTTTGTTTTTCAGATGTCGCAGAATGAGCCTAACGCGGTCCTGTAACACTGCGTTAATTGTAGAAAGCGGTGCCTAGTGAACTTACAGTCACACTCTAATAAAGAAATAAAAATAAAAATAAATTATAAAGTGTTTCAGTCAAGTGTTGCGCAAGCACTCATTTCATACAACCCCTGCGACCTGGCAAAACACTTCGTAAATAAAATATGTACACTTGCGCTTGACAAAGGAATAATTATACGAATTATTGCAAATTTACGTCTGAAAATGAGAATAAAATTATAAGAGACGCTGCAGTAGAGGCCTCCGGAAATTGCGGTCATCTGGTGCCCTTTACCGCGCACTTCTATAGCACGTCGCCTCAAGTTAAATGTGGCCACCACGGCTTGGATTCGATCGGCCAACATGCGGGTCAGTAGTCAAGCGTGGTGGGTCTCTATAGGGAACTCCCAGCAAGTTTTGCCTTGAAGAGTAATACATGTGAGCTTGGTAAGACCATGCGGATCGCCTTCTCAATCGCTAGTTTAGCTTCGACTCTATGAACACACCTAAAACGTGATGCAAGGAAATGAATATAGTATGGTATTTGTGGCAGCGCGTCGCAAAACTTTGATATGATTTAGAGGGGCGCCGCAGTGGAGGGCTCTAAAAATTATTACCGTCTGGTGCTTTTTAACGTCTATTGACATCACATGGTTGCACTGCAAAGAAAAAAAAACGTCTATACATCTGTCATGTTGTCCTTTCAAACTTTTCTAAAACCCCTAGTACTATGGCGTAATTCCTACTACGCCATAATTCCCCTTTCTGCGAGTGGACGATGTTCTCACTACACGTCTCGATGGTGGCATGCGAACCTGCGCAGCTGTACCACAATAATAAACAAAGCCACAAGTGCGCTTAAAAAACGCAAGCACCAAGACTAGAAAAAAAAATTGCCCGCAGCTTCCCTCGGGGGAACACTGAGGAGGATGCGGACCATATAATTGGTTAACGGGGTGTTAAAGTGCGACTTACTTGGGTCGATGGCGAAATTGGTTAACGTGGTTGTAGGAGGGGGTGTTAAATGAGTGAACACGTACACACGTATGCGAAAGGGCGGCGCTGGTCGAAGGGACGTCGATCATTGTGTTTGTGGATTCGTTGGAATTCATTTCACCGCGACCTTGGACGTCGACGCGCCGTACAAACCAACCGACGAGCGGCAACTGAGCGAGCGAGCGCCGACCTTGAGTATATATACAGCGCGACGGCGAATGCACTGTCAGCTGTTGAATGTTCTCGAAGCGCGACGCCACATGCGCGTCCACTGGAGAATCAGGAGAATTGTAGAATGTTCTCGAAGGGGAGAAGCGCGCGCGGCACAGATGGTGGGTGACGGTGCATGCGCGCGTCAGCTGTCGAATGTTCGAGAAGGGGGAGAAGCGCAACGGCGCATGCGTGCGCGTCAGCTGCCGATGTTCTCGAAGCGTGACGGCGCATGCGCGCTACATTATACACCTAGCGAATGTTCGTGAAGAGGAGAAGCGCACGCGGTGTGTAGAGGAGGAAGGGTGCACAGATGGTGGAGGAGTGAAGCGCGCGCGGTGTGTAGAGGAGGAAGGGATGCACAGATGGTGGAAGAGTGGGCGACGGCGCGACGGCGCATGCGCGCGCGTCAGCTGTCGAATGTTCGAGAAGCGGTGCGGACGGCGCGGACGGCGCGGACGGCGCACTACAAGGCGCGAGTATAAGATGCTCCGCATCTAAAACCCGCGAACTACCAATCATTGCCAAATTGCCTGAACGTTCGCAGCGCCTGAGTACTCTCTAGGTAATTTTACAAAACTATGCTTTTACCGACCCACGCTGGCGATGACCGCAAGCGAAACTTGAAGCACGTTCAAATATGAAGATACGGGGACGCACTGCGGAGGTTGCAGTGAGGTCGTTGGCGAAAAACATCTTAACATAGCCCGCCTAGCAGGTACAAATGGAGTTAAAAGCAGTTACCCGCCAACCTGCCATGCAAGCTGGTCCCACTGTGAAAGCGACAGCCCAGCGAAGTCCCGGTCATAACGGCGGAAACGGGTGCGCCGACCTCTCGAGCACTCCAAGCCAATGTTGTCGCAACGAAAGGCCCGGGCTGAGCGGAAATTTGTTGATTGGTTCGTCAAACTAGGGGCCTTAAATAATAGAGTTTCCTTTGTTATTCGCCGTTCTCTGAAAAGTGGGCATCTGTTGGTGTAAACAAGAGCTGCGCTGCAATGTAAGACAGACAGAGCAACAAGCAAGAGAACCAACAAAAAACAAATAAAAGAAAAACAAATGAGCAAGAAAGCCACAAATCATGCAGTGGGGCAGACTGGAAAACAATGAGGCAAGACAACAAACACACATTAGACTAAGAAACAAACAAAAACATTAAAAGAAGCATAGATACAGAAGCAAGCAAACAAACAAGCACACTGAAAAGAAAACAAACATATAAATCTACAAATAAATAAATAAATAAATAAATAAATAAATAAATAAATAAACAGCCATGCACACAAATGAACAATCAGGTGTACAGCCATGTTAGTCAGCCTAGTTCAGTACATCGAGCATATTTTTTTACTTGTGTGTATTCTCATAGTGATAGGAAGCGCTTGCTATTCTGGCAGTCCCTGTGAGCGGCCATGCCACTGAGTGCGGGTCTTGAAACATGGAGCAAAGTCAGAACTTTCCTTTCACATGTCCGTTGGTTCGATTCAAAAAGCTCAAGTAAGCGAATCACATTCGCTCACAGGGTGTCTAAGAGACTGACGCGAAGTTTTCATTGTCGAAGGTAGTGCAGCGCATCTATTGACGCTGGAAGGTTTTCCATGAGGGAGGCACTTTCACAGAATGGTGAAGCTACCTGTGTATCGCGCTAAACTTTAAGCAGAGAGACGGGACGATTCTGAAGTCTCATAGTGGTTATTATATGCTGTTGTTAGGCTTCAGAAAATTAATGATAGGTTGCTTCTAAGTAGCTTTTAGGCTGTCGCTAGGTTTTAGCTAAGTGATGTTATTGTGTTTCTAAGCTGCACCTAGGTTTTTAATGAGCTTAAGCTAGACGTTGTTAGGTTGTTTTTCACTTTATTTTAGGTTGTTGCTTGGGTTTAGACTGAGAATGCTAGGTTTGTTGACAGTTGCTTCTAGTTTTCTGCATGGCTTGGTGATGCTAAGTTGTTTTGAAGTTGCTTTTACGTTGTCATTAGGCTGTAGCTACGCGATTCTAGGTAGGTTTCTGCTGGAATATTTTTGCTGTTGTTGGAACGCCCAAACATTACTGCCTGTACGTAGGCGAATCCCGTGTTAAGATTTGCGGTCCTCACGAAGAGCAGTCATTCAAAATGTCAAATTCAGGGGCGTTGACTATTCGAGAACTTTTCCTTAACTCAAACCCTCAATTTTTCCTTCAACTTCTGTCTAGTCAAGAGTGGTAGAGCACAACTGTTCAAATTGTAAACATTCACTAGTCAGTCTTACATGTGTTTGGATAGCCAGAAGTGCTATGACAACAATCAGATGCCTCTTTGATGATTTTGAAGCTGGCTTTTCAGCTATGTGATTCGCCAAACTAATGGCGGCTAGCCAATAACAGCACATGGTGAATTAAAGCGCAGAGTTGCGCTATGACGTAGAAAAAATGTATATTCAGCTCTTTCGACCTAAACACGCGTAATACATTTGCCCCAGCACGTGCAAGTACGGCCTCATCTCCACTTGAAGCAGACGAAGCGCAGCCTTTAGTAAGGTTAACATGAGCGCGTAGAAGCCCCCTTGTTTATTATGAAATTGTCGATTGATGAGGTTCAACGTCCCAAAAGCACGGCATGTGAATGAGGTACGCTTTAGTGGAGAGCTCCGGAAATTCTGACCACCTGGCGTGCTTTCACGTCCACCGAAATCAAGTGCACAGGTCTCAAGCATTCTGGCTTCAGGTGAAAATCCTTGATTGATTGATTTGTGGGGTTTAACGTCCCAAAACCACCATATGATTATGAGAGACGTCAGGTGAAAATCCTGCCGCCGCGTCGTGGGATGATAAAGGTGAACAGTGCAAGTGCCTGAGACAGGCTGGCCAACGTTTCGATAGGAGGACCTCTCTTTGTCGAAGGAGCCTTGCCATTCTCAGCGTCTCATTTTAACCCCTTTAAAACTAACACGCCAAAGATGACAAGGTGCAAAGTGGAAGTGCCTGCGACAGGCTGGCTGACGTTTGCATAGGAGGACCTATCTTTGTCGAAGGATTCTTGCCATTCTTAGCGTGTCATTTTAACTCCTTTAAAACTAACACACCAAAGATGACAAGGCGCCTTTGACAAAGATAGATCTTTCAGTCGAAACGTCGGCCAGCCTGTCTGTGGCACTTCCACAGTTCACCCTGATTTTCCCACTGCGTTTTTACATCTTTCGCCTCCCATCTTGATTTTGGATTGCCGCCACGCCAGTGATTTGATTCCGTGACCTACGGCTTAGCAGTCGACAACCATGGCTGCAAGGGCACCATGACCGACAATGTTTCAGTCAGGAGGACAGAGGCTGTGTAATAGTGGCATTGGAAGTACTTCCCTAAACCTGCAATAGCGTACTTTCCCCCGTCCACAATATCTTCTTGAACGTCGGCCATTAAAAAGCTAGCCGTAATAGTGCAATTCACTGCTCACAATTCATCTGCACCACACTAGCATGCATCGAGGATGCTTTTTATTAACGAGTTGCGATAATAAGGAAAATATGTTTTACTGTATTTGTGAGCCAGCTGGAGCTGAATAAACTTTTTTGTACTTTTTGATGCAAACTAATTCGCACAAAATCGCACGAGATACTTTTATTTTCGCTGTTGCCCGCGCTGCTGCTGTTTTCCACGGACGCTATTGTGAAGCTCTTTCAGCAGTACATTGGTTACCCTGTTAACCAATTTTTAGTGTACTATTCAATTTGTGTTTTGCACTCTTTTTTATGACCTTTTGAGAGTGCCACATTACAATGTGCTCCTCCTTCAGTGATTTCAAGTGAGATAGGCAATAGTATTGAAAAAAAAGCGCAAGTAAATAAATAGACAAACAAACAGCATTCCCACAACGGCTCTAAAACTGCGGTGAATAACCGCATATGAAGCTTTCCATTGCAGCTTCAGCGACATTGAAACACCGCCTGCCATTCATCTCAACGTCAGCTCCAATGTCAGCTCCTCTTTGGGTCCAACTTTGCTCATTAGGCCTAACATTGCTGTCCTTGCTTTCACGAACGCATAAAACATACGAAGAGATACGTTCGCAGTTATGAATTGTTAAATAAAGTTCGCGATGTCTCCAAATGCTGCAACCTCTCTTTTCCAGAGTCGGAAACAGGCGTGCCAAGAGTCGGCCAGGCGCGAAGCTCACGCGCGCTTTAATAATGCATTGTTTACAGCCTGCGCTAAGCCTACAAGCACTTTTGTGTGGATGCTCCCGACATGCTCGAGAAACAATGTGTTTCTTAAACAAGACTAAGACCACGTTCTCCCGCGCAATCGTCCTTCTTACGTGTGCTCTTTATAACATTGCGTTAGCTCCTGGTACGATACACGCATCGTGAGAAGGAAGTTACTCGAGCCGTGGCTTCCCATCTAAGGGATGCCAACCCTTGTCGACAAAGCAATACTTCCAGCTTCCTCCCTCGAAATGGAGTTGTCACTCCTGTCATCAAATGGTCACCGTATTGAGGCCGAAGTCATTAGCTGGGCCGAAAAGGTCGTGGCAAGCTACTGGCCACCACCCTTCGAAACACCGGCCCGCTAAGTGCAATGACCTGACTGTGCTATCAATAGAGTTGTCTCTCTCTCTCTCTCTCTCTCTCACTCTCTCTCTCTCTCTATCTATCTATCTATCTTCGACGCCCGTTTCTTAATCCTTCAACGCAGTCTGTGATAACAATTTAGCACGGTCTTCATCATGAATGTGTCTTGCAGGCTATTTTTCTTTAATTAGCATACGTATATTAACTCTAAATAACGAGAATTTTGTGTTCCAGATTTTTGCTTGCATGACGCGACCCTCGCACTAATGTATAATGCCAGAAGTTAAGCTATCATAGGAAGTAGAACATTTGGCACAATCCTTTTAATTTGTCTCGTTGTTTTTTTTTCTTGGGCGTAATGAAAAGTTACCCCTCACGTTACAATTGTGACCGCGTTGCGATCGAGCAAATACGGTGCACTACTCAATAAAGAATGTTGAAAAACTACGCAATAAAAAGTGACACAATGATAATGAAATCCAATGGACAATAAAGCAAAGGAGAGTATAGGGGTCTTATTTATATTCTTGAAGAGGTAAATATTTCGTACTCTATATTGTGCTAATGCCCCGCCGCGGTGGTCTAGTGGCTAAGGTACTTGGCTGCTGACCCGCAGGTCGCGGGTTCGATTCCCGGCTGCGGCGGCTGCATTTCCGATGGAGGCGGAAATGTTGTAGGCCCGTGTACTCAGATTTGGGTGCACGTTAAAGAACCCCAGGTGGTCAAAATTTCCGGAGCCCTCCACTACGGCGTCTCTCATAATCAAATGGTGGTTTTGGGACGTTCAACCCCACAAATCAATCAATTATATTGTGCTAATTATGACACAAACGTAAATATATTGAACAGGATGAAGAAATGACTTTGAGCCGGCAGGAATCAAACCCACGACTTTTGAATGATGCCCCCGATGCTCTACGAATTGAACTAAAATATAGGAGGACTGTCCGAGATACTGGGTCTGTAAAACGAAGTTTAATTATAAAACACGCCGTATAGGGCAGGGCTGTGTGAGTTTCTGCCACCCAAGACTTCTTAAAGGGGCCCTAAAACACTTTTTAAGCACGGCCACAAAACGCTGCCTGTCGGTAGTCGAGGCTCCTCAGACCACGCGAGCCAAAGAGTATAGCGCAGCAAGCGGTCTGAAGTTATGAATGAATTCTCAAATTCTGCTAAAGATATCTTTTCGTTATCTCAAAAAATGACGCTACTAGCCAAAACACTTACTCGTCACAGCCATTAAATCGGCCACTGGCCAATTTGAGCTTGGCTCGTTCGGACGTTACTGACGCAGCCATAGTATACCACGACTTGTCAATGTGCGCACGCGTGATCACACTGAAAAGCTGCGTACTAGACCAACAAAATGAAAGGAGTGTTCAAAGTCATGAGGCACGCATGACGTATTTCTTTCCCCGTGTTATCCTTCCCTGCTTACCTTTCAGTGCTTTCGTCGGGACGAGGAAGTAGTGCATTTACAGCGTATGATGTCTTTGTAGCTTCGCTCGTACCCTAAGGATTTGAAAGAAAAAAACAAAAAACTTGCGGCGGTGAATTTTCAGCAAATAGGACAATTGGCTGAATACTTTCCATGACTGCTTGAAAAATCGTTGCAGGGTTCTTTTAAAAGTGCAGTGACCTTACACTTCTAGGACTGTCGCTCTAAGTAACAACACTGGTGTGTTTCATTGGGCTAGTTGGTCAGACGTGGTAAAAGTAAAAACTGCTCAAACTAGAAAAGACAAAGTGCGAAGAGCGCCGTCCGTTCTGTTATATATTTGTACTTCATCCTTTTTAGTTTGCGCTGTTCTGTTCTGTTCTGTTTTAACTGTTTTGCTTTGGAAAGGTTGAGGTGCCTATTGCCTCGGCTACTCCATATCACAAAGTTCTACAGCGAAAAATAAGATAATAATACAGAACGGTACGCGAAAATTAACAATACGGGAAAAAATAAAAAAACACATAATTTCACACTGAAACCAGTTCAAATAGCATGCCAATACACAGTTTTCTTCACGCAGTTCACACAGTCATAAACTACTTACACGCACACCTTTTTTAAATGTGAATTCATTTCATATTTGGGCTACGTCACGGAACGTGGAAATAATCGCTTCCATAAACGCGGAAGTAATCACTTCCAGCTATGTCTGTAGATGTGCAAAGAGGGATGTTCTAACACTCGAAAAGAACGAGTCGGCTGAAAAGGAATAACAGATATAAACAAAAAACGAAAAGAAAAAGAAAGAAATGAAAGAAGAAAGAAAGAAAGAAAGAAAGAAGAAAAGAAAGTAAGAAAGAAAGAAGAGAAGAAAAAAAAGAAAAGAAAGCAAGAAAGAAGAAAAGAAAGGAAAGAGAAAAGAAAGAAAGAAAGAAAGAAAGAAAGGAAGAAAGAAAGAAAGAAAGAAAGAAAGAAAGAAAGAAAGAAAGAAAGAAAGAAAGAAAGAAAGAAAGAAAGACAGCTGAGAATATATGAGATGACGTCCACAGCAGACGAAGCAAATTTGTGGCCCGTAACTAACGCGCTAATTAGGGAGGCGTTAATCATCCGTGTTCGGTCGGTGAACACACTTCCGCACCCGAGTAGTTATTCGCAGCCTTTTTTAGCACGCTGGTGTCTGGAACACGCCTTGGAAGCAGCTGCGTCAGCGTCATCTGATGGCCGACATCGTCTGTCCGCTACGGGCACTGCTGGCCCTGAACATAACAATATCCGGGTTTTCGAGTCCCAAGACCAAGGTGTGAATATGAGAGACGCCGTTTAGTAGGGTTTCGTGATAAGACAGATGCTTGGGCTAGTTGGTGATGGGAAATCAACATATTTGCACAGCGCAAGACTACTAGAAGTTACGACGTGACTACAGAAGAAGAGACAAGGACAGAAAGAGCGGTCTTTCTGTTCTTGTCTCTTCTTCTGTAGTTACGTCGTAAATACTCGTAGTCTTGCGCTGTGCAGATATGTTAAATATGTAGGGTTCCGAAAATTTTGAATATTTGTGGTTCCTTAAGGTGCACTCACATCGCACAGTGTGCGGGTCTCTGTCATTCTTCCTCAGTCTAAATGCGACCGCCACTGCCGGAACCAGACCCGTCACCTTCGATTCGGTTACCGAGTGCCATAAACACTGCAACACCGTGGTGGACCCGTCGCCTAAACATGGGGCACGTTCGGAGCATGATGATACTGTGTCCTACCAATCAGAAAACTACTTTTAAAAACTATCTACAATTTAGTCTTACAAACGTGAGGCCGTACGCGTCTAAACCTGTTTTTATTATTTTCAAATACCTTACAGACTGATCCGACACTGTTTAATGGGGCGCTATAACACCAACGCGGTATAATATAGTAAAAAAAAAAAAGCTGACCGAGTTCTGTTCCCGCTAAGTCTGAGCAAACAGCGCAGTTTTTGAGTACCTGTGCATAGATCCTTTTGTATGCTACCTAAAAATAGCGTAAACAGTAACTATAGTGTGGCTAACTCTCACGTGATTCATAAACTTTTGTGATAGACTGTCCATCGTACGTGTGTTCTGCCGCTACTCTCACACGTAGGGTAGTGACATAGAAGCGGGGTGCCCAACCGCAGTGCGTTCTGTTAACGCCATCGTAACCACTATGTTAGTATACCACTGCTTTAGGAGGCCATATGTCATTATAATCTTAGCGACTGCATTATACAAGCACGCTCACCTTTCGTTCGACCAGAAACACTTTCGCCCCATCGTTCTCCATCTGCAGTGGGCGCAATGCTCAAACCGTGAAGTGCACCTTCGGTAGTTCCACCTCTTTGCTGGAGCAGCAGTCGGTAAAGGAACCAAACATTCTGGGTCCACAGTCGGAAGGTAAGTGCGCCCGTACAGTGGTCAACTCTCGTGTCTAGAACTACGGAATCGTTGCGTGCGGAACAGATTGAGTGACATCTGCAGCCGCAAAGACGCTACGTCTTAGCATGCGCAGTGCCAGTAATTTGCCTGCCTTGCAGTTCTCACCCTTTTTTATCTCCGTGGCCACGATGACTGCATTGGCCGTCGAAAGCGCTCTGCATGATATAGTGAAAAAACAAAAAGTGAGCACAAAAAAAAGGGAAGTGAACTGTCCTCGCCGTGATGTTATACCAGGAAGTGAGAATACATTTAGAGCATAAAAGGTGACTATCCCGGCAGTTGCAGTTTTTTTTTTTTTTGGTGCTATATATTGGCAGTGGTTCGACGGCCAAAGCAGTCATCACGACCGCGAAGGTAAAGAAGGTTGGAAACTATCAGGCAGGTGAATCGCTGGCGCCGCGCATGCTCAGATGCGGCGTATTTGCGACAGCAGATGTCGCTCAGGCCGTATCACGAGCGATGCTCCGTCGTTATAGACACGAGAGTTGTTCACCTCTGTACTCGGCGAGCGGCAGAACCCAGACAGGGGCAAAGACAAAAATTTCCTGAAGTGGTGGCCGGGCCGTCTGATGTGGTCGGGTGTCATTTCGAGCTTTGCAGGCCATGACGGAAGAATAAATAGAGGGGAAGAGGGGAGCACGGGGCAGATGCCCCGCCCTCTGGTTACACCACCTAACGTGGATGAACCCAGTAGTCGATAGAAATGATAACTAGGTATGCCAACTGGCAGTGACGCTTCTACAGAAGCTCACGTGCCAAGACAGTGGCGACTCACGGTTATCGGCGCCATCTACATATACTAGGGACAACTAACAGCAGCCAAAACACGAAGAACAAAAGTAATAGGTCAGTACCAAAAGCGGTAAGGACGTGAAGTTATTCAATATGATTTGAAGAGAATGCTGTTCTAATTGCTTTCAATATTCATGAGAACTTCCTTTTTTTTGTGTATTGAAGGCTCTCCGATATCCGCATGCGAGATAACAAGACCCAAGAGAAATATTGGATAAGCAAGCCTATTTGATTGTATGAATACGGCACTCAGGTGTACCAAAGTGCTTTGTAGAATAACATACATGATTCAGCGGCATACCAAAATGACAATGCAACAGTTCAAAAAACACATATGTGGGTTTTAACGTCCCGAAACCACCATATGATCATGAAAGACACCGTAGTGAAGGGCTCCGGAAATTTCGACCACCTGCGGTTCTTTAACGTGCACCCAAATCTTAGCACAATGGCCTACAGCGTTTTTGTCTCCATCGGAAATGCAGCCGCCGTAGCCGGTATTCGATACCGTGACCTGCGGGTCAGTAGCCGAGTACCTTAGCCATTAGACCACCGCGGCGGGGCCTGTTGCCCAATCATGTTCGAACCATTGTATAGACATGCCATGCTGTCGAATAGGCACTTTTACAGACGTCGTCCACTCCGTAGCGTGTCGTCCCGTAGGCTGCCGAAATAAACTTTTTGTAGGTCGACAGGAGGTCCTCTGCGGTGGTGTAGTGGTTACAGTGCTCAGCTGTCAATTTTAAAGTCACGCGTTCGATCCCGGTCACGGTTGTCGCATTATTTCAATCGAGGCGAATTGGTACATGCTCGTGTACTGTGCCATGTCCGTGCACGTTTACGAACACGAAATGGTCGAAACTTCCAGCTCACTCCATAACAACGTCTCTCATAATGTCGTGGTTTCGGGACGTAAAGCACCACTTATTAATATTAAGGGCGACAGGAACCTGGCCTTATGCCAGTGAAAGCAGCCAAAGAAACAGTTATCTACGGCTTCTCTAACATAGTTCAGCCTTATGAGGTGTTATGAAGTGTTTAAATTAAAACACTGCACACTAAACGTAAAGTTCATTAATATGAACAGGGAAATCCGCAGTGAAGTGCACGCTAAAGCATTATTGAAAGATTTTGCAATTTAAAGTTCATGATAGTGGAATAACGTTAATCTACAACAAGTGACTCAACAAGCGACAACATGAGCTTGACTACGTCAGTAGTTAGGCTGCTGCTGCTGATGATGATGATGATGATAATAATGATGATGATGTGGCGATGATGATGATGATGATGATGATAATGACAAGTGAAGGAAAGCCACAATAAAGCTGGTATAAGTAAATGAGAATTAACAAACAACCATGACAAAAAAAGAAATCTTGGGGACACTATCACTAGCGTTTGTGAGATAAACGTGAGAAAAGATAAGGGGACTAAAAGCATCTACACCCCGCCCCCTGTTTATTTATGCAGTGTACGCGTGTATTTATACCAGTGAATGTCAGTCAGTGCCGCTAGCAGCCATGACGGCGAGAGTCAAAATTATCTTACAATTACAGCCAATAACACTCCGTATACTTTACGTGGCATCCCTATCTGTTTGTTCTCATAATACTGTGCGTAATAACAGAAAAAAGGTCCTGAACTTACCATTTAATTTTTACGTAGCCATGAGGTACTCCAATTTGTTAATTTTAACAAGGTGTTTGTTCGATCCCCAGCGTCTGAGATTGTTTCAATCATCACCAGAAACTTGTCGAGTAGGAGGCTATTCTTAACACCTGGTGAGCATAGATCATCCTAACTGTCATATTTGTTACTCTAAACGCGAATTCCGCTTTGAAGGCAACCACTTCGCATTCCTCATTAAAACTGGTAAGGGACTGTCGGCGTCAGCGCCGTCAACACGAAATAATAGATAAAATTGTCTTGTGCGGAAGTCACGTGCCATCATCGCGATGGCACATATCACTAATATTATTTACGTCACTGTTGCCCTCCTGATGATGTAGGCTGATCCCGGAGGTGCTCCAGGATTACATGAGAGTGCATTGATTGATATGTGGGGTTCAACGTCCCAAAACCACCATATATATATATGAGAGACGTCGTAGTGGAGGGCTCCGGAAATTTCGACCACCTGGGGCTCTTTAACGTGCACCCATATGTGAGCACACGGGCCTACAGCATTTTCGCCTCCATCAAAAATGCAGCCGCCGCTGCCGGCATTCGATCCCGCGCCCTGCATGTCAGGAGCCGAGTGCCTTAGCCACTAGACTACAGCGGTGGGGTATGATAATACAGAACGCGTATGCAACACCTCTGATTTCGGAGCAGTGTAACACTCCCTTAAGTGAAAAAAACAACATTCTTGGCGGAAAATAAGACAATCGACTTAGAATTGAAAGGATATAGCGTATCCCTTGGAGTCAGTCGTTTTAGGCGAAAGCCTAAGGCACCATGTGTATATTTTATGATATGCGGTGTTACTGCTTTGTAGATTGAATACCTCGGTTGAAGTCGATTCGTTTCCACACTTCAAACCACAACGTGTTAATTTTGCATGCGTAGGCAATTGAATCTATTGAACCGCGTCCACTTCGGCAACTGCTTAGTTGTTTCTCAGAAATGCTAAGCGGAACTTTTCACTTGAACCAGATGTGCGCTGAATATTACCGACCCTATTTGCCCACATAATTAGAAATGTTTGGGTGTGTCTTCTAATTCAAATGTCGCGCAGTGTGATTATGCCCTGTGTTAGGCACTTATTCCGCGCAAGCTCCTAAGAAAGCACCTAGAAGCAAGTCGCTGTTTTGGTGTCCCGAAAAGGAAAACTAATTTGGCTTCGGTTCATGCGTTGTCTGAAGAAAGTGTGAAAAAAGCATGGAGGACAAACATCCCCTGTGTTAATTTAATATGGGTCGTTACAAGAACGCTGGCTCGTTACATGAACGACTTTTACTTTTTTTTAAAAAAATGCTCTAATCTCGCAGTCACGGTATTTATAACTGCCGCAGGGCCCTGGTTCGCCTAAAGGGCGTAAAGTTAACCGGCAATCACTCTTCATTAAACTGCGTGTACGCCATGACTACTTACCACCTTATATGAAGAGAGTGCGAAATATCGTTATTCACAGAACCTTTGCAACACCTCGTCGACAGCCCTGATTCTACCCGAACTGCTAAAGAGATAAGCATCCTGAACATTGCCTCAAGCAAAAACGAACGACACAGCGTGAGATGTCACATATCCGTCGATCATTTGCAGTTATCTGCTTGTGTTTTCAGTGCACACTTCTTCAGAGTAGTTTTGAAATATGTACTCCATACGTGAAAAACGAAGAAGTGCTTCACCGATTGTACTCGAGAGAAACGAACGTCGCAGTGGTGTCCTTCCAGTCTCACTGGGACGAAGAGGACCTAGCGTGGTCCCGAGCACTCAAGTACAGAAAGACTTTTTGGCATTTTCCCAATGATGGCCTGCGAAGTTTTCTGAAAGCCAACGCGAGGGAAGGAATACAGACGCTGGTCCTGGTGCCAAGTCTGAAGATAGAACCGGACCACTTTCTGGAGTTAGTGAACAGCAGCTTCGCATACCACATCGCCGTCTACTGGGTCCTTGTACGAAACTACACCCTTATCAATGATGAAACGACGTTATACGAGACCATATTGCCTCCGGCCAAGATTTCTATTCTCGGCCGCTGTCAAGGCGGCGTAGGCAGCGCCCTCATCTACTCCGACCAGTCACGGAGTCCAGTGCTTTTCGGTGCGTCAGAGCTGCTTGACCGTGGCTCACTGGTAGACGTAATGTGGAGACCCGGACAGCAGCGGTTCACAGGAGAAGACATCGTAGTTGCTTGTTTACGCTTTGTTATGTACAAGAAGTCTCCGAGAGAGAAGACAGCGAGATTGCAATCTCTGTGCAACGAAAGGCGCATCGTTAACCTGCGCCGTTTTTTGAAACACAAGAACGTTTCGCTCATATACGCCCACTACTTCAGCGTTAACAAAGCCGTGTCCTTCGTCATAGGCGGGAAGGTTGATATTCTTCCTAGCCGCACCAACCTTGACGACAAAATAGTGGACATCTTTTCCTTTGCCGACACGGACCTCCACCACGACACCTTCTACGCCCGGGCAAACGACACTCGTTCCGTCTCGGTGTTTGCCGTGCTGTCCCACTCTACCTGGGGCTTAACTTTGACTCTCCTGTCCATGCTCACATGCACTCTCGTTTTGACCTTGCTTAACTGCACAGACACCTTCAGGACTTTCTTGCAGAGTGCAGTGCGGGAGACTATATTTCTGATGGCATCACTCCTGGCCACCTCGACACCCGAACTTAGGCATCACAGGTGCTTTTGGAGACGACGCGCCGTTTACGCTTGCTGGATGGCTACTATGCTGTCACTCTCCGTCTTCTTCCGAAGTAAGATGGCAGCTTTAGTCACAGCAACGAAACCTGCTGATCATCTGGACACCCTGGAAGAGCTGGAAGACGCTGTGGACGCTGGACGTGTCGCCCCAGTGGTTGCTGAAAGCACGTGGAATCATGCCAACCTGAAACGAGGAGCCGATCACCCTTACTCGCTGCTACGAAAACTCAACGCAGTCTACGAACAGCACCCGCGAGGAGAGCTAGTCGTACCAACGCCGGCACACTGTATTCTTAGCGCTGGGAGACGCGACAGGGTCTGCTATTCTTACGTCCTTCCGCGCTGTGCCGTCCACGAGTTCGCCCCAGGAATACAGCCATTCCAGGAACCCATGACCACAATGCCACACGGCATTCCTCTTCGACGTGGATTCACGTACCTACCAGCCCTGCGGAAGCTGCTCTTTGAGGTCCGTGAAGGATCGTTGATAAGGGACGTCGACGTTTCCTGCAAAACCAATCTTACAACATCCAATGAGCATAGCGTCGAGCTTGGGGAATTCATGAAGCATTACTTTCTTCTGCAGCTGGTTGCAGTCGTAGTATTCACAGCAGAATGTCTGGTAGGTCTGTACTTGAAGGTATGTCATGCACCTTATGAATAGAAGATCTCGTTTTGATTTTCTCTTGAGGGTCAGTAGTTAATATGTTTTCAAAACTTGCTAACCTTTTTTCTTGTCATAGTTTTGTCGCACATTTTGTGAAGCTCTGCCAAGGTATTGCGCTTGCTCAGAAAATAAGTGTGTCAATTATATTTAACATTACCGTAAACCATACCGCAGAAGATCCACACCACCTTCACTGAAAACATCGTTAATCTATATATAGTCGTTTGTCTGGTTGGTACAACAAAATCCACGATTGCGGCCAACAAAAAGGTCGCATAGAGGTAACGCTACGAAGTCTAATAAAGCATATTATTCTCAAAATTGTGAATGAAAGCGGAGTGCACTAACAGCTATACTCACCTTCACTGAACCCTTTGATTATCCTAATCGTATTACTTGTAACGGCGACTTATGTTCCTTGGCTGCACCCAGGGAAGAAAACGGCTTCCCATTAAAAAACAAAGTGGTAGTCCTGCAAGAGCAGACAAGTCTTGTGTATTTTTGAAAATAAACTGTGTAGAATACGCCCACCTTGTTTATATTAGCTAAACTCTTTCGATTCTACGCTCCATGAGTTCCGTCGGTACTTCATTTTCTGCAACAAGCCAAACTCTATCAAGCGAACGGCGTTTATTTATTTCGCTCCCTCCACAACCTATTTATAAAATTAGCAGATTTTATTGATACTTTCTGTAAGCTGCCCTCTTTAGATGCCCTTGACATCACCACCTGCTCTGCAAGTTAGTCGGCAGTCGACGCTTCTGAATACACGCAACCGAAACATTCCCATGCAATACGCGACCTAGAATTGACCAATAATAATGAAAGCTAGCTTAAAATCTCTATTTTCCTGGGACATATGTTGCCACATCCCCAAAAGGACCACGTTGTAAGCACAATGTCTGCGGACATAGGCTGATTTGAGTATTGTGATATGTAGAGTTATCGTGAATGCTACAAGATGGCACCAGGTGCTCGTGCTCTCGCTCGCGAGCACAGTGGCGTAAGCTGCTTGTCCACAAAAAAAAAAAAAAATGTCTGCATGTCTGCGTGCTTCACTGCAAACGTCGTCGATTGACAATAATTTGCTGCCGAACTTCATCCATGCATAGCGTCGCTTTTTCAGCACAGCAAAAGAAGCCCTAAGCACGTTAGAATTACGTATCTACGTATTTTCTAGTAAAGGTAAACACCACCTAATACTTCTGTACTAATTTTGTGCATCAGGTATGTGTAAAACTTGCTTTTTCCTGGACTAGGTTCACATTTATGAGCACAGTCACAAGTTCAAGGACGCTAGGCGCTCAGCAAAAACTTAAACTTTGACCCTTCGGCTGAATCATTTTGTGGTAAAGACAGACGGACGAACAGACAGACAGACAAAAATTGTAGGCACACATTTACGTGACAAGGCAAATTCTTCAAGTGTGAAATCCACGGAACGGCTTTAAGCTCCCCCATAGAAGAGTACCTAGTACTTTAAATGATTATTCGTTACCCACTTTTTCTAAACAGACAAAATTTCTGCGCTGAAGTACGCCAAGAAAGATTGCTATTTTTAAAAACACAAAATGCCAAACATGACGACGTGCGCTTATGCAATGACGCATATTCATGTTTGCTCTTCTTGTTCCCGCTTTTGATGTTCTTTTTAGAATCAAATCTATTTATTTTTTTTTCTAGAACTGCGGCCGCTGGTCTCAGCGACACGTGCGGCACAATGAAGGTTTTCGCCTCACTGTACTTGGTCTACTTGTGAAAAGGGCGTTAGTTTCCTCAACTATACTAAGGACCCCGAGCTGAAGAAATAGTGGATAAGCAAGCTTAAAATGGGAAAGCACATCAAGCCTTCAGCAAGCACTTCACTGACAGTGACTTCCTCTATCCAACGTACGCGCCACTCTTGTGTGAGGTTGTGAATGTTTTACATCAAAAGCTGTCATGTGATCAGAACACAGGTACCGCGTGGCGCAATAGGATTAAGCACCAATGACGGAACAATGACCAATGGACCAATGACGCAATAGGATTAAGATTAAGGATTAAGATAGGATAGGATTAAGATCCGAGTTCACTGCGTGCCAGCCCCGTATTTCACCAGTGAGCCCTGCCAGGGCTTGAAACTCAGTAAATAAGAACACCAATGACACAATAAATTTACAACCTCGTTCCGCTGCGTGCCAGCCCAGTATTGTAACACTAAGCAATATCAGTGCCTTTAACTTGTTTCTAAACTAGCCTTAAGCAGGCTTGATGTCGGGAAAGGAATCACTCTATTATGAGTAATAAAGCATTTTAGAACAGCAAAAAAAAAACAGCCAGGCGCCACACAATGTGAATTGCGTAATGCATCAACCCAATAGAAAACTTGTTCTCTATTACCTATTAACTTTGGCGCATTCCGGCATATTTCTTTGTCATCGTCAGCCACTGCATAGAAAGATTGCACAGAATTGCCAACATGTGTGCAGCAGATACCGCGCCTCTCCAAAGACTGAGAAAAGGTGGTCTTGTGAATGCTACCCAATTCTTGGCCAGTCCCGTGGGGTGGGTGAGAGCCGAAAATTTAGGATCTACCTCTACATACCACGCAAAGTTTGTGATTATTCATGGCGCAGTGGGTGCCAGAAGTGTGCTTGTATCAATACCAACGACTGGTTAGAAAAGGCTTTGAAAGGCCGCTCTTCGAGCTTTCGGTGGGTGTTTGCGCGTTTCGCACAGGCCTGGCGTATTTTTCGAGTGTCTAGCCAGTGCTTTGAATACCTATTGCAGGCAGGCTATAAGTAGGCGACTCGCAACAAGGTGCGGTGCCATCCGCAAACCTGCCGCGAAGGCCTCTAGAGAAGGAGCCGATGACGCATCGTCCGAATCAACTCGAAGGTAAGCGGCGTGTCTCGTGAGCGCATCTGAGAGGCGGAGGATGTCTCAGACATATTATGTCAAGCTCCCGAAAGAAGGCATTGCAATAGAAGGTGACAAAAGCTCTGTTGCAATTCCTACGCTACACGGACTTGAAACAAGCGGCTGTAACAGCAATGTCACACCGCGAATGACAAGACTTCAGTGTGCGCGCGTGTGCTGCCGAATGTGCTGTGTTTATCTCTCTCCCCTCTCTGCTCTCTATCTTTCGTCTCCCCCATTCCCCTCCCATGCGCAGGGTAGCCAACCGGCTGCCTATAGACTGGTTAACCTCCCTGCCGTTCTTTTCCTCCTATTTTTCTTCCTTCCTTCTAGAGGTTTTCATTTGACACAGTGCAGATACTTTTTAAAAGGAGGACAGATATATTTAATCTTTTCGTGCGTCAACTGGAACCAGCTTCCCTTTGCCATGCTGCGTTTCATGTCACGTTCCACATAGATATTGCATCGCCTTGCTTTGAACAAACAGCGAACATTCCCCACTTCGCTGCACTCGATCACGCCGGAGATGCTGCGTAACTCTTCAAATCTTCAAAAAGTATACAGAATAAGTCAAGTGTGAATCTATAGCGAGATATTGGTTCTTTATTCGCTTGGTACGACAAAAGCTAAGTCGGACGACCAATGAAAAGCTCGCTTCGAGGCAGTACTACGTAGTCGGACAAAGCATGTTATTCTTCAATTTCTAAATCAGCGGAGTGCCCTAACTGCCTGCTCATTCTTACTAGACCCCACGATTATCTTGCTTTGCTTTAGCTGTCACCATGACGTATCTTCCTTCGCTACGTCCAGGAAGAAAAAAGTGGCTCTGTTGTAAAAAGTGAAGCGGGATTTCTGCAAGAGCCCACACGTCTCCTGTATTTAAATAACAGTTTTGGGTTAAATAAACCCACCTTGTGCGAAATGTTTCAATTGTACGCCTCATGTGTTGCCTCGGAAAGCCCTTCTCTGTCCTTAGCCAACCTCCATCAGGTGAATACCGTTTATCTATTTCGTGCCCTCACCGACCAATTTCGAAAATTAGCGGGCTGTATTGTTACTTTCTGTGGATTCCCTAGACATTCCCTAGATTCCCTACCTTCAGATGCCCTAGACATTGCCACTTGCTCTGCATGTTAATCATATATAAACACTCGCCTATAAAAATCACTCGCTTTTGGCGAGCATTCTTCTCGCCGGTAGAAGGATGAATAAATTGATGCATGGACAGATACTATATGAAGTGATGCCAAGTATTATTAAGGTATACGGCGTTGAGGTCCCGTATATACTGCTTCAAAAAGTAAATATATAAACATGGTGTAAATATTTTGTATATATAAATAACAGCATGGTCACGTCCTTATGATGGTAGAGGGGTTTGTGCGGAAGATTCGTGTTCACATCTTCATACTACCGTACAGCAATTTGTACGCGGAATTCACGAGTTTTCTTGATCGTCTCCAAGGTAGTTCTTCAATCTTCATTCACTCCGACGTTATCGGGCGCTTTTTTGGCATGAAAGAGACAGCTTCAGATGTCCCTTCAAACGTGAAATGGCACAACGGCCATGTGTTTCCGTAATGCATAAAAAAAATTACGGCATATTCACGGGGTGAATGAGGATGAATGGGCGAAGCTCCGGAGGGATTCATCGGTAAACTGTGAATCTTCCGTGTAATTCGTCCACCCGATCATCATGTAAAGACGTGAGAAACGCTGTGTGTGTATATACACAAATCAACTTTTATTTGTTCTTAGACGATGGATGGCTTGCGATGTCCCTTGCCTCGCGCGCTCGCACATCGGGATTCTGTCTGCGAGCGCGTGCTGCTGCCGCCTTGCGCTCTTTCCGCTGTGCAGCCTTATCCATCCGGCGACTCCGAGCGCGCGCCAACAGCGAACGGATTTTATTACAACGCTCCCCCTAGCGTACGTCGCCGCACTAAATCGAACGATTGCCTTCAACCAATTACACGCGCCATATGTGACATCATTCCTATTTTATAAGATCTCGCGTCTTTCATCAACTACAAGTACCGCTTTCTAGTTTATAACATCTTGCATCTTTTCATCATCAGCTACAAGTACCACCATCTAGTAAACACTACAAGAACTAAACGAGAGGTGGCTACATACAGGAGACGGTACCGCCATCTAGTGAACACTGCAAGAACTAAACTAGAGGTGGCTACATACAGGGGACGGTACCGCCATCTAGTGAACACTGCAAGAACTAAACTAGAGGTGGCTACATACAGGCTACAGGGGACGCACAGCCCACGCCCTAAGGAGCTTCGCCCCTAAAATGTTTTTTGATGGCGTTATATATCTTCGCGACGGATGCTTATTGACAAAATTATTCTAACGTTTACTCCCCTCAATACGTCATCGTTCTTTCTAACATAAGTCGATTCAGTAGGCCCTCGAAGATGACATGAGCTTCAGAGAAATCAAAACGACTTTGATGTCAGTGGCAATGTAAAATTCCCTTAGGTGCAACGATCTTCATCGGGGTAAAATCAAGACAACCGACTTAGAAAAGAAAGCAGATAGTGTTCCTTTTGGAGTCATGTACGACGAATGCAAAATGCCCCACATGTTTTTTGAAGGTATAAGGTGTTACTCTTTTCTAGATTCAAAACTTCGGTCGATGTCTCCTGCTTTCCACTTTCTAAACCACATCGTGCCACTATTGGTTGCGTAGATCTCGAGAGTCGAATATATTGATCCACGTGCACTTTTGCAACTGTTGAGTTGCTTCTAAAAAGGCTAAGCAAAAATTTGCAGTTGATGGCGCTGATTAATGCCAGCCTTATTTGCCCGGGTAATGAAAAACTTGTGGCTGTATCTTTTATTCAGCTGTTGTGCAGAGTGATTATGCCCTCTGTTGGACTCTTAATTCATGCACACCTTGAAGAAAGCACCCAGAAGCAAGTCATTGCTTTTATGTTCTGAAAAGACAGACTAATTGGGCTCGCTTCATATGTTGTCTGACAAAAGGATGGATGACAAACATCCGTTCTCATTTATTATGGGTCCTTACAACAACGCTGGCTAATTACATAAACGGCAGTTTTTCATTTTTAAGAAATGCTTTAATCTTGCTATCGCGGCATCTACTACTACAGAGTGGCACCGCGTCGCCACAACACCACAAAATCAAGTGGCAATCACTCTTCATTAAAGTGTGGTGACGCCATTATTACTTACTACCTTCTATGAAGACAGTGCTCAGTACTGTTCTTGACAGAGCCTTAGAACACCACGCTGATAGCCCAGCCTCTACCCAAGTTACGCAGCACATAGGAACCCTGAACATTGCATTGGGCAAAACGGATGACACAGTGTGAGATGTCACATATCCGTCGATCATTTGCAGTTCTCTGCTTCTGTTTTCAGTGCACACTTCTTCAGAGTAGTTTTAAAAGATGCACTCCATACGTGAAAAACGAAGAAGCGCTCCACCGATTGTACTCGAGAGAAACAAACGTCGCAGTGGTGTCCTTCCAGTCTCACTGGGACGAAGAGGATCTGGCGTGGTCCAGAGTACTCAAGTATAAAACGACTTTTTGGCATTTTTCCCACGACGGCTTGCGTAGTTTTCTGAGAGTCAACGCGAGGGAAGGAATGCAAACATTGGCCATTGTGCCAAGCCTAAAGATATAAGCGGACCACTTTCTCAAGTTAGTGAGCAGCAACTTGTCGTACCACGTCGCCGTCTACTGGGTCCTTGTTCGAGACGATGCGGTGATCAATGACGAAATGGCCTTGTTCGCGAAGATATCGCCTGCAGCCAAGGTTTCCATTATTGGTCGCTGTAATCGCGGTGTAGGTAGCGCGCTCATCTACTCGGACCGGTCGCGAAATCCTGTGCCTTTCGGCGCGTCAGAACTTCTCGACCGTGGTTCACTGGTAGATTTATTATGGAGACCCGGACAGAAGGAATTCACAAGAGAAAACCTCGTAGTTGTTTGTTTACACTTCGTTGTCGATGGGAATTCGTCGGGACATGGAATAGCACGAAGGCTATCTCTCTGCAACGAAAGACGCTTCATTTACCTGCGACGGTTCTTGAAACACAAGAACGTTTCGCTGGTATACACTCACCATGTGAGCGTTAAGAGCGCCACGACGTTCCTCGTAGGTGGGAAAGCTGACATTTTTCCTAGCCGGACACACCTTGGAGACGAAATCGTGGATGCTTTTTCCTTTGCCGACACGGACATCCATTACGACACTTTCTATGCTTTGGCAAATGACACCACTTCCGTCTCGATGTTCACTGTTTTGTCCTACTCTACCTGGGGCTTGGCCTTGACTCTCCTGTCCATGCTCACGTGCACCCTTGTTTTGACTTCGCTCAACTCAGCCGGAATCTCCAAGGCTTTCCTGCAGAGCGTAGCTAGAGAAAGTTTATTTCTGATGGCATCAATTCTGGCCACCTCGACACCCGAACCGTGGCATCGCCAGCATCCTTGGACACGGCGGCTCATTTACGTTTCCTGGATGGCAGCTATATTGTCACTTTCTGTCTACATTCGCAGCCAGATGACAGCGTTGGTCACAGCGACGAAACCCGCCAATCATCTGGACACCCTGGATGAGCTTGAAGACACTGTGGACGCTGGACGTGTCACCCCAGTGGTCGCTGAAAGCACGTGGAATCATGCCAACCTGAAAAGGGGAGCCGATCACCCTTACTCGCTGCTACGAAAGCTCAGCGCAGTCTACAAACAGCACCAGGGAGAACAGCTAGTCGTACCAACGCCCACAGACTGTATTCTGACGGCTGGACGACGAGACAGGGTCTGCTATTTATATGTCCTTCCACGCTGTACCTGTACAGAAGTTTCGCCGCAGGAATACAGCCGTTCGAGCAACCCATGACAACAGTGCCGTACGGAATTCCTGTAAGACACGGGTTCACCTACCTTCCGGCCCTACGGAAGCTGTTCTTTGCGGTCCGTGAAGGATCCTTGATAAGAGACGAGAATGTTTCTTGCAAAACCCATTACAGAGCATCCAATGAGCATAGAGCCGAGCTTGGGGAATTCGTGAAGCATTACGTTTTTCTGCAGCTGTTTGCAGTCGTAGTATTTGCAGCGGAATGTCTCATAGGCCTGTTCTTCAATTTACGTTGTGCACCTTATCAACGAAATATCCCGTACTGACTTTCTTTGATGGGTCAGAAGTTAATAGCTCTTCAAATCTTGCTGACCTTATTGTTGTGTCACAGTTTCTTTGCACCTTTTGTGAAGCTCCGCGAAAAAAAAATGTGCTTGCACAGAATAGTATAAGTCCCGCGTGTATGTCACTTATTTTCACATTACCGTAAAGTACCGAGGTAGCGCCCCCACCACTTTTGCATTGCACAAAATGTCGTTAAGCAAGATATGCACGTTTTGTTCGGTCGATAGAGCGAAATTGAAGATGGCGGCAAATGAGAATCTAGCTCCGAAGCAGCGCTACGCAATCAAAGAAAGTATGGCATGGCACTTTTCAATTCCTAAATCATGTAGTTCAGTAACGACAACAAATTGTCACTGATCTCAGCAATTATTTTGCTTGCACTACCTGCAACCACGACTTATATTTTTTAGCTACAATCAGAAGAAAGGAAGGGAGACACATGTATCAATCTTGAAGATGAGCCGAAAAATGAAACTGGAGCATGCTAGGAATTCATTCAAGTGCATCGAGGAGGAAGAGCTGGAGGGAGGGGTCTTCAAAATGTTCGCTTGTAAATGCTCCCGTTTAAGTTCTTTTAACGCGGCAGTGCTAAAAAGCTCGTCTCGCAGAAATTGTCGTGTCTGTGTAGGTGACGGCATTGGAGTCGGGGGTTGTAAGCAAAAAATCATGTTGTTTATGATCGAGAGATGCAAATGCAAATTTTTATAGAGATGCAAATGAAATAAATGACATACATTTTGGCTACTAGAATGTCCCTCGTGGACACCCTGGTGGCTTAAACTCCTCAGAACCATTTAATAAAGTTTTTGACCGATTGACTGACTTTTGGGTCTCAGTGAGTGTCGAGCCAAGGCCACTTGCGAGGAAAGCAGGTGTCATAGCGCAAAGCCCCAACATTTTCGAAACTGCTTTGAAGAAAAAATCAGCATGATTTCAGTGTCATGTAATACAAGGAATCTCTTTGACGCATAATAAATTGCGTCGCGGAAGCGTAGAATAAGGTCAGACGTCAAAACATGCCGATTGAGTGATGAGTGGGTGTTTCGAAAGCCCAGCCATTAAAAACTCTATGTAATATTTCTTCATCGAAAGCTGCAGAATCATCAGCAAAGTTGTCATTTGCGTACGTTGGCCTGTTGCTCCACAGAGGCGTAGCAGGTCCTTCAGTGATTCGCAACATTAATAATTATGACGTAGTAGCAACTTCACAACGTTACTCTAAAATGGTCAATGTTATGTGTACGTGTGTTTGTTCCTTTTCATCACGGCTGAGACAAGCACCGAGACCTCAAACAGATTTGCAGTCCTGTAGGAGATGTGCGCGAGTCCCGGTTATGCGGTGGGACCTACCCTTGTAGGTGAGGCTGAAGCGGGCTTCAAAGTTTTTTGCCTTTTTTTCCTGTAAGCTTCGGGACTTCATCTGTGTTCAATTTTTGGTAGAAAGAGTGTGTATCTAGTTGAAACTTGAGCTTCGATTGTTCTGAATAAACATCAGTTTCAAGTAGCACTCATCTCATCAGCTATTTCTTGTGCCCCGTTTTAACGCGATAGCGTTAAAAGGCTTGTTTCGCAGAAATTCTGCTGTCGGCGCCAGTGTCGTTGGTTGTGAGTGAAATATCATCATCTTATGCATTACCGAAAAATCTAGAACGATGCAAATGAAATAAATGAATGATAAATGAATCCTGGATTCCAGTGGAGAGCGAGCCAGGATTGTTTGGGCTTAAGTGGAGATTGAACCGGCGTGTTTTCGTGGCAAGCGGATGTTCTACACACGGCCACACCTCTCCTGTTAAATTATGAAAAGAACTTCCTTTTCTTGGAAATGCGTGAAAGTAGGTTTTATGTTTCAAAAACACACGCATCCTGCATACATGCTTCACAATGCAACATCATATATTGCAGTAGTAATTTCGTGGTACAAGCGTCAATTGCCGATGGTCGTCATATTATGTAATTATCATGAAGGCTCTGAGGTTTAAAGCCATAAACCCACTACAATAGGCACACACGCTACTGCACCTACTCCCTAAGGCCAAGTATAGTGGGTGCATAGCAAATTCGAAAAGATTTCAGGTACTATGTTTTTGAAATACGAAGTGAGAACTGAACGAAATGACGGACTCTTTAGCAGCAGTATCCCTGAGTGGGCCCACCATCCAGTTTTGCCAGATACGGCTTACGTGAAAGCGCTAAGGTTCCGACATGCTTGTCTGCATTGAATAATTTGGATAAATTTGAAGATTTTCAGCATTTAGGGTATTGCTGGAATAAACAGTGGTGTGTATCTCGCCAGGTAGAGGTCACTTATACCAGATTGCGCTGTACAGTTACACAACAAAATTATTACCTTAACAAAGCTCGGCTCAAGGTGTCGCCGCTTTGCATTTTTTTTCAATGAAATCGAAACAATTGAACATTTCTTTTTCTTCTGTCGTCGTTACTCTTAAATGAGGAAAAGATTTTACTAGCCCTATTACAAAAGCTAGGAACACAAGTAAATCTACCAGTGCTTTTGTCACTTGGTGGCACTTCATTTGCTTACTGCAGCAGGGATATATGCTCCACTGTGTTTGATTACATCGATGCAACCAAAAGATTACCGTGCCAGTGAACTCTAACCTCTTCAGATATTTAGTTTGAAATTCGTAGTGGTGTCTGTCAAAAACAAGAGATAGTTTGACCGCTTGCTCAGCAAACATTTTTGTTTATTGGTAGTATTATCTTCAAACTAATTTTTCAAATTGGCTTTAATTTCATTTTAGTTTCATTTAGGTATCCTGCCGCTCGATTCTTGGCCCATCTCCCTCTGTTAGTGAGCGCCATTCATCTGAGGTCATCAGCATCAGCATCCGTATCAGGATGTCACTATTGTGTTCAACTGCTAAAGGCGAAGCTTTAGTTTCCCCAAATGTCTTTCTTCGCTTTTTAAGGTGAACTGTCCGCCTCAGTCCTTCTGTCACAAACGGTGCCTCCTTTCCACCCACCTAACTTGAGACTGTTCATTATAGAATATTGCAACCGCACCAAATAAAAGTATGTGGGGAAATTTCGTATTGCTCGTTTCAGAGCTTCAGCTCTGCCGCCAGTGCATAATTGCAGTTAACAGGAAAAACTTCAAGCCCCAGTAAAAGTGGTCGAGTAAGTGTACTTCCTGTTTCTATTCAAGAGTGACGCCAGATGTTTCGCTTTGCAGCAGTGTTTGTTGTGCAATATGTCTGTAGTATGCGTAACGAAATTGTTGGCGTACTCTTTCGCACGCCGCATGTTAATAAGAAGAAACATTATGAGTCGCACGTGAATGCACGCACTGCGCACGTTTAGAACAATTGTAAATTCACACTACGCGATGCAAAGAAGCGTGAAGCCCTGAAAGCGTGGCTTTTGACTCCGATCCCCTGCGACATTCCTTGATTGCCACTAGGCCGATCTGTGATTTCAACCGGCGTTACCATAGCACTATAAAATCTTGCTCTGGCTTGAAATTTCGTATCATGTGTGTTGCGAGTGTCAGGCACGATTTGCAAATAATAAACACATGCTGTGTATAAGTGCCAGAGCGGGGTTCCAGCGCTACGATGACGATGTCTTATGGTAGAAGGTTTACCTTGCCACAGCCAAGGTATGTCGCAGTTCAACTTTGTCAAAAGCAACGTTTTCCCCTGTTCGTGTTTCCTTCTATCAAGATTGTATATACTTGATGAAGTGGTTTTCGCAGTCTGCAATTCATCTGTTGTAGACATTTCATACTGTCGACGAAGGTCTTCTGGACGTTTCAGGGCAAAATAGCACCAAATTCCAGCTTTGCAAAAGTGTGAAACTTTTATACAGTCAGATTTGGGGTGCAAGTTTTGCGTTTGCTTTGTGGAGCGTCTGTTTGCCTGGCAGTTCAGCATGTTGCTTCGCCGCGCTTGCAAAAAATGGCGCGACGCGCATTTTAAATATGGCAGCACACACTGAGCACGGTGTGTCGCGATGTATAGATATTCGAACAAGTGACCTGCAACTAGGTCATTCAAGTCATCATGTCATAATACCATCTCAGTAGAGAGTAGAGTTCATGACGCCACGAGTAAGTAGTGCGTAAAATCTAAATCAGACTTTTCTGGAGTGGTCACCTGCATGGTTCCGGACGCTTACATCGTCTGTGCGCGCAACCTCGCATGAGCTAAAAGCTTCCTTTTATGCTCGAATTATGAGGTGAAATACAAAACAAAATATTTCATCATTCGCACAAAGAATGTTGCTGACCATGAAGATAAAGCCAACAAGACTTGAAAAGGTTCATTGCCCCTATTTCGGAGGCACTGACAAAACAAAGAAGAAATTTGAAAAGATGGTTATCTCTAAGAAATATAGATACGATAGGATGGCCGCACAACTCACACAAAAACTTAGCATGCGGTGTGACTACGACTGCAGTCATTACAACGTCATTCTGTAGTTTTGCAAAAAAAATCTGGTGGCCCAAGCCAGTGTTCTCAATTAGATTGATTCAGACCGTACAGCACTCATGGATTGAAATGGGACACTCGGAGCACGTGGCCACCGTGAAGGCCCTAGGCCAGAGGTACATGCAGCGCCACTCGTGGGGGCTGGTGGAACCAAGGTGCTGCATTGCGGAATGGAGCGAGTGAGGGAACATCCACGTGGTAGAATAGCTCCTTCCGGTCACCAACTAGTCTGCCTGCAGTTCACCCCACTGTCATCGTGGCGCGTTGAGGCTCGCGCATTTTCGTGTGCCGAACGAAATGGTTTGCTAGTACGCACACCTCCTATAGTGCGGTGCCAGCTCAAAATGCTCTGGTGAAGCGCGCTTCGGTGACGCGGCACAGATGCTGTGCAAGTAAGAAAACCAAATCATCTAAGTTATCCTATATGTGTTTGTTGACACGAACCCGGTCGATTCTAGCAAACTATGCCTACTGGGCGCGTCGTACTTGGCTGAGGGAAGAAGGAAGAACGCAAACATTGTTTCACTTCACAGCGATTTGCCACTATGATTGGCAACCGGGGTGATAGTGGGTCCTGTACTTCAATGCTGGCAAAATGTAGTGCTTATGTGCACGTTGCAAAGTGCAATCTCACATAAATCTTGTGTCTTATTTGCCCATAAAGGGGGCGTGTTTTAAAGGGGCGGTTTTTTTCTTGCTGAGAACAGAACAGGCGTTGATCAATCCGACAACCACAACATCTTTTGCTCTCTCTACAACAGAAGAGGTGCCCATCGGTGAGCCATTTCAATCGGCATACGAAAGCGACTGCGTCTGGTGGTCATGATGCTCGAGTGCTAGAGCCCTGGCCACGGTATAAAACCCCAGCCGCGGTGGCCGCAAGTTTGATGGAGGCGAAAATTGTTGAGCCCAGAGTATTTATCTTTAAATGCGCGTAAAGACCCAACGTGGTCAAAATTTGCGTATCATATCGCGGTTCCGTGATGGTGAACACCAACATTTGTTTTTGATGATAGTGACTGCGCTGAAAACATGCTTGATTTTCATTCGGTTGGGAACACCTATGCCCCGAAGTTTCGCTTCTGGAATTGATGCCGCTCTCAACCCACGTAGTGCGCCTTCGGTAGTTTCAGAGCATTGCTGAAGCACTGGTCGGGACGGAAAAGATTTGGTTGATTGATATGTGGGGTTTAACGTCCCAAAACCACTATATGATTATCAGAGACGCCGTAGTGGAGGGCTCCGGAAATTTAGACCACCTGGGGGGACGGAAAAGAAACATTTCGGACAGAAAGTCGACGAAGATGTGTGTAGGAGCACAGAAAACGGTGAAAGTGCGGATCAACGAAGCGCCACCCGAACTATAACAAGGTATATGTCAGCTGGCAGCGAAGCATTCATGCAAGCCCACGTGTCAAGAACGTGGAAATAGATCGAGGAATGCTATTACTTCCTTTCTATAACGAGAGGGTGATGTGTGTAACACAAGGCTCGACAAAAAAAAACCGTCTTCTTTTTATGCTGGTTTAATGACATTGTTCACTTAGCATTAATGAACCGTTATATAAAAAAACGTAAGTTTTGTACTCTTTACGGCGGCATATGTTCTTATTTTTCCCACTGTTTATTTCGTCCTTTCTCTCTTTTCTTCTGCGCCCAGTACTCTAATTGTACCTTACCTATTTAAATCTTGGACTTATTCCGCTTTCTATTGTGGTCTCAAAAACATAAGGCTGCATCTGTACGTTCGTGCCCAAACGCGCAGCAGGGCGGATATCTCCACATTAAATCAGAACGAGCTGCATGCACAATGTCCTAAGCTTTCCCGTAGCATGCGCATTGTTTTTTTTTCCTTACTGAATATCGCTTTATGCCTATGCGCTCAGAGGCAACCCCACCTCGCTTCAAACAATAAATCGCTTCCTCTGTAATTGTCCAGAGACGCTTCCCTCTTGATACCCCTTTTCACAATTAAGTAACCACACAGTGCTAATCAGCGCCATCTATGTATCGCGGTGGCAACAAATAGCAGCAAAACACAAAGAACAAAGTGTTGTTAAAACCGCAAGCTATAACGAGGCGAAGTGATGTGAAAATTGAAGGACACTATGTAAATTACAAATTGTGTTTGGCGAAAGCATATGGCCATACGACTGACTAAGCCATGACTTTTAGATGCGGAAGCATCTTATACTCGCGCCTTGTAGTGCGCCGTCCGCGCCGTCCGCGCGTCCGCACCGCTTCTCGAACATTCGACAGCTGACGCGCGCGCATGCGCCGTCGCGCCGTCGCCCACCATCTGTGCCGCGCGCGCTTCTCCTTCAAGACAATTCGACAGCTGACAGCGCATGCGCCGTCGCGCCGTCGCCATCTGTGCCGCGCGCGCGCTTCTCCTTCAAGAACATTCAACAGCTGACAGTGCATGCGCCGTCGCGCTGAATATATACTCAAGGTCGGCGCTCGCTCGCTCAGTTGCCGCTTGTCGGTTGGTTTGTACGGCGCGTCGACGTCCAAGGTCGCGGTGAAATGAATTCCAACGAATCCACAAACACAATGATCGACGTCCCTTCGACCAGCGCCGTCCTTTCGCATACGTGTGTACGTGTTCACTCATTTAACACCCCCTCCTACAACCACGTTAACCAATTTAGCCATCGACCCAAGTAAGTCGCAATTTAACACCCCATTTCACAACCACGTTAACCAATTTAGCCATCGACCCAAGTAAGTCGCACTTTAACACCCCGTTAACCAATTATATGCTCCGCATCCTCCTCAGTGTTCCCCCGAGGGAAGCTGCGGGCAATTTTTTTTTTATACTCCTGAACTGAAAACCCACAATGCAAACGCACGAGAGGCCCCACATACAAAAGACATCGCACATACGAGCACTGACTATAAGCCTCTTGATTATTTACCTTGTAGATGCATATATAAGTCCAAGACAGCTTTACCGCACGTTAGTACACAACTAAACTTTTAAACAGGTGAAACCATGGTGATGTGACATCAGATATTAAATACTATTCGAAACAAGATAGAGTATTCATATTAGCTCTGGGACAAAAAAGGTATCCCTAAATCTGAAGAAACGGAGAAACCAGCTAAAGGACACTTTCAGAAAAGGTTTAAAGAAACGAAAACGAAACCAAAACGAACAAGATTTAAAGAAACCAAAACACGAAGTTCACAGGAAAACCAATCGCGCATGCGTCGTACAAAAAAAAAAAACACGTGTTTCACTAGAGAAGAGAATGAACATCAGTACCCACATTTTTCTAAATAAGCAATCTCTTTTTTTGACGCTGACAGTGAAGGTACACAAATGCATTTTTTGAGCCATGTTGCCAAATATGATGCGCTTCAATCACATCAACTTCATATTGCATAGTTTCTTTGCTTATTATTTGCATACTTTTCAGATCAGGAGGACAACCGGGATCACAAGAAAGGTACGCAAATAATAGGTAAAGGAACTACGCAATACGAACGTGAAGTGATTGAAGCGTATCGTATTTGGCAACATGGCTAAAAAATTCATTAGTGTACCATTCCTGTCACTCTAAAAGAAAAAGATTGCTTATTTAAAAAAATTGGGTACTGATGTTCATTCTCTTTTCTAGTGCATCATGTGTTTGTTTTTTTGTACGACGCATGCGCGATTGGTTTTCCTGCGTAGTTTATGTGTTTTGGTTTCATTAAAACCAGTTGCAAGTTCTAGCGTGTGTGTGTCAACTTCTCCTCTTGTGAACGTGTCCTTAAGCTGGTTTCCCTGTTTCTTCAAGTGTGTACCAACAGGCCCAGCTATAGATTCTCCTGCTGAATATGAGGTGGTGTCTTTTCATATAATGGAAACCTAAAGCCAGCCGTGCATGCCAATTGTGGCTCCTGCCTAAGATTGACATGCGTTTAAAACGTGTGCCACAACTGCTGCGAAAGTTAATATGGGTCACAAGATGGGCTCCTTTATCAGCATTCTTGTTAACCTTTTGTGGGTGTTCCCCGAGCATCTCGTTGACGCATCTTCCTGTTGGGCCGATGCAGGTTTTGCCACATGAAAGCGTGATGGCATAAACCACGCCGATGGCACATGGGACGTAAAAGACAGCGAGTCAGAATGGCATCCTCCTCTGCCCACACCACAGCTGCAGGATCTTATCTTGTAAAGCTTGCGTATCAACTTTATGTAGATGAGAAGTTATCAACGAAAGCTTTCAACTTAGGAAGGAATAAGCGACGGTTAGGGAAGTTGCGCAGACTTGAATAAAAACAAAAAAGAAGACAAAAAAGAGCACAGAAAACTGTGCTCTTTTCTGTCTCCCTTCTCGTTTTCTTTCATGCTTGCGCAGCAAGTCGATTTTTTAGGTATGAGCCAACTAGTCTGCAACAAAAAATTATTGCTTCGACAAGATTTTGTGGTTGTTAGGTGTTCGAGGATGAGTTTCGCGTGATACCATATATGATTTCACGGGCACCGTTCCAGAATCACTGGGCTAACTGTTAAGGCATGCGGATAAGCGATGCCTTAGTTTTGCAACAATAATTCCGTACTGTGTGATCCTAGCTAGCGCCTTCTCGACTAGCATTCCGAATTTCTGGCTAAAGGCCGCTCTATGCTCGAGTATCAATATTTTTAGACACCGGTATAGGTTTTAAATAAACTTAGCACTTATCATCAATATTAATTGTATTTTGTCGAACTGCACAATGTACGTAGCTAGAGTGTTCTCGAACAGGATAAAGACGTTAATACGAGGCTGCTTGACACATCAGCGAGAATATTTTGTTTTTTCGTGTTTTTTTACTTGGTGTACAAACTTTCTGTGCACGTTGTACATTTGTGGTGTGGCTCGTAGGTATTCATGCTTTTTTTCTGCACTCTTTTACCCCCCCCCCCTCATATTTCCCAACGAATAGGGTAAGGAACAGGACATAGTCTAGTTAACATCACTGCCTTTCCTGTCTTCCTTTTCTTTTCTCTCTCTCTCTCTCTCTCTCTCTCTCTCTCTCTCTCTCTAGCAAAAGGTGCTTTGAGAGCGTACGTTCTTAGGCTTCGCCTGCCTCGCTGGTTTTTAATTTTATGTTTAAATTTTAGTCGAGGACGCAAATAAAACAAGAATGACACCATATCACTGAATATTGAATAAGCAGACGCACATGCAATTCACGCAAACACGTCTCGTTCTTGTTTTTGAACTTTTATTTTTTTCACCTCTTTGTAATCGAAGCACGTTCAATGCAGCTTCTGTCTACCTGTCAGAGAAAGTTTTCCACAGCCATTCTGCTCACACCTGTACCTCGATAATCCCAAAGCGAGTGACGACATTGCTTGGTGTTCCCTTTTTCCGCCCTTTCTGAGCAAGTCAGAAAAACGAAAACAGCGGAGTGGCGTTTGCTGAATACGCCTGTCAATCTCCGAAGGAGACGTGGAGAAGCCCCTTCGTAAAAAAAATAGAGATAAATGGGAAACATACTCGGCAATTTGTTGAAGTTCTGGACAAGGAAAGTTGCTTTCCAGCAGAACAGAGGTGCTTTCGCAAGCATTTCCTCGCATCACCCAAGCTGAAGGGTCAGAGGAATTCAAAACTTATTGTTGGTTGGATCACAAGCCCTTTGAAAGGCGAGCATGTCTACGTCAATTCTAGTTTTTTATGCAAAAAAAAAGCTGTTACTTGACAGTACAGTTCTATGACTGGGTGCAGAATCTTGGGATTGCTTAGTGAGACAGACAGACAAACAGACTGACAGACAGAATGATAGATAGATAGATAGATAGATAGATAGATAGATAGATAGATAGATAGATAGATAGATAGATAGATAGATAGATAGATAGATAGATAGATAGATAGATAGATAGATAGATAGATAGACAGACAGACAGACAGACGACAGACAGACAGACAGACAGACAGACAGACAGACAGACAGACAGACAGACAGACAGACAGACAGACAGACAGACAGACAGACAGACAGACAGACAGACAGACAGATAGATAGATAGATAGATAGATAGATAGATAGATAGATAGATAGATAGATAGATAGATAGATAGATAGATAGATAGATAGATAGATAGATAGATAGATAGATAGATAGATAGATAGATAGATAGATAGATAGATAGATAGATAGATAGATAGATAGATAGATAGATAGATAGATAGATAGATAGATAGATAGATAGATAGATAGATAGATAGATAGATAGATAGATAGATAGATAGATAGATAGATAGATAGATAGATAGATAGATAGATGACACTGACTTTTTCTGGTTCACTACAAATGCCTCACATTTATTTTGTTACGATATACTGCAGATGGCTCAGGATAATATTTGGCTGATTTGACAAGCGTGACACGTATGATTATTTTTTTTCTTCAATAGAGCTTTACACGCTGGAGGTTCGGTGTGTGTCGTAGAGCTAAAATTATTATCTTCACGAACAGGCACGCCTTCTTTTCGTCTCATTCCTTTTCGTAATCTTCATTTCCTTCACCACCATCGAACCAGAAGATGAAGATTTTAAGCGTGAGATGTGATAATGCTGATGGGTGAGAGGAGGAGCATCAGAGAAAAAGTAAGAGGGAAAGATGAGAAAGAGGGAAAGATGAGACACTGAGAAAGAGATAAAAAGAAAAACATTCTGGAAAAAGTTTCTTGGCAAGTGAGATTCGTACCCGCGAACCTAAGAATAGTGGGCGAGCGTTCGAACCACTAAGCTATCCGGGCACGCTAGCAGTGTAAGCATAACCTTGTATAGGATAGCATTGCATAGCAAGTGGATGGGCAATACACTTGACATAAATGTGAGATATACGGCAAAAAGGATGGGAATGGGTGATTTGAGGGAGTAACGCAGACCACAAAAAAGAAAGAGAAAAAGAAAACCACAGCAAAAAAAATGAAAAAAAGAGAAGGAAAGAGAATCACAGCAAAATAAAAAGTACATAGAACGAATGAGATAGAAAAAGAAAGAAATAGGCTAGGAGAAGCAGGCAAAAGTAAAGAAACAATAGAGAAACAATAATACTATGAAAACATTACTATGTCATAATAATAATAATAATAATAATAATAATAATAATAATATAATAATAATAATAATAATAATAATAATAATAATAATAATAATAATAATAATAATAATCAGCCTCACTGCTTTCACTGCAAGACAAATGTTCCGCCAGTTAACCCGGTCCTGTGCTTGCTGCTGCCAATTGAAACCCGCAAACTTCTTAATCTCATCTGCCCACCTAACCTTCTGTCTCCCCCTAATCCGCTTGCCTTCTCTGGGAATCCAGTTAGTTACCCTTAATGACCAGTGGTTATCCTGTCTACGCGCTACATGCCCGGCCCATGTCCGTTCCTTCCTCTTGATTTCAACTTTGTATATTATGTATATTATGGTCTCTTATAACCATGTATATTACAGCTAAGCAAGATTAAAAGATAAGCTAGGTGAGGAGGAAAAAGCTTAGCTATGCCAGGAGTCAGATAAGTCCTAACCAACTCTGCGGTGACACAGCCTCGCGTGACTTAATTCGTACTGCACAAACTTTCACACTTTGAATACATGAATAC
This sequence comes from Rhipicephalus microplus, assembly GCF_013339725.1. Classification (NCBI taxonomy): domain Eukaryota; kingdom Metazoa; phylum Arthropoda; class Arachnida; order Ixodida; family Ixodidae; genus Rhipicephalus; species Rhipicephalus microplus. Next base: position 174,646,029 of record NC_051167.1, read on the forward strand.
ATAGGTAATTATGAAACCATAGCTCGTTCACGCACGTAAAATGCGGTTGTCTGTGAAGGTAAACATGGTAAAATACTATACATATATTCCAACCCGCACTCTTTCCTCTTGGATACAAACTCATTTACCCGACATCGCAGTGGTCTTTGAAATAATGTAAGTACGTCGGTCGTCACTTCTGACTAGGCTTCCGGCCAGTAAGGACCCATTAACCTCGCTGGTGTTTTCCCTAAGAACAGGGTCACGTGGGAAAGCACACTCTAATTAAGATACACGGCTTTGGGCCGCGGCTGCAGTGACCGACATGGCGTGAATGCGTTGAATTCGCCATTGGAAACCTTAAAGGAAAATCGCTGAATGCATTTCAGTCGGCCACTCGGCGTGCACATGAGTTGGGTAATGCCCTGGCTAGCTTGGTCAGCACAATGAAGGTGAATCTAACTCTTGTAAATGACCAGTCTGTGGTCGTTTAATGTTTCAAAGGGTTTCTGCTGTGGGCTAGAGCCTCAATAAATATCTAATTAAACATGATGGCTAACTAAATAACACGTTATGCTCGTATAGTTCACAAGAAAAAGTGCCAGCTTTATCCACAAAGCTTCGACGCACCCGCCCATTTCTCCTCACAGAAAATCAAGTTACACTCGGCAACAACTCCTCTCACAGCACTGCGAAAGCTGCAGAACCGAAGGGAATGCTTGCTACCACGTCAACAAGTAATTCTTCGCTTTACCGATAATCTTCTCTTTCGTCTCGCTGAAATAAATGCTTCTTTATTTTATTATGAGACTCATAGAGTGGTGAAAAATGGCAAAGTACAGTTATTGTTAACTTTCTATGAATGCCTTCATTTTCAATTCATTTCTTGGACAGCTTTACGTTTCTCCTCACTCATTTTTGGAAGTAAACGTGCGTTCATGACCTTAACGCAGTAGGCCATTGTGCGGCCACAAATGCACTGTTTGGTTCTTCAAGAAATCTATACCCCCAAGTTGGGGTTACGGCAAGTTTTCCCTTTGCACCCCTTCCCCTCCTACTGACACATTTAGTATGAGTAGGAATGAGCAGCTGGACGTACACCTCGCCAGCCTGCACCTAATACTGATCTCCTAAGAGTGAGCATGAGCTCCTCTAGCAATTTCAGGGGGCGGTCAATGCCAATAGATTCTATAAGTGCGCGATCCATCCACACTTCTTCGACTCGTGGATCTATATCAAGTCGCGCAGACTGAAGCAGTGGAGATGGTCTCGTGTACAAGCAAGATATTTATTTGGGCGAGTTTGTGCACAAGTAGCGTGGGATTACAGCCAGAAAATGAAAATCCGATGGAGACGCAGTTGACTGGACGAGCGCTGATGAGTGTGACACACTGAATAGACAATGCTCTGCCAGTGCATCCTTCATCTTCCTCTACTTGCGCATTGCTTCCTTGGCTAATCATGCGCAACTCTTTTTCAGCCAGGCTTTAGCCGGAAGCTATTTATAAGACGAATCGGAGTCAGGTGCCAACAGCAGGACAATGAACAGTGCTCGCAAGTTGCGGACCACATCTGTTTATTACAGTAAGACTGACCTAGAACTAAATTTATGACCCCAAGGGAAAGCCAGGTTCCACGAATGACCTCATGGGTTTAGACGAATATCAGGTAGCGCAAAGGAAGTTGCATAGCGGAAGTTAGGTATGACCCGGAAGGCAGCAGAAGTAACTGCGAAGGGTTCGTAAATAATGAAAGGGGAGAGTGACGTAGGTACGATGCACACAGAACCACGACATCGAAAGGACACACCACGGCGCGGGACTTTATTGCAAACTGGAAGTAAGTTGAGTGCTGCAGGGTGTTTTCGATTCTTATTCTCGGTGCGATTGTGCGCCGGGGGTTCGCAATACTCAATTTATCTTCTGCGTGCTGTTGAACAATGCGACAAATAGATTAGGTACTCAGATCACTGATTGAAGGCATCGTTATAATAATATTTAGGGCTTCACGTTCCGAAACACGATATGAATATGAGAGACACCGTAGTGGAGGACTCGGGAACTTTTGACCATCTGGTGTTCTTAATTATGTCATGACATCACGCGATTCCCGGTATTCCACCATTTCGCCTCCATCAAAATGTGACATCTGCCACTGGGATCGAACTCGTCACCTTCGGGTTAGCAGCCGAGCACCCTAGCCACTGATCCGCCGAGGCGGACTGATGGAGGGATTAAGTACTCAAAATAGTACAAATCTAATAAAATAAATAAAGGAGATCTTACGCTGGGACGTCACAAACACGTCACACACTCTACTTCTATTCATGTATACATAAGTATACTCTGAATACATCTAATGAAATACATTATGAACATAAGAGGTTGGCTAGATATCACTATGGGTGCAATAAATCAAATGCATTCGACATTACCTATAGAATATATCAAATGCATCAGAAATTGAACATTTACTAATAATTTAAACCCAAATACGTCCGATATTCCAAATATTGTGAATAACACACATTCATTACACTTTATGCTCTAAATATTACTGATCAAATACATGCATTTGATAAGACAAATATTCTTGATGGAGTCTATTGAGTACATAACGCACTTCAAATACTGCTGATGACATACATTCAGTACATTATACGCACTGATTCTATTTATGATTTATTACTAGAAATAGATGAGATGATGAAATATTTCTGAGTTAATACATCAAATACGTCCAACACTTGAACTATTACTTGTAGACAAGACAAGAAGACATAAGAAGAAAAGTTTATAAAGTGTCTGTATTTCTATATCATTTGTTTTCATTGACGCTTAATAAATCGCTAACTGCTATTTTTATGTCCTTTTTCTCGTCACGTAAGGCCTTGTTGATAGCCTGTGGTATACTAGTACCGAGACGAACCTGTAATGACGAAAAAGAACCTAAAGTGGCTAGCCTAATTCGGCTCCTTTGATTCTCTCGTGTGCAAAGTAAACAAAATTAATTATGTGGGGTATGAGAAGGGTATGAGAGAAGGCGCAGTAAAGCTGTAGGTTGCGCCTGATGGCCTCTCCAAAAACCGCTATGAACATGAGTTCTGGTGGGGAAAAAAAGAAAAGGTTAGGGGATCAGTGCCAGACCTACCACAAGAAAAAAAAACAGAACCGAGGTATTAGTGGGCGTCTGTGAGAAAACAAAAAGTGCCGAAGGCATCTTGCGAGGAGATCACATAAAGGGCCAGACAGGAGGGAAAGAGAAAGATAAGATGAGAAGAGAGCCCATTCACGGCCTCGCGAGTAAATGCTCATAGAAATGAGAAGATTGAAGCGAGACCAACCCAGTCACGTAGGGGCTTGTCGTTTCCTGCTCGGGTTGGAAAGATGGACAAAGATAATGGGAAATTCGTGCAGTGTGTAGGACGACTCGAAGCTCTTGTGGTTTTGCGGAGGCTTTTTTGTGAGTGCGACATTGCAAAAAGTCTATTTCAGTATGCGGACATTATTGTTGTTATTGTTATCATTTTCATTGCGCGTTTCAGGCATTTATTGGCACCTTCTGACGTCATGTTTTTCTTTTTCTGTTGTTGCATGAGTTTGCCCTACGCCATCAACGCCTATTACATGAAATTGGGCAGCTTAGCTTCGTTCGTGTTATACAAACTTGTATCAGCAGACAGGTAGAGCAGACAATGTTTAGTACATTTCAGTAAATTTTTATTCTTTTAAAGGAATCTCAAACTTACTCCGGCTAATTTGACACAGTAATAAAATTCAGTCTCCCACAAGGACCATTAAAGTAAAGAAGGTTAAATAGTAAAGGAACGGGGGTGAATGAAATGTGACCTAAGATTTTTCGTTTAATTCGATCATTTGTTTGTTTGTTTGTTTGTTTATTCAGGCTTTATTCAATATAATTTCGAAAAGCCTTGGGAGACGCAGTAAAGGTTCCGACAGGTGTCTGAAGGCCTTTCCCTCATAAAAAATCTGCAAAGGAGGGATGAAGCCTGGAATCGAAAAACATGTCAACACTAACCTCCAGAACTACTAAAATTTTGACGGTGAATCTGAAATATGGGATTCGTGTTTTACAGTTGTTATTTAACACGTGAGAATCACATGAAGTGTATTGCGAACGAAATGAGTGACATGAGTCATGTGTGTGTAACAGAGGAGCACGCTTATTAAGAAAAAAAGTATGGATCGAAGACAGTCATGTGTGGGTCGGGTCGCTAGAGGTGGTCTTCAAGCGGTGTGTTTGAGATCCCCGTTCAATTGTATAGGTGGCTTCTTTTTTACATCAAAGCCATTCAAGCTCTCGATATTTTGTATTCCGCAATAAAAATCTATAACAATCATGAACAAGCATGTATTTTCTTCATTTTTTTACTGTCTCGTATAAAACTCGCCAAAGGGATATGCGTCACATATATCGGGCAAGCCTCGCTACCATTTACAGTAGGTAGGATTGTCACGAAAATGAGCACTTGGAATGAAGATTGAGAAAGAGGTACGAGAAGACAGCTAGAAAATGTAGAAAGTGATAAAAATAAATAAAAAGAGAAAATGATGGAGCCCTAAAGGGAATGAAGGCCTAAAAAGATAAAAACCACAAAAGAGCACAGAGAGAGAAAACGAGAAAGATACACGAAAAGGAAAACAAAAGAAAGTTCAAGGCAGAAAGAGAATGGAAGAAAGAAGCAAAGAGAAACCAAAAAAACGACAAAAAAAGATAGAAAGAGACAGAAAAAAATAATGATAGAAAGGGGTTTAAAAGAAATAAATAGAAACAAGCACATACACTAACAAGATTAAAAAGAGAAAAAAAAACAAGAAGAAAGAAACTAGACAAACTAAGACTGCCACCCAGCGGCCTTTTTGTCAGACTTGGCCCCACTAGTAAGAAGCTGCTGTACTATTTTGTGCGTGCATTTTTTTATTGATTGATGTTTTCGCATCTCTCTGAATACAAGTTTTCTATTACCAGCCTATTTATGACCTTCCAGGGAGCTTCGTGCATATCTGTGCTCCGTTTAACTCTGTACCAATAGTTGTGTGCCACAACTAAGATCTGAAGTAGAGATCCTCTGACACCTAATGACTTTTTTCCTTAGAGCATTGATTGATGCAGAAATGAAACGTTCATTGACGGATTGATTGTTTGATTGATTGATTGATTGATTGATTGATTGATTGATTGATTGATTGATTGATTGATTGATTGATTGATTGATTGATTGATTGAGTGAGTGAGTGAGTGAGTGAGTGAGCGAGTGAGTGACATGTGACATTTCACGGATCAGATATTTCATGGGTATTAGGCATGTACGGCCGATGCAGCTCAAACAGACGCGCATGTTAGAGAGAACGCTTTCAAGCAGACATGTTCCGTCAGTCATGCGAAATAATGAGATCCGCATTGCTTTGAGGTAATGTAGACTGAGATGACAATAAAACTTAGGTACGGAACAATGCATATAGTTATTAGAATGAAATCATAGGACAGCCTTACGCAACATCATGAAAGCATTTGCTGAAATCGCAACAGGCAGTAGAATATCAGTTTGCCACGGACAGCGTGGAGTGTTCTCACAATGAACTGTTTAAAACCCCTACAACTTTTTTAGCACCTGCTTTTAATTTCATTATCCTAGACATTACGTAAACGCGAATGTACATTTCAGGGTGCTTATTACTTGTATGAACTGTAATGATCGTCTGATAGCACAAGTGCAGCTTGTATCAAGGAAAGAACTGGACATTGCAGAGCTCGCTTTGCTTGTTAGATAAAAAATTGTTAGTTAAGAAAAAAACCATTAGTTAAACAAACAATGTGTTAGACACTTTCTTTTTGGTTCCCGTAGTACCACCTGTGTTACTCCTCTTAGCATTGCCACAGTAATACGCATCACCGCGCAGATTTTTTGGCAGTTCATTGGCCAATCTATGAACATTTCGATAGATGACATGCTTCTTAGCCCTCGCATCTCTGAATACGACTGACAAATACGAACACTTTATATTCTTTAGAAACGCCACGTCTCATACAGAAGCGAAATGCTTTCAATTCTTTGTAGTTGTTCAACAAATTGCCAAAGGCAATGTCGAACAAATATGACTCAAAATTTTCGCACCGATATAAGCATAGTGCCGACATTTTGATCTAAAAAAAACGCAATGCGACAGAAATAAAATACCTTTATTTCCCCCACTTGAACCCCTAAGCTGCACACAACTTCAAAACGTGCGTCACAATATGAATCGCACACAGGCAAGCCAGATTTGTTGGGAAACCTATCCCAGAGCCTCAACAATACCACCTTACACAAATATATATCCCACATGACACTAAGAATGGCATCATCTTTGGATAAACCCTGGCAAAAAGTAATAAAAATGCTAACGGGAATAGAAGAGATGGCGTGGCCGATTCGTGTTCACGTTTGTAAGGTATAGATTGAATGAACATATAATTTTATGTCTTGTAAGAACGACATTATGCGTCACATTTGATCACAGTTCAAATTCTATGAATATATTTTGTTTTTATGTGTGTCCTTTTTTTCCGCTCGGTTTCTTTACCATGATCCTTTCTTTCTCCCATTTGTGTTATTTTTTGCACCTTCGCCAGTGCCACACTTTTCTCACATTTTCTTTATGCAGCAAAATATTTTTTCTCCCCGCATCTGTGCATGGTAGCAAGCCGGCACTTCTACCAGGTAAACCTTGCTCCCTTCTCCTTTTTATTTATTTGTTTCTCTCTATCTCACACTTCGTTTCTTTTTTTTCTATGTGTGGGTAATATTCTATAGCATGAAATTTGCACAGATTACTTGTGAGTTTAAGTGTTCATTGTGTACAACATAGTCATCACTCAACACCTGGACGAGCAACGTTTCAAAATCACCATATAATTGTGAGAGACGTCGTAGTGAAAGCTTTGGAAATTTTGACTTCCTCGGGTTCTTTAACGTTCTCCCAAATATGAGCACAAGGGCCTACAGTATTTTTCGCCTCCATCGAAAACGCAGCTGCCACAGCCGGGATTCAATCCCGCAATTTGCGATAAACCAGATTAACTTCTTCGAGAACATCATTGAAAATGATCATAAATCTTCAGTGTTTAGGTGCATGAATTTCCTACACACGTCATCTTATTTGTTCAAAGCGTTTTCTCTTTGCACATAGCAATATCGTGTTTACTACGACAAACGTAAAATTTGTTAACCACTACAGCAATGTGTTAACCACTACAAAAGACATATTGTAATCTACAACGAAGACGCGCTAACAACAGCGATATACTTCTGAACACGCCACGACATTGTTGGTGACTGTGTGTTTTAGTGTGCGCGTTTAGTGTGTGTGTACACAGAGAGACAGACAGACAGACCAAAAGTTCTACGTCCACATATCTCAACAAAAGCTATCGTCTTTAAAATGCACAACATAGTAGTCGGGTTAAAAACCCGCTGCCTACAGTCACGTAAAACACAAAACAAGCGTCGACTTTCGTGCGCTTACTATCAGCTACCATAAGCTTCTTTTCCTATTACAGCTCTACCTACGGTGCAGAACATGGTGACTGGGTTCCACAGTAGCACCATAGAATGAACGGTGTGCAAAGATCATGTATTCAGTGAAACCATCAAATTTAGGTTGAGCTGAGGGGGGGAAGAGTTCACTTTCATCACTTAGAAGTATCGTAACGAACCATCACTGGCACAAGAACAGCAGCAAAACACGCAGGCGATCCGGCGCCTTCAATTCACGCGACGATTAGGTTCTATAACTCTAGTGCAGCTTGGAGCTGCTTCAGCAAAGCGAAACGCTCGGCAACGCTGGAGAACGCCTTTGATCTCCCCGAGAGAAAAAAAGTTCGGCTGCAAGCGTACTGCGTAACCATGCATGCCTCTTCATTCTCGGCTCCATTAACTCTGACTGCTGCGAGAGATACCAGAATTACCATTTTGCCTTCGCCTGTGTGAAGCCAACGAGTAAAGGAACAGAGGAAAATACAACCTGGGGATGTAATTAACTTTAACGTGGCTTTATGAGTTATTCAGCAAGGAGCGAACGTTATGTGTGAAACGCATGATCTGAGCAGGAAGCAGATGATGAAGAACAGCTGGTGCACTTGTAATGCTTCGCTTCTCGGCAAATACAAGTGTGTATAGCCTTCCACGGTAAAAGTACGCAATAAAGGATCTCGCCTCTTATGCAGGCAATAAGACGAGCTGCAAGAAATGCACAGTAACGGCGGGGCTAACATTGTAGTGCAGGCTGTTTCGCGTACGGTGTCGGTTGCCTTTCAGTCATCAAACTAGCTCGTTAAGTTAGCCCACGCTTTTCTGGGTGCGATAAAGTTTACGGGCCTCGCATTCATTGAGTCTAGATGCGCCTGACGCGCGACGCATGTGCATCGTCATTGTGTCGGTGGCTAACCATTTTGGACACTAAGCTACCTCCCCACTGGTCGTAATGTTCAAGAGAAGCAAGCCAGAAAGATATTGCTCCAGGATTTATGTGCACGATAAAGAACCCCGGAAAGCGAAAATTTTCGGAGGCTTCAACTACGGCATCTCTCATAATAAATGTTGTTTTATTATGTAAAACCTCACCAGTTCAATCCTACTCTATTATTATTATTGTTATTATTATTATTATTATTATTATTATTATTATTATTATTATTATTATTATTATTATTATTATTATTATTATTATTATTATTATTATTATTATTATTATTATTATTATTATTATTATTATTATTATTATTATTATTACCTAGTGCTTGAGAGTACGAAAAAACGCCAAGCCTGCGCAGAACGCCCAGCATTGTCACCGCGAAATCATGGAGAGGCCTTTCAGAGCCTTTTTAGCACTGTATAAGTAATTTCTACAAGCACACTTGTTGGGTACTCCCTACATCACAAATAATTATAATTTTTCTTCTGTATGCTGGCATTCACTAAGGAATCCTTCGTCATTCGTAGGAGAAGCGTTGTGGCCGCTGCACACTTGCTAGCAATATTGTGCAATATTTTGATGCAGTGGCTGACGACGAACTTGGCCTGAAATGGGTATGCGCCACAAATGATGGGTGAACAAGAACAAGCTTACGTAACGGGTTGGACCATTGCACGAGCCCTTCTTTACGCGATTCGCAATGTGTGATGCCTGAGTGTTCCCTTCATGTTCTAAAACGCTTTACCGCCCATATCAGCGCGATTTCTTTCCCGACATCAAGCCTGCCCAAGTCCAGTTTTGGAACGAGTTTGAAGCGCTGACATGCCTCAGTGGTAGATTACTGTGCTGGCACGCAGCGCACCCGGGTTCGAAACCAACTGTGTCCTTTGTGGTCTTTATTTACTGAGTTTTTTGCGATATTGTTACGGACATCCGGTGGTGGCGGCGGCGGCAGCGGACAACTACGGCGCTGCATGTGGCCTGTGTTCTCGTCCCGTAACAGCTTTCGTTGCAAAAACTACCAGTTCTAGGTGCAAATAGAACTGAGTAGCAGAGCTCCTTAGAAATGAGACGCAAATGGCTCTGTGCCTGAACTCGCCGCTGGCGTTCACGAAGGCGGTAGGGCGGAGAGCGGATGGAGAGAGTGGATGGGGAGAGCGGATGGGGAGAGCGGATGGGGAGAGCGTCTGCTGCGCTTGGTGACGGGAAGTAGTGGGCGAGGGAGTGTGAGGTGCGAGCCAACTCAGGCAACGGACCAACCACTGCTCGGATGACAGGGTACAGCGATGGCTTCGCGTGTTCACTGGTTCGAGGGGAGAGGGCAGAGACAAAGAAAGAAGGAGAGGGACATAATTGAGAGGGGGTGCGACCGCAAACGTGGCGTTGGCGGCGACTGTGGAGTGCGGGCGCAGGGAGCCTCGAACCACAGAATCTCTTATGCATCCGTTTAAGACAGCTTTAGATTAAAACCTTCAAGTCTCGTAAGCAACCAAAGCTTTCTACAGCTCACCTTGTTCCACTCTATCTTTGAAGTCAGCCCACCTATGAGCAAGCGACGATGTCATATAACGACATCTTCATTGACGTCACACTTTATAAAAGTTTATGATCGTGCCATCATGTGGTGAAAAATTCTGGTAGTTTGTTACGCCACGAGGGCATCATATGACGCCGTATTAACATGATTACCTTTCGTATTACTTGTTTTGATATTGAAGGTTGATTTCCGCGTTTGGTGAGATATTTAATATTTTTGGATGAAAAACCTGTCGAGCACCACAACGGGATTGTGAAAAATAAAAAATTCTTTACTGAGCTAAAATAGAGGCAACAGACGTAAAAGGTGTGGCCAAACAAAAAACTGCATTTGATTGAACGGTAGATGGCGCGCTGAATACAGTGCGAAAAAGAAACGTCGTTAACTTCTTGGACATCCGAAGTTTGTGTTAACGCTGATTTCACAATCATGCCTGTGTATGAATCTGTCTCTTATTAAACAAATATTGGTTCATCAATTTGGTTTTTTTCTCATCGCACAAGCCTCGAACAATTTCTTTGTATTTAGCTGCTCATGTCTATGTAAAATATTAGATTTCATTTTTCAGAAAACTAGAGGCGCATATCGTTGGTCTATTTCTCCCGCGCTCTGTAGTACTCTGTGACTTGGAAAGCCTCCTCACCTGAGCAATTCATAGATACGTTCTTTTAAACGTGTATCACCACAGCAACCCTGCCGTATGGCACGACAAAAAAAAACGAATAGACTATTGGTCAGGCACACGGTACAAACCTTGACAAATTACCGAACATGTGTAACTACATACTGTGCTATGGGCAAAATGTATAACTATCGTGCACGAAAAGCAGATCTTTCTGAGTATATTTGCCATATAATGAAATTAAGTTTCAAAAATGGTGACGACAAGTGCATGCTCACAAAGCACATGCCCACAAAACAATATTTTCCAACTTCATTCATCAGATCCCGCTGACCGACGCAAAAGTGGCCGCTGCACCGATAGGTCGGGCCGGCTGTACATCTACAGTCATTCCAGCACTTACCCCTCCCTTTGTTGAGGTTAGAGTGCAGTGTAAAGGCTATGTTCAGGCAATGTTATGAACAACCAACTCCGACCAACCCCTCAAGCGTAATTCTCTCTACCTACGCAGAGCTGTAGCACTGCCTTTTCTGCTGCTTAACTGCTAACCAATCTACCTTTTGATATCCCCCCCTCTCTTTCTTACACCACCTGACTCGTCTGGATTGGCACCAAAGGATAAGAACAGTGTCGACTGCTCACCCCGGTGATCAAAATCATCATGCTCTGAATTCAGCAGAATAAAGGCCTGTTTCGTCTTATGCCTCAGCCCGCCTCTTCCTCATTCGTTGCTGCTGCTGATGCTACTTCTACGTTTTTTTGGGGGGGGATATACAGCTGTAGAAAGCATTTCAGTAAACAGACACTCAATCTTACGCCTAATGTAACCGATGCTTTAAAGTAATAAATTTTGTTCACTTCGTTCATGGCGGGGACTTTGAATGATTACTCTTCCTCGGGCAAAGATGCACGCATTCATTAGTCGAACTGCTTTGCATGATGGGCGATTTGTCAGGATCGAGGGCTTTCGACTTTCACGAATCCCTTTCACGGCATCGTGCTTAACGTTAACTTTAAGCAAATAAAATTTAGTTACTAAAGACCCATTTTTATATTTTGAACATTGAACTAAAAAATTGTTTTGTACGTCTATGTTTGAATTTTTCTCTTTCACTTTGTTATTTTGCCAATATATATATATATATATATATATATATATATATATATATATATATATATATATATATATATATGTGTGTGTGTGTGTGTGTGTGTGTGTTGTGTGTGTGTGTGTGTGTGTGTGTGTGTGTGGTGTGTGTGTGTGTGTGTGTGTGTGTGTGTGTGTGTGTGTGTGTGTGTGTGTGTGTGTGTGTGTGTGTTCGTAAGAAATAGCTGTACCTTCCATATAAGTAAGAGATCAAAGCGTTCCCAAATTTCAACTGAATAACTGATACAAGCAGGAAAAGCTACTGCGTGTTTCTCACGCTGCACTTCACTAGGTTTAGCGAAAAGTTGTGGCCCATGAGTACATACCTTCATGCGATACCAAAAGTTTCAGGGAGAGTAACATGGATGTTGATTCTTCCAAGTATATATATGTAACCAACACGTGATACAGTTGTATCTATCACGTCGTATACACAGTATTATTCGGAGCAGATGGCGTTCATAGTGAATGTCGTTAAGGCCTTGGCGTTCTTGGTTCACGCGTGTACAAAATGGCTTTCGCAAGTGATGTCGAAGTTTGACATCATGCGCTTCTTGCCTCTTGTCATTCTCCAATGACGAAGTTGCAAACTTTGCGTATGTGGCTGGCAAATAGATACCACGCTCGAAATCTCGATCCTACTACAATTGAAACGCTTAAGCAAAACAACATGAAGGAACTTACCAGCACAAAAGAAGGGACGAATTTTCGTAAACGTTGCCGACAGTAGGAGTTGGAGCCAAGCAAGACTGGAGCAGATGAGGAAATTATGGAGCACATTCTGATTGAGTGTAGAGATATCCGCCCACATGTACGTCTAGGCATGAGCCTACTCGGTGCCTTGGGTTTAGGAGACAACGACCGAAAGCTGTACGTGCCTGCGATAGAAATGAGTAATATGCGGTAAGGGTATTTAGTTCCGAGAAAACCAGAGAAAACGAATAAAAATAAATTTGAGGTTGGGGGGTACTCAAACACTGCCGTAATAGTCAAGAAGGTGGTCTGTAAATTTACACCTCTTTTTAGATTGCGATATATTTATTCGAAGCAGACATAGTTTCAGGCCGCCTTTAAAAAAAGAGAACCTTCTGTGTGTTAAAGAAAGGCCACACACATGCACTGTTTCAGCATTTCTTCTTTGTTTGCATCTTGAAAGCCGGACAGATGTTCCCATTTTTATTCATTACTTTCACGGAGCCCCACTATCTGCGTAAACTTATGGTGACCTGCTGTTTCTGTAGCTATCCACCCCCCCCCCCACCCCCCCACCCCCATTGGAAGCTCATGGAAATGCCGCCTTAATGATGACGGAGAGATTTTCGCACCACCCACGGCAAACAAGGGTCTTACAAAATGACCCGAGCCACAGCGGGCAAGAATTATGCATGCTTGAAATGGTAATGCCATCATCAACAACGACAATAACGACAGAAAAAAAATAAGCACCGAAAAATTTACTGAAGCTATGTATTTTACTACCTAGATATTCTAGGGTTAACCCATTTGGAACGCAGTAAACCATTTCCCGTGTTTTTACGATGGCACCACCCCTTGATCCCAATATATATACAGCGTCACTTTCATCTTGTAATAAAGTTTTACTGAAGTAACCATATCTAAGGTGACTGCTGTGGCCCTGTAAGGAAGGTGAATCAAAATATAAGGTGAACATTTATGTGCATAGGAATAAGAATATAATGAAAGGATAATCCTCATAAATTCTCTTTTCCAGCGCGCACTATTTACGCTCATTGTTTTTTATGTGTTTGCTAAAGTACTTCTATTGTGAAATACTATCGTCGTTATTACCAATGCTCATGCCTTACTAATATATTTCATGGTACACCTTGCGTATGTATTTATGTACTCGTGTCAGTAGTGTTCATTGCAAGCGCTTACGCGTTCCACCACATTTATGCTCTTATTATCGCTTTTTTGTGAATATTATCGCTTTTTGTGAATGTATTTTTTGTATTGAGTTGTCCGTTGTATTGACTCGGCGCCATATACTGCAACGATAGTGCAAATTCTCAAGCCAATCGTCGGTATTTCTTTGTTCATTTTTTGTTTAGGCTGTCGTTATTAGCATCCCTTCTTTATTATGAGGGAAACAGCCTACCTCTCCCATATTTCTTAGAAACGGGGAACGTCTTGTCCCACCTAATCTTGTGGTCAAGGCTTCACTTCTCTCGTGGGGAGACACACTGTCATGCAGCAACCCAGGGGACCAGTTCCGGGTCACAGGCACAGCCTGGGAGGTGACTGGCAGGCACGTTCTTGCTTACTACATCCAACAGAAGTCGAGGTAAAGCTAAGAACTCTCTGCAGCATGGCTTAGCAGCTGCTTCTGTCAACGGAGACAGCGTGCGCAGCCACTGCACCGGGCTTGCCAACCGGGCGAGCCGGGTACGATTGACTAAAGGCCCGCTCTTTTACCGGAGTTGCCACAACCAGCTTTGCACGTTAGTCCTAGTTTCGGTGTTTTAACGTTCTCGCGTGGTCTGTGATGGACTTGGGTAAAACTAGATTTTCTCTACTACAAGGAAAGGCTTATAGCATCAGCCAACAAGGGCGTGTTCAGCCTATAAGAACAACCGGCTTCGCTCTTTCTGAACCACTGAACGCGTCATGCAAACTTCTCCCTTTCTTCTTTCTTAGTTTTATCATCTCCTTCTTTTTTTCAATTGGAGCCGATCAGATTAACGCCGGACACTATCTCTAAGGTTGCCCGTCTCACGTCGGGTCTCAGTTTTTACCTCACTCTGCCCAGAAAGGGCAACTCTAACCTTGCCATATTCTTTCTCTATTGTAAACTAAGGCAAGCCCGTTCACTGGAGCTTCCGGAACATGAGCGGCCATGGTCCGGACAAAAAGTATCGAACAAGCCATCATTAACCCCGTTGTCGCATGCCTCAAATAGGAACTTGATTGTAAACACGATGTCCATTACTTCTCACACAGCGAGAACCATTACTCTTGCATGGTACACAATCTTTCTCGCTCGTCCTGCGCGAAAACTGTTATCTTGATTGAAAACATTAAGGGCACAAGAAAACATGAAAGAAAAGCGATTTGCTAGATCTGCAAATCAATGTGGTCACCACAGCCCCTTGTCATTCGTGGACTTGATCATCAACGGGCTGCACACTTGTCATTTCTCTTTGCTGGGCTCTCGAAACAACAAAAAACATGGCGATTGCTGTGTTTTTGTAACTTCTACGTAGAGACGGGTGTGTGAGCGTCGTTAACCTTTCGGAAGTGTACCGAGTGCGCAGCGTCACTTGTCAACATCACAGCTGCTCGTTTCTGGGCTGCATTGGAAGTTAGAAGTGTGGCAGCTTGGGCTAGTTGGTATGGCATGAGGATAGTTATAGCGCGAGAACAAAATGACGACACAGAGACAAGAAGTCTCTGTGTCGTCCTTTTGTTCTCACGCTATAACTATCGTCATGCATTGAAAGTATGTTTCCACCGTTTTATTTTCAGGTGTTTTGCGCAATCGGAGTATGTCGGAAACTATTTTTGCCTACACAAATGTAGGTATAATCTGGTACATGTCAAACTTTCAGTTGTTCAGCAAAACGTTTCCTGTAAGCCAGGTAGACACTGTGTAAAAAGTCCTCCTCTTTCCTCATCTCACATTTAGTTTGAAGCTTCGGAGAAACACGTCTTTGACATATGCACAAGACTTCCGTCTGAGGCGGTGTTGACAAGCTTTTTCAGATGTCGAAACTCAGTGTCAAGTCACATAGCTTTTGTCTTTTTTCTACGATACTAGGGAAATACGGAGATGTGTATGAGTATACTGAAATAAAAAGCGTAATAACACTTCTAGAATAATATACAATGTGTGTCCGGCTCCTCTGTTGTGCTTATTATGCTTCTTTTACAGAAAGAAAGAAAACAAACAAGACATTTCACGTTCTGTACGATTGTTAATGAACATACAGTCATCGTAACAGAAGACCTTTTAAAGATTGCAAACAACTACTTTGATTGAACACTGCCACAAATTTCAGTATCCTCGCCCACTTTTTATTATTTTGTGCCTTGTAAATTAAGTGTTACAGTAATTCATCAGATTGACTCAGTGGTTGATTGATAGATCTATTGATCGTTTGGTCAATCTTTGTTCTGCAGGCTGAGCAAGTGGTTTGCGATTCCCCAGTGACCTATTTCACTATTTTCTACGAAACGCAGTTCCCTGCCGGTAATTTCCTAGCTTTCGTTCATTATCAGATTGTATTTGAACACACCCCCTGATTCTCTATGTAAACTATAGCGTGTTTCCAATGAAAAGACTGAAAATCCAAGTGACTACCATTGTACGTTACGCATATGGCAAAAGTAATGTTCAATAATGTAACCCCAAGTCATGAATTTGGTACTGGCAGTCTGCCTCTGGGACTTATGCAAATCCCTTTCGCTCGTCTGAATATGATCTATGGTCCCTGAGTATCCAAAGGAAATACGCAAAATATTAAAAATACCACACAGCGCTAACGCCAAGTATTGCCTAGTCACGACCACCGACTAGCCCTTACCTATAACAGAAAAATTAAAATCAATACACACCATCTCTAGTGGGTAATAGAAAGAAAAACTTGATATCACTAACAAAAGAAGAAGCTCCACATTTCCAAGGTCTCGCAGAGACTGGTGTTACTCAAAGAGCGATGCTAGCTTGCGAATTGGTTGATAATAACTAGTTCACCAACCCCTGAATTAGCATGGGGCAGGGAAAGAAAGGCTACAAAATCACCAAGAGGAAATCATTATCATCATCATAATCAGCAGCATCAGCCTGGCTGTGCATATAGCATGGTAAATATACCTCCAACGTTTCTCCAATTAACTTGGTGTCAGCTCTTTCTGCCAGCTACTTAATCGCCACACGCTTCATTACTTCATCTTTCAACAAAGCTCCCTGCCTCCTACCGGTGCATTTGCCTTCTTATGGAGTCTACTCTTTTACTCCTAATGACCAGTGGCTTATCTTGCCTTCTTGTCATCTTGCCTTAGCCGATGCCAATTTCTTCTTGGCTTCGACTGAGACGTCCTTCACACGTGTTCATTGTCCTGACCCATTCTGCTTTCTTCTTAATGGAAGCCAACAGATACTTAAGGGAAGGAGTAGGGGACGTTAACTGCGTGGTTTAAAGTATATTGAGTAATGGCGATATAGATGAGAACAAACTGCAGTAGGCGAAAAGACGATTTAAATAAAACAAGATCAAAATGGAGAAGTTGTAAAGACAAAAAAACCATAAATGATGCGACGCTGTGCAACTTACATGCACTGTCATAAAATCCACGAGTTTATTATTATTAAAGCATCAAACAGTAAGGGCGAAATCAATGGCCCTTAAATTATCGAGTTGGGAGGCTGCATGAATTCATCTTCTACTTAATGTTCTCTCAGGCTACCTCAGCATTACGTTTTCTGTATGCCAAGCTCAAGCC
Organism: Rhipicephalus microplus; assembly: GCF_013339725.1. Lineage (NCBI taxonomy): Eukaryota > Metazoa > Arthropoda > Arachnida > Ixodida > Ixodidae > Rhipicephalus > Rhipicephalus microplus. Next base: position 174,663,251 of record NC_051167.1, read on the forward strand.
AGCTGCGCCACATTTCTATCAACTTAGCTGTAGACCCCTCCACCCTCCAATCTGTTATAACAACATATACTATGAGCACTCAAACCATGGCGCAAGAAAAGCTGCAGCCCCGCTTTCTCGTTCAGTGCTGCACAAGAAAACTTTCACAACATGGCTAAACAGAAAAAGTTACGCGGTACGTCTCAATGTTTCGAAACCACCGCCTCAGGCTTCCAGATTCAGGGTATATTCCGTACAGTTTCCATTCCGAGAAACGTCTTTATACTTCCCTTTATTACAGTCATCAAGTTGAGCTCGATGAAAGCAGGGAATGCCTTTGTCTAGAAAAATTGTCGGTAGAAGTTTTTTTTTTGTGTGTACGGGTTAATGTTAGCACAATTTTTTGCGCAAGCTATCGTTGGCGCCAGAGTGTTGCGTAGCTTGGGTTCTGCGAAAAAGTTGAAGTCTGGAGCAGTTTGAGCTGGCAATCATTATAGCTGTATGAAGGTACATGATGGAAATTCGATTAGGATGTGACCTAAGGCGTGAAGTATCCTAAAATCTATTCAATTTTCAAAGTTTCCTGTCTATAACAAAGAACTCGATGCCTACACCGTAAACCAGAGAACTTTTATTGATTTACCATATATATACCCCGGAGTTTTCTGTGTCAGCCATTCTTAGGTTTAAGATGGCAGGCTCTACATAGGTCACATACTGAGATATAATTTTCCTGTATACATGCGTAAAAAGACGAAAAAGACGTCACCCATAATATGCGAGCACTGAAGGCCAAAGTTCTTGGACGAAAAAAAAAATGACGAAGCTTACCAATCTGCGCAAAGTTTGCAACGGCGAATCTGGGAAATCCTGAAAACCTAAGTCTGGTTGCTCCTCAGTTGTTGCTGGGCTTTGGCTGGGTGATTCTAGGTCGTGTCGACGTTTATTCGCAGCGCACGGAGGTCGGCGATAAACAACAGACAGCAACGGGCACAACACGGTTGTCCACGCTTGAGAGGCAGAAACTCGCACTGAAACCGAACGTTCGCCACTCTCGGAAGTTTACGAGTACCTCATGGGTGGCGCCGGCCTTCCGTCACTACAAAGTCTTCTCATAATCGCAGTTGCGTTTCCCGTTGCATAGCAGTCATCATGTGCTGCGTACTCTCGACGAAGAGTCTGTGCAGCCATTTGTTATTGGTCTAACTATTGCCTTTTTCCCTTTTAGTGGATCGGTAGTTAGTAGCGTACATTACCTATTTTTCATCACACACACCCATTTGTGATGATAGTTTTTCTGCTAGGCCACACAGTGGTCTATTCTTGTTAAGATTAAGATAGTTCTTTGTTATCAACTCACAAGGAATGATTTGCCTAGCAGCTTCACAAATAAAAATTATTATGAAACGCTGTCAAGAACAATTCAAGCTGCGAGCTGTAATATCAAAAACCCGCACTAACCAACAGTAGTCCTAGATTAACGCATCGGAAGGAGAGAGGGGTGGCGACATATCCCTCTCCTCTCATCACCTCAATGGGAGGGGAGAGTTCGAAACCTGCCCGATAAATTTGCTTCATCGAAACCATGCTGTCACTTTTAGAGAGCAAACTTGGCGACGCGAGGTTTGGAGATTAATGGCGACCAAATGTCCCTGATCTTGCATTTGAACTGCTTATTTGTCCAGTTTATGATTCCGGGAAGCCAGGAACTGAGAGTAGGCCAATAATAGAAGCATGTCATCGCTTCATTAACATTTCTCCACCAGTTGTCTTTCAGACTTGCACAAAAAGAAAGAGGGGGGGAATGAGGGGATACTTTGTCCACACTCCTGACTATATTAACGCGTATGGTTTATTAAAGTAAGCCCTACGCAACGAAAAGTTTTACTGTAATTGTTTAAGACCAGCGGTATCGGGACAGGAGAACGTAACTCAACACTTACAACCTTACAGCACTAACCGATAAATCTAACTGAACTTCAGCTTCTCTCAGCTTTTCTCAGCTCACTGAGCACAAAGAAAACTTTTTAATATTATACTATTTATATTTGCCACCGTCCCATCACCCAGTGAGGTGCAGCAAGATATAATTTCAGTACCAAACAAACTTCAACACTGATGTCTCTTTCATGTTTCTGTCTATTCACAGGAATCCTCCGACAATTTCTTTCAAAATTTCTGTCCACAGAATTAATAAATACATTGTTCTCTAAGATGTCTTTAGTGTGAACAAACTGCTAGCAATAACACCCTCTTAAAAGGGGGCTAGGTGCTCACCTTGATCTTAGCAGTGTCGATTTAGATGGCGTGAAGTACTTCATAAGTATAAAAATTGCATTGTGCAAGCCAATATGAACAATGTCGCGTCTATTGCCTTATTATTTTCAAACTTTGTTTTGCGAGAGACTACTTTGACAGATGAAAATTATGTCACCTTTTTTGCTATTATTAGCTGCAGGTAGAGGTCAACGGCCTTCTCGTATTTATTCAGTCAGATATTGAGTAATTCGTGATTCCTCAGCGGGTACAGGAGTCAAACCGAATCCAATTGCGCAAAGGCAACAACTTAAGCATTGATCGTCGAAAATCACATCAGTGAGCCCTCGTATAGCGTCATGCTTTAGTGTCAAAGCATGTTTCTCAACCACTTAAGTTAGGCAACGGTGTTGCAGGCAACCCAACTCCTGCGCCGTCCTCTCCCACTTAGAAACACCAAGCGCATACGAAGGTATACAGAAGATGACATTAATGCATCCAAAAGCTAAGCGCCACACTGTCAGAAGCCAGTGGGGCATCAATAAAGCTTTGCCTGCGGCAGCACTTGGCTACTGCAGTACCCTCTTGAGACCATAACATTGATCATCTCGCATCGAAGACATCCAGGACTGCCCGTTCATCAAAGGAGGCTCTGGATAATTGCCTCAGAGGCTAGGTTTATACAATCCCAGGGGCAACGCTTTCTGATGGCGTTACTGTTTCGTTGCCTACGTTTTCTTGCTTAGACGGCAGATGCTTGGTGAGACCTTAGTCTTTTGATGATCGTAGTTGTTTCCTCTCTCTCTTCTTTATGCCCCTTTCCATTCCCCAGCGTAGGGTAGCAAACCGACCATCTGCCTGGTTAACCTCCCTGCCTTCAATCTTGTTATCTTGTCCTCCCTCCCCACATAGTTGTGCTCTCTGTGGGTGCCTTTTATGATTTTAAAGACGATAGTCGATTCTAGGGAATACATCGACGCAGAACGTTCGGCCTTGTCTGTGTGTATCTATATCTGCGTATTTGTAGCTTTGTCTCTCCTCCTTTTCTGTCTGTCACCTATTTAATCTTCTTCCTAGGCGACCAGCTTTCTTGATCTGGTTTCTACGTTCATACGTGTTGACATTGTCAATTAGAAAATAAAATACTATGCTTATTTTGGCACAACGTCAGTGCGGGGTCTTTAGGTTGTGTGTTACTTTATTTCTAAAGTGCATAGACACGTTGTTTTATAGACCACAGTGCTTATTACGCGGCGCTGGAAATGCCACGCTATGACTGAAAAAAAAACGAATGTTTCCTACGTTTAACTAGAACTACGTGATGCTGCATGTGACCATTGATTTTGCGTTCTACAAAAACTTCGTTTTCTCAAATACTGCTTGAGAGCATCCATCTATCACGCAGCGCCACCACACCAATTTTCTCACACAAAGCGTCAAATAAACATTTTATTGGCCCTCCCAGACGGAATACTATTGTCGTGCGACGACCTTTGCAAACAAACCATGCAGATACGCCACCAATTATTTGCAGAGTGTTTCAGTTAGTTGTACAATAAGGTCGGCATGGTAGTGAGCACAGTTTTATCAACATCGAAAGAATTGACAATGTGGCATTACCTTCGCAACATTGCTGCCATTGCGCTGAGTCTCCGTTAAAATTAAGTATACGTCTGTCGCATTGCGCTGACCAAGAACTTTCCTTGATTTTCGGTCTATATTATCAAGCCTTAATCCCTTATATCTACGGTACGGAGCTCGGCTGCTGACTGGAAAGACGTGGCTACAATTTAGGCCGCGGCTGTGGCGTTTAAATGAAGGCGATAGGCTGTAGCTATAGACGTCCGTGTACTTCGATTGCAATGCTGTTTATGCCGTAAAAGAGATTGACGAAATTTCCGGAGCCCTTCAATACTGCGTGCCACATAACCATTTCATGGGTTCGGGCTGTAAATGACAAAAGGTTACCATTTATATACCGGACTAATAACAGTCTGCCTTCAAGTGCTTGCAAGAAATCTTCGTTTCTCATGTCGCTTTTTCAGACTCCTTCCTTTCTGGTTTCTGTGGGGTTTCACGTCCGCAAACCATGATATAATATATGAGTGGAGGACTCCAGAAATTTTCGATCATGTTTACTTTCTTAACATGCACTGACATCACACAGTAGTAGGTACATGAGTCTCAACCATTTTTTCTACATCGAAATGCAACCCCCGAGACGTGAATCGAACCCACGACCTTCGGGTAGGCAGCCGTGCAGCCTAGCCGCTGATCCACCGAGGCGGACGTTTGCCTTCATGAAAATAATTGTAGGTAGAGCACGTGCGTAAGCTCAGTGTGCGAAATAAGAAGCCATTAAACGCCTCGGAACGTTAATGTTATTGTCTTTTAATCTCGCCCCGAAGTCACTCTCGCATTTGGGCTGCTATAGAAAAGGCTATCCATACGGATCCCTCGCATGAGGCGATTAGATCCCCGTTGTATAGCATTCCCTCCGCAAAGCTCCCATAGGAACGTTCCGATGGTCGTGCAGGTAATTCGGTTAGCCTCACATAGGACAGCCATTCGGGAAACACGTGTACACAAGACGGCTGATCGCTTGCCCAATAAGCTTCGATGGAATGGAGGATCTGCATTTGATGGCCCGTACAGCATTCATCTTATATTGCCAGTATAGCCAGCTATGGAAAGTTGATGAGCACGTATCTCTCACGTAATGTGCGCTGCGTGTGTGTTTAGCTGTAGAACATGTTGCGTAATGTAGCAAATAAGGTTAAAGGCTTCTTTTTTAGGCTAAGCCTTTATGACTCATAAATGCCGGCGTCTTACGCGAAAAAGGGCGGTACCAGTAAAAGTGCAGAAAGGCGGTCCCCGGTTATGCGCCAGTATCATGCGTATTGGTATGCGCTATTAATAGGGGCGAAGCATCTTAAACGCGCAATGTCCCTCCGTCGATTAATCGCCGCACTGGGTCCACAGCAGATATCGAAACCGAGGCTTCCGTAAATAAAAAAAGTTAACGAACGGTTGTTAACAAGAACAAACAAAATAAAAGAATACAACAACGGAAAAGCAGTGACATTCAACCACCGAACAATTAAAGTACATTACAAAACAAAAGGTTAACAAGACCCAAACAATAGGCGGTTAACGAAAACAAAGTAGAAAGTCGCGATTCATGATTTGCATGCACATTGCACCATCCCATAATCAGCATTTATTTCATAATATACGCGTGGATTTCCATCGTAAAGATGGCAATTACGTCCACTCGAAGCAGTGTCCTACTGCAAGGAGCAAAACACGCATTTCTAAACTTGCCGCGTGGCCAATACCTTCTGGCCCCTCGTTGGCAAGACGTATCATGCATTAGCTATAGAAAGGTTCATAAAAAGGGGTAAGTGCCGGAATGGCACTCTGGCACGTCTGGTGCTAGCGACCAGGATGTTTTCCTTGCGGGAAAACAGTCAGTGGCCGAAATGAAATATTATTAGTATTATTATTTTCATTATATCAACCTTTTATTATTATTATTATTATTATTATTATTATTATTATTATTATTATTATTATTATTATTATTATTATTATTATTATTATTATTATTATTATTATTATTAAATATAGTAGTATAATAGTAGTAGTAGTTTGTTGTTGACATCGAAGGTAATCTTACACTACTGCACTCGCCACGGTCTGGTGGTTGTTTTGCCTGTGAAGCGTGCACCACTGCAACTGCATCCTTATTGCGGCAAAGCCAACCTGCTGTTTAGTTATTGTGATATTGTTTGGAGATGTTGAATTAGTCCGAATAGGCAGTTAATTTGCCTAAAAATTATTCTTCAATAATTGTCTTAGGTTTCATTTACTTCATTTACAAAATTTATTTGCTTCTTGTACTAATGAATCCTATTGTGAATTTATTATGAAGAAAATTCATAATACTTGCAGGAGTCATGTGAACTTTTTTACAACACACGTATATGTAAACCTGCGAGATCCTTGTACAACCTCCTACGCTTGAATATCGACACTGAGGTCCACTTGTATTTGTTTATTAACTCGTTAATGTACACCCGTAGGCAAAGTAAGTCGGGATGTGCGAGGTGCGACCAACAGATAAAACCGCGTCGCTGCGTCGTGTAAGGTTGAGCGTGTGTTGAGAAGACATCTCAGTGCGCATGCGCGTGCTTTCACGCCTGCGGCCATGTTTTTTCACTTGCCGCCAGCGTACCAGCTACAAGTAGCACTTTCTTCTTTCAGTCCGTCACGTCCTTCCATTCGACAGGGCTATGGTTGGCGTGAATGATACGTTGCTCGCTTTACTCGATAAGGATAACTCTGTCGCAGTGATGAAGCAGTTCTCATAGTCATCATCAGTGGCTTTCTGGGCGTCTTATATCTGGTGAAAAGGTAGCGTGAGGTCTGAAAATATGAACGAAACCACCGCAACCTTGGAGGTGTAGAGCTGAAAAGAATAATCTTCAGATTACTTTCATAAGGTAAGAAGGTCTGGCAGGTGGCTTCTATGTCCAAGAGAGATGAAGCAAGGGGCGTATCGTTCACCACCAGCACGCAACGTCGAATTGAGCATGCAACCTATTGAACGACAAAAGCAACCCATATTACAAGACACTGCATGTGATCAGCTAGCCTTTAACAAGCAAATAATAAAACATGCCTGCGAGTGCGAAAGGATGTGCACGCGCACTGCGATATGTCTATGTCGACATAAACGCCCAGCTAAAGACGGTGTGGCGATGCAGTTTCATTTGACTGCAGTCACCAGCCACGTGTCCCAATTTTTTCGCCGATGGGTTTACGGTTGGCATGCAAGGTTTAGAGACTACTAAGTTTAAGGTAACTCTAAACCTATGAACAATTTTAGATGGTGCTCAGTCAAACTGTGCTCAGCATGTTTTTAACACCCTGGAAAACATAATTGAAGGCTGCCTCTCAAAGCAACAGGAATATTTCGTTTTTCCTGATAATTCGTGGTCTCTGAAACTTTTGATGGCTGTACGTTTGTTTGCTTCTCCATGTGTGTCCCTGCTAACTTACACAGATTAATGCAGCCAATCCGACTCAATTTGGGAGTCAAGGTCATTCGAAGCAGCAGGTAAGTTGTGCCCTATATAACATTTTTTTATTCCTTTTAGCCAAGCGTCGCGAGTTGGATAGACACTTTTGGGCATATTGAGTAGTTGCGCGTATGACATGATAGGCCCGTTGCATTAAATTTTTAGTAACACATGCTCTGGCGCTGCCGCGCGTTATGCAGTTATGAATATATTTTTGTGTATTTTGAGTATTTGCATGTATGACGTAGGCACGCCCGAAGCATGAAATGTTTTAGTAACACATGCTCTAGTGGTGCTGCACGTTATGCTGTGGAGAAGTCATCACACCGCCCAAATGGGAGGGTGCTATTAACAGCTCCAGACTCGAACTACAGTTATGGGCAGTCAATGGGTCCCGCGACACCACTCTCTCTGTTTCGACCCGCGGGAGTGGCCCGCAAAGTGCTAAAGCGTGTTCTCAAGTGCCTAATAAAGTTAATTCCTTCATCAATCTATCCAATCATCCAAAAGAAACCCCTTGATGAGAGCTTCAACTATCTGAGCAATGTGCCTATTGGAAGAAGCGACCCACTGGAGGTGGAAGGTGCTCATAGGACCCTATAAGTCTATTGCCCTTTAGGCTCATAGGACCAGCATTTGAACCTACGACTGAGAAGTCATAGGTTCAATTTTAGGCGGTGTAGTTAATTATTTTTTCTGTTCCTACGATTTTTTTCACCGACAACGTGGCCTGTGCCTGCATCATTTGCAATTCAAGCTCCACGCTGCAATCATGCAAAGTCTTTTCGAAGTTTGCTTTCGCCATTTTCAGTTTGGTACAAACTGTAAATATTCAGATGATGATGACTTTGGTATATTCGCACCAGCCCCCATAGGGAGATCGGCCAAGAGTCGGGTACTGCCCGTAAACGCATTCCTTGAGCCGTGGTATGTGAGTATGAGCCACACGTGACTGACAGAAAGGGCTTCATGACGAACGCAAGCAGTATCTCACGCTATTCATGTAATTATCTTTTCTGCAATCATATTCGCCATACACTAATTCTCTTCCATGCATATTTTAGTGCATGCGAAGTACAGGTATGACCACGAGAGCGCCCAGAAGGAAGCGGCTAAAGATAGATAGATAGATAGATAGAAGATAGATAGATAGATAGATAGATAGATAGATAGATAGATAGATAGTAGATATAATAGATAGATAGATAGATAGATAGATAGATAGATAGATAGATAGATGGATAGATATAGAGTAGATAGATAGATAGATAGATAGATAGATAGATAGATAGATAGATAGATAGATAGTAGATAGATAGATAGATAGATAGATAGATAGATAGATAGATAGATAGATAGATAGATAGATAGATAGATAGATAGATAGATAGATAGATAGATAGATAGATAGATAGATAGATAGATAGATAGATAGATAGATAGATAGATAGATAGATAGATAGATAGATAGATAGATAGATAGATAGATAGATAGATAGATAGATAGATAGATAGATAGATAGATAGATAGATAGATAGATAGATAGATAGATAGATAGATAGATAGATAGATAGATAGATAGATAGATAGATAGATAGATAGATCCTCGCTTTCTCCCATTTTTCCTATCAAAAAAGCGTGCACTTTCTTGCTATATTTACCAGAGGTAACTCTGGCGCCGGTATAACTTCAGCCCCCATAAGAATGATAGGTAGTACACATATTTGCCATATATTTGTGCTTGAACTGTTCGAACGCACTTGTGGCTTTGTTTCTTGTTGTGTTGTCGTTGAATGGATGAATTGTTTCCAACTCCGTCAGTCGATTTGGATCGGTGGGCCTAAAGAGGCAAAGGTGAGGAGGAGGAACGTTTGAACGCTTCCTGAACTTCGTCTTGCAAAAAAGCAGATGCAGGCCACATAGAGCCAAGTGTACCAAAAAGAATGAAAATTGGACACATCCTTTTACTACCTACCAATCCTATCTAGGATGAAGCGCCATGCGTCACAGCTCCCATAGACGCTAGTGCCAGTGTTTCCTCTGGCGTATTGATAAAAGTATCTCTACATCTGGCCCTATATTGTGTCTTTTAAGAAGGCATAGTTCTCTAAATACAATGTGGCATTATTTACCTGAAAGTCGCATTTTTAAAGTTTTATCTCTTAGTCGTATAACCATTGCTCGCTTAGTTTATTTTGAATGGGATTCTACCCATTCTGCTAAAAAGTGAGGTTTCACTTTTTCCTATCTAAATTCCGTCTTTACTTCAGGAAGTTGAAATCCACTTATATTTACCCCAGTCACGCACTTCCGTGAATGAAGCGCGGTAATTATCTAATGGCGCAAAGTTAAATCCATGGGACGCTTCTTGTATATTAATCCCACATTTCCGCACATGGTTCTTCATTATTGAAACGATTACTCCATGATCTCGCATACCCTACTACCTATAGTGTGTCCGAACGACGTTATGCAAACACCTGACAAGCTAATTCGGATGAAAAGGAAAACACGTTTCACAGTAAACGCCGACACATCCAGCTTTCGAGTATACGGCACGTGCAAGGTATTCTTCATTGGTAAACAATTCAATTCGCGAAAGTTGAAGGTACGCAGGACTATAGGGTGATTAGCATGAAGCGCCCATTGGCTGGCGTGCTTTAAGCTCATCCTAATTCTTTGTTTTGTGGGGTGCTAATCTTCACTAAAAGCTGACGCCGACAAAGTAGGTCTTTGATTATGCGTATACGTGCCAGACCTACGTAATCGTGGACCAAAAATCCATTTCATTGAAAGTTTAGAGAGTGAAGAAGGAGGGCAATTAGTACAAAGCACAGATTAATCAACTCTACACTAATCCCAATCCTTTTTTTTTGGATTGCTACTAATCTTTAGTCCTCCATTATCTAACTTTGATGATGCCACGAGGGCACGCGACAGCTCGTATAAGTAGTTAGAGCACCGGACTTGTTTGCGAATTTCTGACATGATTTCTAAAATTAAACCGAAGCTGATATATTGCACGAAAAGCGAGCCATTTGTGGTGCTTTGAAGAAAGAGTAAACAGAAAGTTTAGTAAGGCGATCCCTTGATGAACAGCACCAAACAACCGGTATCGGTTTCGTGCAAGATCTAAATCTTCACGAAGAACTTAAACTGCAAGTGTTATGAGAGGGCTTAATTGTGACTATATGAAACGTAGAAGCAAAAGCTTTTATTGAGATAGTTGAGAAAGTTACAGGTCATATTAGGAGGATGACACTTGATATTTTTTTTTCTTTTGCGTTGTACGCAAGCAAAGGAAGTCAATACTCTTCCGGGATTTTTTTCTGACACTTTCATTCTAAACAACCAGTTTGGTCATATACATCGTCATTGTAAAAGCACAGAAGGTTATAGTGCAGGGTAATGCGTAACTATGAAATCAGCGACTATCAAAAGGGTCGCACTAACCTGATCACTTTCACAACCGACACCGTATTCATGTCGCGCCACATTCTTCACAAACAAGAAAACGCTACTAATCCTATTAGCCTGCTATCACTTGTAATTCAATTACATACACACACTTACACATGCACAAACACTGATTCACCCGTACGTACGCACGCACGCACGCACATGCACACACATATACACGCACAAACATACACACACACACACACACACACACACACACACACACACATTAATCTAGCTGTGCCTCTAGAGAAAAGATTGGGTGCATATGGCGCATTGGCACTTATACATAGCTTACGCCTACATTACACATATGTATATAAACAGGATCATAACCAAAGGAAGAGCGTATATTTATATATAATGAAAAGTGCAAGTCTAGATGTCTACAAAAGCAACACATAAGAGTATGTTACACGCGCAGGATAACGGTGGTTACCACCAACGACCGTTAACCCCGTAAAACCGTGGTTAGCGTCAACCAGGATTAGCTGGTGTTACATAGCACAAAAGCGTTCTCGGTTAAGGCGGCTAAACCATCCTTAATGCACGCCGCCATTTCCTCGGTTCACCGCTAAACCGAGGTTGCCAAGCTCGATTTTTTACAACCACTGTTAGTGGCGTAACCATGGTATCATGTACCTGTAACATGCGCGAACCGCGGTTGAGGCTGCCTTTGTTTAAAGGGTATAAGTCCCCTGTGGAAACGTCCCAGAAAATAATCTTCCTACTTTTATACTTGCGTCATTACTCATTGCGTATATTTGAAGGGGCCAGTATTAAAGCTCCATGTAACGGTGGCCTGCTCTAATGGAACTATTTGTGTAAAATAGTAGACTTGCACGGACAGGACCCCGGTTCCAACCCCGTTTTATCCTGGGCATTATTTTTCGTTCCTCGCGATAGCAGTTACAAACTCGGGCGGCGATGGCGGCAGCGCACATCTAAGATACCCTCGAGTAAATTCATAAAGCTTTCTCTGTAACGCACAGCTATACAGGCATTATGTCGGCATGAAACCTGCCATAATATGCGTTATACAGCGTGGCAGACGATTTAAATAACAACCAGGCGTCACACACTGCCGGTTACGTAACTGGGCGTTACGAAATAGGAATATTATAACGAGTTGGTCTTCGTACGCTTCATGTCTATTACAAAAGGCTCAGACAAAGTCTTTCAGACATCAGTCACCGCATTAGCAAATTGCACAGAAGGCTTTGCAATTGCACTTCTCCGCATAATTACAAATAGTGGCATAGTGTGGTGCTTCCCGATTTGACAAGATTATAATTTGTAGCGTAATAATCACTTCACAATCGCCGTTGTATTATGGGCCCGAGAGATTCAATGATGGTGCTCAGAAATGCCACTTTTCTAGCTTTCGCTGTGACAGTGATGCGCTGTCCACTGCAGGCCTATTGTTTTTTTTTCCTTCATTCAGCTTTTTTTGCCGCTCTTTCGTGCAATTGATTGATTGATTGATTGATTGATATGTGGGGTTTAACGTCCCAAAACCCCTATATGATTATGAGAGACGCCGTAGTGGAGGGCTCCGGAAATTTAGACCACCTGGGGTTCTTCAACGTGCACCCAAATCTGAGCACACGGGCCTACAACATTTCCGCCTCCATCGGAAATGCAGCCGCCGCAGCCGGGATTTGAACCCGCGCCCTGCGGGTCAGCAGCCGAGTACCTTAGCCACTAGACCACCGTGGCGGGGCGCTCTTTCGTGCAAGTTTAGAAGTTTGTGTGCATGAAAATGAATGAATCAATATTAGGCTTGTCTATAGAAATCGCTGCTTTTTGTGGCCAGACACCTTGTGTAGCAGTGGCCCGAGACTACACCGCAACAAAAGATGTTTTCAAGATGCTTATCATACGAAAGAAATCGGTTTCCTAAAAAAACTGGAGATTTATCAATGAGGCGCTGAGATAAGCAATACATACTCGCGTGAGCCGCAATTATCATCGCCAATTATCGATCGCATGTGCACTGCACCTCTGTAAAGTCTTGCTTGTCTCACCGGTTTCGATGTTGTTGTTTTTTTTTCTTTTAGTCCAGCCGTAGCGTTTATCGAGTCATAGCTTTTGCTGTTTTGTTAAGTGTTAAAAGTTTGATGTATAGTTCCTCCTGTATTTTTTTCCGCTTATCTCTGTATCTTCTGTGTCCTTCCTTTTTCCGTAATTTGTCATTCTTTTACCGCATGATCAGGCGTGTGCCGGATCCTTCTTCTCTGTTTGTTGATTTGTCTCTTTATTTTTGTTTCTCTCTGTTTCTATTTTATCTCCTCTTTCATCGCTTTCTCTTTCGAATGTTCTTTCATTATCTCTTTCTATTTTCGAATTTCTTTCTATATCTCTTTTTCTCATTAACTCGAGGTGATTCTTATTTACCTCCTCCTCACCATCACATTTTTGCTCCTCGTCTTTATTTCTCTTTCTGGCCCACTTGCTGCACTGCGCTGTACAAGGATATGCTATGATCTGTTGGCTTGACGATGTGGTGAATTGGCGGGAATGCACGCCCTTGGATCACAAGCACTTTAGTTCAAATGCTGTGTCTTGAATAAATATTTAGAGCAAAGGTCTCTGGTGGCTCATGAAAACGTAATCGATGAACACAAGAAATAAAATGAAAAAAGTACAGAGGAATAAATGGGATTTGAACTTGAGACTTCTGCAGGATGTCGAGTATTTTGCCAATAACTGACGTTGGTGACAGAGACTCATTTTTAATAAGACCCTATACAGACGTAGGCAAGTTAGAGTAACATGAAAGAGGAGCAGAACACCCACTAGTCATTACGCGATGCTAATTGCACAACGAGTGTTCTGTCAGATGATTCTTATTCATTGCAAAGTGTTCATCCATAACTCTTCATCCTCATCAACTGCATGCAACATCAACAGAGTGCACTTAATACCTTACGGATGTCTCCCAGCGGGCACCTTGCTTATCCGCTCAGAGAATAACTATGGCGTAAACAGTGCTATCCTACTTAACAAAAATTGTGATTGGTGGGGCCATTGACACCCTGCGAAAAGACGAAGCTACAAACCCAGATGACCTTGTCCCAACATCAAACTGCGCTCGCAATTCGCATTTGGAAATATCGTAACCTTCGGTGAACTCTTTCGCCGAGAATTTGTTCACTATGTTTTCGTGTCTCTGAAGCTCGTTATCTTCTCTATCACAGTAGCCGTATTTCGCGAAGTGGACATCGGTGCACGTTTTCTGGGAAGAATAAGATTCAAGAGCACACACGATGGTTCATAAAGATGGTTTCTGACAGTTTCCGGACTGAAGCTGGTTTCCCACGGACGAATTACGGTGAGCTTAAAGAGCTGCCCCGTTAACAAAGCCACAGCACATTAACAACGCAGACGAGAAGGAACGCCCCCACCGCAGTTATGGCACAATTTTTATTTCGATATCGTGCACTCAGAAACCTGCAAAACCGTTCGAACCCCACATGTTGGTCCGAACCCTGTTCGCTCATGATGGCACCCCCAATATGGCCATCACTCCTGCGCTTATGATGTCTGGTTGTGCGAAGCCCTTAGCGCCTCTCCACCCATTACGAAAGACCAGCAATCCCCACGGTCAACTTCAGGACGTCCAGAGGGCCCCCGGCAGAGGCGTGGGCAGACCTTTTTTTTCGACCGGGGGGGGGGGGGGCGGTGAGGTTCATTTCGATATCGAATTGGGGCCGGGCAAGCAAATGTTTTCGAGGGTAATTTTAAGTCCTGTATGACATGACGAAATAAAATTTGGGTGGAAACATGAACTCAGCACCCCCCCCCTCCCCCTGGCTACGGCAAGGGCTCGCGACATCATGGCCAGTCTTCGACTGCCAGTCACAATCTGAGCGCAGCCACCAACCAGGTTTGGGAATGTAAGAAAGTTGCCCTAATAATGCGCTAGAGGGAAATGTGGCACTGATGTAAATGCGAGCAGCACCTCATAGCAGCTCAGCCAGAACGGGAGTGACCATTAGCACATGGATCTCTCTAAGCTTTGTTCTTTCGGCTCAGCCCAGCTCCATGGCCCCTGCAGGTGCTTTGTCCCAAGACGACGTTTAGTAGTTTCATCTCAACACCACGACCTTTAATTATGCTTACTAGTACAAATCGGACCGCAATGTTCGCAATGAATCTTTTTATTTTTTGAAACGAATGCCACAACATAATAATAAACAAAGCCACTAGTTGGTGCGAAGCCGCAAGCACGAAAGATAGGCAAATCCACGTGCTACCCTATCTACCTATGGAGGCTGAACGATACACTGTGCCACTGTTTCCTTTAGTAAATATTGTAGAAACATTAGGGTTGGAAGGAGGGCTCTGCTTTCCTTAGATCTCAGTTCCTTAATATGTGTTCTAGTCATGTCATGGGCACTGTTTTTTATTCACAGGGTGAGACCAATGAGCCCTCATTTTCAATATCCCTAAGTATACCTTGGACACAAACTGTTTTTTGCTTGTTAGTCTACCAACTTTCTATTTTTGAACACTTTTTTCGTCAATACTTTATCTTCCCCAGTACCTCCATTGCGTTAGAAAACCACCTGTGCGCAAGTTCCTCACTCTGCGTAAGTTTAAGTTAAAAACTACCTTAGCTTTTCCACTTCCAGAACTACACCTCTCTACAGTCGTTACGTAAAGTACTTAACAATGGTACTTCAAAAAATTATCGGGTAGTTTCACATTCCAAAACTACGATAGAGGTATGGAAGACGCCGTATAGTGGACGGATTTGGAATATAGACCTATCTGGTGTTCTTGAACATGCTATGAGATCTCGCAGTAAACGACAATATAGCGTTTCGCCTACATCGCAACGTGATCGTCATGTTTGGGACAGAACCCGCTACTTTAGGGTAATAATCTAAGAACTTCAAGCACAACTCAACCACGTGGGTATAACGGCGGTATTTAGCTACAGCCTAAGAGTACATTATTTAACTGCAACCTACGTATACAGCTACGAGCGAGATCAAGCCAAAAAATATGTACTTAGAAAGGGTAGGCATAGGTTTCAAAACTTCAGGCTTTGCATTCAGCGCACTATATCTCACTATACCTTTTAACTAAAGTAATTAACTGTGTGTTAACTGCTGTTTTTGTTAACTACTATATGTTGTTAACTACTATATTTAACTGCAACCCGAGTATTTAGCTGGATGAGATTGTTCGGATCAATTACAGAGATAAATGAGACAACTATAAGCAGTCGAACCAGCCCACGACGTGGCGTATAGACAACCTATCTGTCCGGACGTGGGAGCAGCCATCTATGTGCTAGTTCACGCCCCGACAGACCTAAATAATTTTTTTCTGTACCGTACCCTGACAGAGGTGGAAGAAGCTTCAAAGCCGACATACTCGTCCACATTTTCAGAATGCCAAGCAGACTAATTAGACCTCCAGAGGTAATGAATTCAATATTTTTTTAAAAACGCGTAATTAGTGCACAGGCGTACGAGCTTTTGTCGCCCGATTCAGTAGCCGCGCAGCCTAATTGGTCCATCAATTATTGCAGTAGGGATCCTCTTTCAAACTTCAAGGCTCGTCAAAGCTTAAACCAGCACCTTTGAATCTACAGTCACTAATTGCTGCTATAGGCTAACCTTCCTTGCGTTTCACGAATTCATATGCAGGCATCTTAGGGAGTATGAAAATATGCTCCCAGAAACTTCGAAATGGTTCACCAAGACTAACGTCAAGGGACTTCCGAACTCCGTAGTATTTTTTTGCGACAGCATAGTGCCTCCCCTTCTGCATGAGTGGAGACTAATCAGTGGCGTACGAAGAAAGCACACGAATAGAGTAAGTGCTTTCTTGGCATTCACTTACACTGAACACGAAATTTGCTACGGGAATGTTGCTTAATTCTATATATACACCTAGTACATAGCATGCGCAATCCCTCTTCACAGTTGAGTAAGCTGTCCGACTCGGTAGAATACTGGTCACGGTGCTGGCGCTGCCGACCCTAACGTAGCAGGTTTGATCCGGATAGCAGGTTGAGTAGGGTGATTGTCATGCCTTTAGCCCCAACATCCTTTTGTTTCTTGGACAAGAAAACAATAAAATGTTTTTAATTGAAGTTTAAATTTGAAATCGAAAAATTGAATTCATGGTCGTTGCGGTCGCATTCCGATCGAGGCGAAGTTCTAGAGACCTGCGTACTGCGTGTTATCGGTGCACGTTGAAGAACACACTATGGTCTAAATTTTGAGCCGTCTACTCAGGCATGCCTCATAATCCTATCATAGTTCCGGGGCATAAAACTTCAGATATCAATAATATTTGAGAAAGCCGTAGGGTAGAAACGAGAAACATATATTTTCTAGAACTTTTGCGGTCTGACTAGATGAATGCCATTCAATAAGTTTGTCTCAATAGGCAAATCTAATTAGGCTCCTAAATCTCAAATGACCATGCACACGCATGATAATTGTCTTTCTGACTTTATTCGTGGTCATATTTTGAAACGTTTTATTATACGATGGCTTCAAAGTAATTTGTATCCCGCAGCATCAGTACAATAATTGTGCATTCGCACAAACCCCTTCGTCTGCCTATGCCAGGAGTAAATCAAGAAGTTTGAATAATCAAAGATTTGGTTTCGGTATTTTTTTCTTTTTTTCTTTGCGCCCAGAGGCCTACCTTCACGCGAGTTTGACTTAAGTGTCTAAATTCGCAGCTCCATTGTGACTTTTAAATGTCGCGGACGTTTTCCATGTTCCTAACTTCATCAGTTAACAGTCTAGCATTTGCAAAATTAATCAGTACACTGCACTATACGAAAGCACACCATATCATACCATACCCTGCCTTAGTTGCATATTCGTAGCCACTGTACCATCGTATCATACCACATACATGAATGACTCCATACATAAATAGCAGCACCATATAGTGAAAAGAAGAACAATACAAATATATGATCACGATGTAAATATATGAAAGCTTTTTTATGCAGGCAGGATATATTTTGTACCCCAGTAGTAGTTAGACCTTCATTACGGGAGTTTTTATGAACGTGCTATCTTGACAGGAACAAAATTACTTCGTTTTACTTGGGTAGGCGGACTGCACCACAAGCCAGAATCAACGCTGAGCGTACCCTAATGTGCCCTAAAGGCCTAGTCTAATGGGCTCGCAGTTTCCCGCTCACATATAGAACAAGGGCCAAATTGAGCCTCTTGTTCGCATTCATATCTTCACCTTTTAAGTGTATTTCAGGACGGGCGCTCTCAATAATTACTGGCTACTCACTGTATCATAAGAGCATCACCCACAAAGATGAACGCACTCGAAGATGGCACGCGCGTTGCACCTAGCAAACGCACCGCCCCGTCCCGTATCTACGCATTCTTCTCCAAACAACGGATCCTTCGGCAAACATTATCTCTCTTGAAGAGTTCATGTACGTACGTACATACAGAAAGGCTGAACAACGTGCCCGCTGCCGAATGCCGTCGCTGGACATGAGCACCTAATGACGCTTGAGGACCGTCCAGATACGTCGTGATCCTCGTAAGCCGTCGCGATAAGCACGGTAATGGAAGCGCATGCATTAACATGTAAACACACTTATTCACTCTGGCTTCGCCGCGTAAACACACTGTCTATTTCGAGTTTTGTTTTGCCGGCATGCGTGGATGTATTTCGCGATAGCATCTCAGTAGCTCTCGCGAAGCAGTTATGAGTCTTCCGCGTCTAGGGTACTTTTTATATCATACCGTCGTTTCTACAACGTACCATTGACGAGCTTTATCATCGCTTATCATGCATTAAGTTGTTCTTTTGTTGTTGTTGTTGTTGTTGTTGTTGTTGTTGTTGTTGTTGTTGTTGTTGTTGTTGTTGTTGTTGTTGTTGTTGTTGTTGTTGTTGTTGTTGTTGTTGTTGTTGTTGTTGTTGTTGTTGTTGTTGTTGTTGTTGTTGTTGTTGTCGTCGTCGTCGTCGTCGTCGTCGTCGTCGTCGTCGTCGTCGTCGTCGTCGTCGTCGTCGTCGTCGTCGTTGTCGTCGTCGTCATCGTCGTCGTCGTCGTGGTCGTCATGTTGTTACGACGGGGAACAAAGAAATGACGAAATGTAGGCTTGCACCACAAATTAGTATGGAAATATTTCATGTTGTATTCTGAAAAGTCGAAAAGTTCATTGCTGCATCAGTATTCAGTAGCAAGAACACAGAAATCTTGTTGTCACGGCATCAGTTTGTGTTGTTCTCACGGCGAGATTTATTGTTGTTTTTAACTCGGTTAAGTATTCGCATCTAGGTTGCGCTAAGATCTATCCCTTACAGTGGCTGCGACGTTGGCTCCAGTGACATGCCATGTCCAGCGATGATTATCATCACCTAAAGCCTGCTCAAACCCAGTTATTTTTATGCTGTTTATTTTAGTGGATGATATAAGGAATAATGCACGCGCACTTAGTTACACGCACTTTTTGTGAAAACTTGTCCTTGTAAGCTTTTAGTCTTTCAAAGTTTTTAAATACTTTTCTGCTATTTTTAATGTATCTATTTATGTACAGTTAGTGTACACACCATGACCCCATAGTGAAAAATGTAGCAAGGACTTTCGATTAATTATTAATATGTTGTAAGTTGAGGTGTGGAAGAATAATGAGTGTTGGCTTGAAACTAACGAACAAACGCAACAGTTTAAAAAAATGTTAATTAAATGAAGCACAATTGGTAACAGGAAATGTTGCACGATACATGTGTAGAAATAAATGGAGTAGATATATAATAATGGTCAAATGTTATTTTACGAACGAAGAAACTGAAAAAATTAAGTGCGCTAGCCCAAAATATATTCATGAGCACTTCTTAAGTATGGAACAATATGGTGAACAAGGTAAACTTAAAATTATATTTATTGAAATATATTTTGTTAATTGGCGCCCAGGATACGTATTTCAGAGTATCTCAGTGTAAGGACAACACCGCTTTGAACCAATATACGAACAGGAAACATCTACGCATCGGAACTTTTTTTGCTTGCAAATTTTTGTTACAACAAAAATCATCTTGAATTCTTGCGCGTACTTCAATATTTCAGACCCAAAGAAAAACAAAAAACAAAGAGACCAAGAGTACTCATTTAAGAAGACGTAAATATTTTATCAGCGACAGTGAATTGTCGATCGGCTTTTTCCATCACGTTCATTTTATCAATATAGAAGAAAAATGGTCTTGCTTTTTCTTACATTCCGTCAATTTATCAACAAGATGAATCAAATATGAGCTTTAAAAATTCGACCACAGACAAGCGCAAACCTAATGCATTTGATTGAACCATACTGTCCCGAACAACATTACCTGAAAACGGTATAGATTTCACCGTGGCACATAAATCTTGTCGGGCAGGCTATTATGCACAACTTTATGGCTTCTAATGTTCTTCGGGCAGTACATCTTCAACATCCTCTCAAACATTTTGTCTGAACGCTATGCTAAATCTACTTGTGAGCCCCCGTGGGAAACTCTCAGTCAATGCTGCTTTCTTATTCTAAAGGAAAATAGTTGTTCATTTTTAACGAATGTTTTGTCATTCTCCTTGATGTATCCTAGCATCTCGGGGAAGACTCATGAGAAGAATTGAGGTTATAAAAACACCTTGGCCAACAATATCTACAAAAGCTACTAATTGTGAGGTGTCTCTCTCACATGTTTTCTGCCTTTCTCACACGTTTTCTTCTCCATCTTTGGCTCCTAGCCTCTTACTTTTACTCTTTAATATTTGATTCTTGCTGCCTCCTATCTTTGCTTCCTGTTTTATTTACGCTGTGCAATCACGTCCAGTATTAAACCATGAACTCGACCGAAGCCTACACTTTATCATTAATTTTTGCTTTTTTTCCCATATAGTTCCTTGTGCTGGTTTTTACGCGGCTTCCTTAATCATCTGGTGATCGTATTATGTCATGCAGTTTCTGTTTAGATATTCCTGTGGCGTGTTGTGCTCTCAATTTTGTGCTGATTAGGGGACATCTATTTTTTTCAAGCCTAACCCAAAGTTCTTCAGCTGCAGCTTAGTGAAAGATATTGCCACCACAATGCCTTGACAGAGACCCATAATGATGTGGTGCAGCAACTTTTGTCATATATATGAGCCCTCCTATACAGCAATGAGTGATTTCTTGCACGTCTTTAGAGAGTCAATACGTAGCGAAAAAAATTAAGGAATGCAACGGCAGCATGCTGCAATAAGCCATCACTCCAATTCGTCGCACGCTTCAGCAATCAGTCTATGGCAATATCCTCTACAAAGTAAACACGTTCAAATACTTATTCATTGTTCATGTATTAAATTAGCTCCATTTCCTACTAAAACAGTTAAACATATGAACAATTAAGGGTGAGTAATATGTGAGAATTGCGTATCTTTATCGCATTGCTTTTCCAAGTCATAATGCTAATGTAAGCGGTGTACCACGCAAACTTGCTGACAAAAATTTATTACATCGCGGCAGGCACAGCGTTAAAGATCTCATGAACTCTCAAATAAATCAGTCTCTAAGACATGTAGGGGTCATTGTCAACATCTTCAATTTTTCTTCCAAGGAAGAGGTTATAAAACTAAAGCTTTCATTTTTGGCATGTCATGTGAGCTACCGGCTTTATTGATCAATCCATTCATATTGTTCGAACTAACAATGGGAGCTGCAAGCTAGCCAAACCACTTCAGTGTCACGAGTCACGAACAGCTATGCCCACTGGATACATAATGACTAATTCCACGAGAGACTGCTTAAATGCGCATGCAACAAGTGCCATTGCAAATCTTATACACATAAACGAAGAGTAAATGCCTCAAGAGCAAGCCTTAACGCCATAGAAAACATTTCATTATAGCGATTGTGTGAACAGGAACAAGCCGGTTGATTTCATTCCCAGGAATCGGGGGCATCTAAACGTGGTTCCATCTCTCGGCTTCAGGAACGGGGGCCTGCCATAACTGAATGGGAAATAGGTGAGAAAAATCATATCTCTTGAAAAGAGCTAGATATCAAAAATGGCTCCGTTTTATATGTAGAAGAGACCCCCTAGTACATTTTGGTGAAATCACAGCATCGCATGACAAAGTGTGTAGCTTCACAGGACAATAGGCAATATGCGAAATTAACAGCGCCATCTACTGAACGCAGCAGGTACCATATCCGCCATTTTGATGCTGGCGAGGCTTGACCACTACGCGCGAACGACCCACATGCGAACGTACGCGTTTCAACGCTTCGACTGTCGCAGTCAGATTTTTTTGGTGGCGAAATGCCATTACACTGCTGTGTACCGCTGTGCAAGCAGCGCGCAGTCACAGACAGCGATGGGAGCAAGGTATGTGGCATGAATTACGATTTTGCAGCGATCATTTAAACGCAAAACAGGGTATGGCGTGCACGAGCTTTATGGGCACAGTCTAGGATGCATGTATCTCCGCGGTGCGCGGGCTGCACGAGAGCAATGCAGGACAAACCATTTTTCTGTGTTACGCGGACAGGCCGTGTTTTTATAGGTTTGTCAGCTTTGCGGCTAGGTGTTTTCACTACGTCGGGCCTCTACACAACAGTGGTGCTCTTCGATTTACCGTCTCGAACTCGCTGAGAAGCTGTGCGGCAAAATGACTTCGGGGAAGCGTCGGACTACCCGCGGACTATCCGCGGTGAGTCTGAGATGGTAAATCGAAGAGCCCCGGTGATTTTTTGCAGTCGAATCGAGAGTCCGCCACTGCTGATGCGGTCACTAGTGTGACATAACCGAACTGTTAGGACGGGCTGTTTTGTGACGAGATTACATCATGTAGGTAGACGACGTAGAAATGTTATTTTTGAAGGTGATTGCGCGCAGAGACGTGCAAAGCTACCGCTATTCCGACTAACATGCCGTACACGCATCCTAGAAAGGCAGCTCGGTTGCTTGTCCGCGTTCAAGCTCCGTTGTGTCCGCAAGTACGGTCACCGCGCAGCAATAAAACAGTCATTTGTAAGATAAGGGCTATGCCCACTTTAAAACAGAAAAGTATCTGCTCAGGCACTTGACTTCAATTCCCCGAACGTGCGCGGACGCAACTTTTCCATTGGGGCCTCTCTCATTAATTTTCCTTTACCAACGAAATAAAATCGAAAAGATAGCGGGGCGCACTGCCGTAGGTTTCGAAAACTGGCACCATGAGTATCGCCAGGGCTTGACTGAATGATGTTCTGCATGAGTTCAGAGCGCGGCAATCCTATTTATTCGTAAGACGGGATTCATTCTCTGCATTTTAGTCTCTTTGGCTCAGTTGCGTTGCCGCTGTTTTTTTTGTGTGTGTTGCAACTCACCTCACTTCAAAAATGTTTCATGTTGCATTATAAAACATAGAGCTGTGGAGACAGCCATAACTTAGTTGTATGGGATTCAGCATTTTGGCTGCCTTACACTCGCAGCTCCTAGAAACCTTTGAAGCTTAGATATAAAAAATAGCTGATTTAAATTCTCCGGAGTGTCCGCAAGTGACTAATGCCTCTTAAGGCTTGCTGTGAAGGGCCATATCTAGGAAAGGCTGCTATGAAATGGGAGTGTGCACAGAAAAAACTGAGGGGGAGGGGGTCAAATTAGAAGTGCATCATTAGTCCTGCAATGCACATATAAGTGTGGCCTCTATTTCCTGTGAGATGAACTTGTGATAGTGCCTGTGTTTGTATACAACAATCGTTTAAACAGCTAAGAGAAACCTAGCTCATGACGTCGCACTGAATGTTTTTGTTTGCTTATATCTTGTAGGTATCCTTCTACCGCTTTCCGAAAGATGCAATGGCATACAAGTGGCAAGATGTGGCAAGATTTCTATACAGCTTGTCCACATCACATGTTGGGGCACTGGGAAACGTCTTGCTGTGGCCATCGCAGTAGCTCAGCGCAGTGAAGCAAGTGTTCAGGAGTCGTACGGCCGTACTAGCGAACTCGTTGCCGTCGACCGCTCGCCCACATTAAAATGGCAGCGGGGTCAAAATGCACAGTGTTGCCAGAGCACAAAGCAATTTCGCATATGGTCCATTGAACGCCGCCCATAACAACACATTGGATCCGTTGTTAAATATTGAACGCTGTGGAAAGCCACGCAGCTGGTAGTGCAGCACTAACTTTTCCAGCGTCTTCAAATAAGCTTCTGCTGTATAAAACCGAGTGTTGATTTTGATACCTAGCTGTTTTCGTCAGATAGCTTCTTTATTCGCCTATATCCCATTCAGTTACGGCAAGCTACCGCTGCAGCCGACAGTAGGTGGCGCTCCGTCCGCATCTCTTAAATCCTGGTCATGGAGGCATCCACCCTTGTACAGTCAACCTCTATAATCGTTGTAGGCGGAAACGCAGAAGAATATTTTAAAGTATTATCCTGACCACAACGACACGTCCGAGTAACCCTGAAGACCTTTTTAAGACGAACGCATCATACCCTTGCTAGACAAGCCACTTAAACCGATGTTAACGCAACCGTGGTTACGTGTAACCGTGGTTTGCGTATGTTACACGGCACGTGAAATCGTGCCTATGCAAATAACTACGGTTGTAGGAAACCGAGCTCGGCAACCTCGGTTTGGTGGTGAACCAAGTAAACTGTGGCGTCCGTGGAGGATGGGTTAGCCACTTTAACCGAAGACGCTTTTGCGCAGGGTAACATCGGCGAACCGTGGTTGGCACTTGTCGTGGTTCCACACGGTTAATCGTGGTTGGTCGTGAGCGAGGTTCAACTTACCTGTGCAGCAAAGGTACTATATGCCTCATGAAACGCCGATATCAGTGTGCGTCCCGCGTCAGTGGTGTCAACGTCAGTAATTCAAAAATGCTGACGTCAAATATTTACAGCACCATGTGACGTGATCAAGTGAAGTCATTATGTCGTGATTTTAAATGTGACGTCACCATGTCGTGACGTAACATGGCGTCGTGATTACGTCAGCATCACGACACCGCAGATTCTAAATATCTGTGACATCCTCGTAACATCATTTCGAGACACATGATGACGTCATCGCACTACATCATTGCCTGGTTAAAGGTGGGTGGTTTCCGGAGGCAGTGTAAAACAAGGTGAGGTGCAGAAAGCAATGAGATTCCTAAAATTAGGTGAAGGGGATTCTGGTGATATGACCGTTCACCCTCCATGGGATTTATGGGTCGTGCACACCATGGCCAAGTCTTCGCACTTGTGGCCTTCCAACGCAATTGTGGCTTTGTTTATTCCTGTATTTTAGTTTTGTCTCTAATAAAGGAACGCACCGCTGTGAATTTCTTGACCCGATTTTAATGAATAAGCCTAAAAGGTTGAGATGGTTAAGTGCAAACCACTGAACATTTGCTGAGTTTTGTCTCGTGGCAAAGCGTTTTCAGGCCACGCAATACTAAATCAAGCCAAAGCAACGAAGATTCGGCAAATTATGTACCAACCATCATTCCCAGCCGAGAGAATTGTCGGCGTTGCCGTTTTGCCTTTCGTGGGTGAGCGCGCTTGCGCTATCGTTTTCCTTCATGGTATAAGGATAATGTGTTGTTTGTTTGTTTGTTTGTTTGTTTGTTTGTCTGTTTGTTTGTTTGTTTGTTTGTTTGTTTGTTTGTTTGTTTGTTTGTCTGTCTGTTTGTTTGTTTGTTTGTTTCGTTCTTTGTTTGTCTGTTTGTCTGTTTGTTTGTTTGTTTGTTTGTTTGTTTGTTTGTTTGTTTGTTTGTTTGTTTGTCTGTCTGTCTGTTTGTCTGTTTGTCTGTTTGTCTGTTTCTTTGTTTGTTTGTCTGTCTGTTTGTCTGTTTGTCTGTCTGTTTGTTTGTTTGTTTGTTTGTTTGTTTGTTTGTTTGTTTGTTTGTTTGTTTGTTTGTTTGTTTGTTTGTTTGTTTGTTTGTTTGTTTGTTTGTTTGTTTGTTTGTTTGTTTGTTTGTTTGTTTGTTTGTAGCCTCTAATTCATGGCTCATACCAACTCTGGGGGATCGGCCAAGAAAACATATAGTCTCATATGGATGATAACTACACTATCGCTTACAGCAAAAAAGAAAAAAAAGTTGTAGAATGAAGAGAGCATTTTAAAAAAAGAAAACAAAGATTCAGAGAGACAGAAAAAAATCAACAAGAAAATAGGCACTAATAACTATATTTTGATTGTGGGAGCCGACCAGACAGCTGGTTTCGTCAAACCCGATTAATTTGGTATGTCGCGGATTTTAACACATTTCGCAATTTTCTTTGGAACCGCTATTTTTTCAGTATTTGTTAACGTGGGCTTTATGTTGAAAAACATTTAGAGTCTTGAATGAAATTACACACCGCATCGAATGCATCCCTGTGGCAGTTTTCCAAAACAGAGGCACCAAAATTTAGAGAATTTTCTGCGGTTAAACTTAAACCTAGCTTCACAAATGGAATAGCTAGAAGTATATTCCTAATTATTGCATAGTTCCGACATGAGCCAAAAAATGTTCAATAGTTTCTGATTCTCCTGAAACGCACTTATTCTTCATCGTCGTCAGCATCTTCGTCATCATGATGACCCACGGTGTGTATCTTGCATTCGCGGTGCCATGATGGGAGAATTGTGTAATCCGGAACACGCTTATTTTCATCATCTTCAGGGTCATCGTCATCGACGGACAACACACAACAAACAATAGAATGGATAAGCTTAAACTTTAAAGTTATTCATCCCTAAAGCTCGGTAAGTTCACAGCTCCTTATACCTAGTGACCAAAACATTTCTTTGCAAAGAAATAAACAAATTTGAACAAGAGCATACAAGCTAAATAATTTTTAAGCAGAATATTGGTGTCTAAATAAATAAACAAATAAACTTCAATAAATAAAAGCTTCTAAAAATTTAGGACAGACGTGTTTCTAAATAAATGCTATGCAGGTCATCATACACAAACAAAAACGCATATTTATTCACTATGTAGTAAGCAACATGTAATTTAGTCGGATAATCTGATAATGCGTTATTTATTAACATTCTCTTTCTTTGTTTTTTCGAAATGTCCGTACTGACCAAAAATCTTTCAAATTTATGAAGAAGACGTGTTTTGACATTTCATACATTGCTTCCTATACTCTCTACTGCATACTTCGCAAAAAGTGACAGCACAAAGGCACCGGGGACTTCCCACTGCTTTATGCACAATTGGCAGGAATGCAGAAACGAATGCCTTTAGGTAAAAAAACACAAGAAACGGGAGATAATTTTTTCCTTCCTTCTATTCAACGCTCCATAGTAAACTATGGTGAACAAGTAAAAAAAACTCTGTTATAGTAACAGGTCTGAAGGTCTATTACATCCAAGTGATACCTTCAGATATATAGAACAGATGGTTACTACTCAGGTGATCGGCTGTTAAATTTTACTCCGCAACTACTTTCTTATCCTCAGTCCTCACATTCAAAGGTTAATATTTTGAGTAATTTTATGCCAGTGCTGTTTCTTCCTGTTACAATATATATTGTAGACAGATTTCTATTCCGTTTTATCCATCTAGCAAGGACATTTCGTTGTGTGGGACCAATATACCATCGGTGCAAGAAAATTGAATTTGTCTTTGGTGGCGAAACATGGCGATTGTTGCCTGCTTGTTGCTTTTGTCCACTATATAACAAATATTTCAAATCAAGCCCGCAGCTTATTTCGATTGTGATTGCCAGGTAGGTATTTTGGAAAACCCAATGCTTCGCCCTTTACATCTGAAAACAACAAGCACAACAGCGAGAACTGCAACAACAGCAACCATTACGGGTGCCTGCTTCTGGTTCTATCCTTGGTACAACAACTATTTTCGAACAAGGCAGGATATGGGTTAAATTCTGAATCCCACTTAGGTATTTCTAAAAAAGCAACGCTTTGCCTTTGCATCGAACAAAAACTGCAACAACAACGACAAAAATAATGAAAACAAAATATAAGTGCCAAGATGGGAATGCCGAGAACACTTAGAGCTGTTTCCCAAAATTGACCCCTGTGGTTTTCGCAAAGGCCGCTCGCATTTTTGCTCCAAACAACATCAGAATCTAATTTCTTTTCAATTTAAATTCACCTTCGATAGATGTGAGCTACAATGATTGGCCACAGATTCTGCAGTAACACCTCCGGGCCCCAGGAAATTCAATCCAGGCTTCCGCAAAATTCCATCTGCAATCACCTCCTATTATAAGGTAGGAGAGAATCAAACGCGCAGGTACAGTAAAATGAAGGAATACTGAGCAAGCCACCACAAGCTTATCTGCGAAACTGCAGGCGGCAGCATTGTCTGTTATCACATGACCATTCTTCGACTATAAAAATCAAAACACTGAAATTACATCTTCTGTAGCATCGTAAGATAGTTGGTGTCGACAGTCCTCAAGTAGTGACAAGATTGCTTTCTTTTTTATGAAGGAAAAGGGGAGTGATAACCTCTCGTTGAGATTATTATTAAATTGAGGCAAGTAATTATTTGGCGCAGACCACTGGGAATACTTGAAAGCCATAAAAAGAAAAGATGTCAGCCAAACGCGCAAGTATATAGTGTTCGAGGCATTCAACGCGAGCACTACATCTGTTGACCAGAAATGTTTGCATAATATAACATAATCTCTTACCAGGCGCCTCTTATGCACCAGTAGAATTCAAAGACCATCTTATGTGCATATGCAGCTCCTTACCTGCAATGAATGTAGATAGTACAGTTCAGAAGATGAAACTTCACCTTCCGTAAAAGTAAATATGTGAGATCAAGCATGCGCATTAACTCGACAACTTTTCGTTTGTATCAAGCTTGCGTCTTTGGGTTAGTCTGGCTTATTTATCATTTTCAAGAACTTAAAGTAAGCTTTTCTTTAAGGTTTGTGGTTCACAATATTGAGGTTTAACGTACCGAAACCGCCACATGGTTATGAAGGACGCCGTTGTGGAAGGCACTGGAAATTTTGGCCATCTGGTGTTGTTATTTAACATGCACTCACATCTCACAGTGAAGAGACCTCTACCCGTTAGCCCTCGCCGAAATGCGACCTCCACGGCTGAGTTTCAACCTGTTACGATCGGGTCAGCACCCAAGCACTTTAAACACTGATCTACCGTAGAGGACTAGTTTTGGGTTCAACGAGATACTTTATAAACTATGAATAGTTGTAATTGAAATACAACGTCTGCAAAAGAACTAAAAGGCCTAATTAGGTGGCGAAACCAAGCATATCATAACTTGGTAAGGGCACAGCTAAACCCTTCATGATTTTTTTCGGTTTTGAATGTGCATGTATATATACATATGCACTCATATATAGACACTCATGAACATGCATTAACACGGCTGTCGCACTACGTACTGTTGATGGCGATGGGACCTAATCAGGATCGCATTTCTCGACAGTGATTGGCTCCCTTCAGAAGCTTGCGTTAAAGAGTCAATCGGGTTGGTCAAATTCAAACTCAGACACGTCTAATCACGATCAAAAGTACCCACGTGACACCGGTATAATGTATGTCAATCACCACTCTCACCCCACAAAAAAAAAAAAAACTTGCCGCACCACTGGTGCACAAGTTGCGTACATACAAAAAAATAAACTCCAGCCCTGCACACAACACGTACAGCACAATTAGAGCAAAAGCTAGAAGAGCGGCCTTTCAGATTTTTATGTAAACATTCTTTGGGATGCCACCAGCACACTGCTACATACCCACTACGCCATAAAAAAATAATAAATTTGGTGTAGTTGGCCAGCATTCACTATGCTATCCTTCGTCATTCTTTGTAAAATGGGGGTATCCGCTACACACTTGTTAGTAACTTTGTGCAATTTTTTTAACAGTGGCTGACGACAATGAAGAAATATAACTGAAGTGGGTATGCGCCACAGTTATTACGTGATGAACACGTTTTCTAATGGTTTGAAACATTGGACGACCCACTTACTAAGCGATTTGCAGTGTGTGACGCATGGCTGTTCTTTTGATGTTCTAAGACGCTTTATTACTCATGTTACCGCGATTCCTTTCCCGACATCAGATTTACCTAGGGCCAGTTTAGAAATGAGTTTCAAGAGTTTCAAGGACTGGCGTGGTTCTGTGGCAGAATACAGGCCTGGCACGCACTGAACTCTGGTTAAAATCCTATTTTGTTATTGGTGTTTTTTATATAGGAAGTTTTTTTTTTTTTCGTTCAATACTGGTCACGGACACCAGCGGCGGCGGCGGACAACTGCGGCACCGCACGTGACTCGTGTTCTGCTCTCATAACAGCTTGTGATGTAAAAAGATGCAAATGAAATAAATTATCATTTCCGTGTGCGAGTGAGTATCGAACCAGGGCCGTTTAAGTGGCATCGGGCGTTGTATTACTCCAGCATGCATTTTTCTGGAAATACAGTGAAAATAACTTATTCTGCTTTGTTATTCGGTGAAAATAACATTTGAGCGTTACGAACACACGTGTCCTGCATTCCTGCTTCACAAAATACAGCACGCAATATGGGAATAATGTTGTGGCGTACAAGCGTATATTGCCATCGGGTGTCAGAATAAGGGATCATAATAAATACCTTGTGGTATTATGCCAGCCACTCATTACAAAAGGCACACACGTTACTGGACGTATCTTCTTAAGACCACGTTGAGAGTGTATAACAAGCTTGAAAACATTGCACGTGCATAATTACTGATGGTTGAAACCATGCTACCCTTTACACAAAATGCACCCACATGTGACAGCTTCACTGACATAAACCACTTTAAACATTATGAATTACACTGTAATAATCCACAAGTTATACTTATCGAGTAACAGCCTCCAATACCAAATATGCACAAAGTTGTTCAAGTACTCACTAGAGACAGAATAACGCTGTCGCGTTCGACACTTAAAGGCGACGCGTAAGGATACCTTAAGTTTTTTAAAGCAGAATTGATCATATGGAATACTAGGTAACAAGAATGTTCAATTAACTGGTAGCTTTGTGCTGGTGGTCTCTCTCTTGCCTACATTGCACATAAATGGCAAGCGAAAGCTGCTTCGCCAGAGGAGGAAGCTGTGTCGCACAGGTATGTCCGAAAATGATTCGGTGGGCATGAAACATTAGTTTGGCGCAGTGAAGAGGAACATTTTTTCTTCGACTTGCAACAGTCCTAGAAGACAGCTTCCATAACGGGGCCTACTCGAAAGTTTCCCTCCAACCGAACCTCCATTTCCCTCAATGGTCGCATCTGCAGCGCGAGCAAGCTATGCCGTGCCACGGATGGGGATGAGGCCGGCAAACACCGGAAGCCGGACGAAGCGAGCCAACTTCCGGCGTTCCGTCATTTCCTATATCTCCGACCCTGTCCTACGAGCCGTGAGCTGACCCGCTGTAGAAACTGCTCCAAGAAACGGGAACTGATTGGGCAGATAGACTCAAGAGATCCCCATTCCAGATCGTCCTAGAGCGCCGGTATTTCCTTCGGTCATTTGTTCTGATAAGCAATTCGTTACGGAGGTTAATTACATTTACCATGCAACAGCTCTTTTGTACTCAGTGCAATTAAATGCGGCACTTGCAATCTGTACCTTGTCGCAGTTGCTAGGAAGTAACAGCGCACAGACACAGGGAAAAGCAAAGATAGTAGATGCTACTGGCTCTGACTACGAACTAGTCCTTTATTGGCTTTCCTTGTGCACGTCGCTGCAATGTTCGTACTGTGTTCACTATGTTTCTTTGACCGGGTTTCCTTGCATTGTTACCTCGCAACAAGTAGGACAATGAATCAAGTAGTCGAAAAAAAAGGAAATGGAGCATAATTTTGCTGCGAATACAGAATCTCTGTAGCGACTCACGCTTGATACCATCCCCAGTGTCACGCGCCATACTTAATAGGCAGCATTTGTGAACAAAAATGTTTGGAGGACTCTTAAGCCAGAGCTGTAAATGACAAGTGATTTGATAAATCCTGAGTTATATAATATCTACTAAATTCGAATTGGCGCTAGCCGCTGGCGTAAATATACAACTGCAAACAGCACGGTCAGTTTTTAGCTCGACGTTCGTTAAATAAACGCGTACAAAAAAGAAGCTTGGCAAAATAATGAAACTATTCACTGAGGTGTCTGTCGATATAAAACATGGAAAAGAAAACACTGCAGCACTTGAGGTTGCGCCCCTAATGGTGTACTTTACGCTGCTGCCCCACTCCACTACATCGCCTCTAACTGCCGTACGTGAAAAGGTGCTTGTCAAAGCGTGTGTATGGAAATTGGAACCCTGTACTGTTCAACGCTCTGTGGTACCTTCAGTCATCAAGCATTTTCTGCCCCTGTTATTCCGAGGCTTAGTTTTGACGAAGTGGCCACAAATATTTCTACATCACTCCAAAGAACTTCAGACAGCAGCAAACTAACTGTAAGATTGCAGTGGCTGCAGTCATTGTAGCGGGTAATGAAATAACTGGCCGACCTGCAGTTTGTCCTGAGTTGGTGAGAGTGTCTGCTGCACAAATAGTTCGGCTATATTTTTACCTATTGCACCTACTCTATAGGTAACGCCTTTTAGGCCTCAAGGATGCTACCACACTCAAATGTCGCGTCAGTGCTATTTTGTAACCTAAGCATCACCGTTTCTACTTCGAAGTGTTGAAATCAACACCAATACCTATGTACCTTCTCTGAACAGCACACTGGGATGGTTCAATAA
Organism: Rhipicephalus microplus; assembly: GCF_013339725.1. NCBI lineage: Eukaryota > Metazoa > Arthropoda > Arachnida > Ixodida > Ixodidae > Rhipicephalus > Rhipicephalus microplus. The sequence continues at coordinate 174,695,694 of NC_051167.1, forward strand.
TAATGTGGAGCCGAATTTGCCACAGTTTTAATGTTCTTGTAGTTTAGCCATACAACTGCCTGTGAAGTTCTAACTTTATTTTTTCGTGTAATATTGGCTACATCCTTTAACAACCTATTCACTCATCGCTTGCACATTTCAAGTGAACGCTTCTTTAATCATGTCTAGTTCTTCGTCACTACCGTACTAAGGCTTCATTTTTTTTCTACATGGTATTCACAAGCTTTAGTTGAATATTTGTACAAGCTACTTTCTTATAATATGCGTGTACTGAGTGCTATCATTCCATGTCTAAGAACACCAGGTGGCTGGAAATGTCCGGAGCCCTCCTCTGCGGCGTTTCTCGTAATCATATAACGGTCTGCTGGCATGTGAGAAACTACAAATATTCAATATCATTCTACTCATTCATCCCTACACAATCTATTTCCCCTTCCAAGCACAGACTATAGCCCGCCATCGGTCTTTGGCTAGCCGCTAAGACTTGCTTTCACCTTCTCCTCCCTCTCTCTCTCTTGTAGACAAAAATCACCGTGTATCTGCGAGCTTTACTGCAAATGTCATCAAAATATGATAGTCTTGTGTGTGGAGGTGCTGCGTAAGATATTGACCCCATCTGGCTGTAATCATCGGAAACAAAACTATATGTAGAAGGCACAGCCACTGGTAGATGAGATCACCATATCGTCTTAGCGAAGCATAGGAAACATCCGCTTTTTCGCCCACAGCGTGGCACTGTCAGCGAAGTGTAAGAAGCACAAAGGTCTTTATAATTACGTATCAATGCATTTTCTAGTTGAAGAATGCACAGCCATATACACACGTGTTAATGTCGCGCCTCAGGTATGAGAAATATCTGCTTTTCGGTCGACGATGTTCAAAAGTATGAATGCAGTCGCCTGGACAAGACGGCTGGGCGTTGAGGAAGTGGTTAAATTTTGACCGGGTTGATGAATCGTTTCGATTAACAGACAGACAAACAGGAATACAGATAGATAGACCCAAATTGCTGCGTTGAAGTACCCCGAGAAATGGTTATGTGCGGTATAATGCCCCAAAACCATCATATTAATATGAGAGATGCCGTAGTGGAGGACTCCGGAAATTTCAACCACCTGCGGTTCTTTAACTTGCACCCAAATCTGAGCCCACGGGCCTACAGAATTTCCGCCTCCATCGAAAACGCAGCCGCTGCAACCTGGATTAGATCCCGCGACCTGCAGGTCAGCAGGGGAGTACCTTAGCCGCTAGACCACCGCGGCGGGGTGACCCCGAAAAAGGCCATTGCCTTTAAATACCAAGGACCCGTTATGCATTCACTTAAGGTAACTTGAAGAGAAAAGCCGTCTTACTTTACTTCTTCTCATTCGTTGCGTTTAGTTTCCGCCCCCCCCCCTTCGAAAACTTCCCAGGCCATGCGTGTTTGGGCTATACTTTCTAGATCGGATGCATTTCTAAGAATTCTGCCTATTAGCTAACTTTCCATCAGCCCCCATGATAGGCTCATCTTATATCAATGAAAGATCATTTAATGACATGATCATACTACTTAACGTTGTGACGTCATATTGACATCACAGCGAGGAGTACGATGTCACAAATATTGATGGTTTGTGAAGTCATCACACGATTATTTATAGTCTCATTCGACTTCACATCCCGAGCAGTTCATTTTCAAGTTAAATATATTTGCAGCTATCACTTATATTTTGTAGCTATGTATTAACTACAGCAATACCTGGTGCAAGTGCTGGAAGTTTGTTGTTATTCCTCAGTATTTGCCGGCATTCGGTGCAGACTATGATCAACGTGGTTAACTTTCTATAGGACTGCGCAGGAATAAACAGCGCCCGTCCAGCGCATTCTGACAAAACGCATTAGCGTGATGGACATCTCTCAGCGGTTCGGCGAAAGATGGGCGGGCAGGGAGTGCTACTAGTTGAGTCCTATAGTAAAACAAGCAATAAAAAAAGAGAAGATTGACCACGAGCTCGAAAGATCATAAGGTATGAATGGCATCATCATAGCGGATAAATTGAGCCGCAGCACACGGGCACTCTGACAACCGCAAAGGGCAGAATGACAAGTATGAGCAGCTGGAAAGCAGCAACAACAGGATAGTACTAGTAGAAAAGAGCACTGTGATTCAACTGATTGCAAAGCTGAGTATCCAAGTTGTTTCCGACGCTTGTGGCTCACTTCCCTGATTCCGGGGTTGCTAAGTCTATATCCGTCTGTATATCCGACTGTAGCGGAAACGAAGATAAGATACTTATAAACCCCTGTCTTCGTTTTAGTCCATCCAAGCGACATGATACGGTGGCCAGAAGTTAGTGACGTACTAAACTGCGTACATAAACCTTTCCTTGATAAGCGGCCTACGTATATTTGTAGTCATGTACGGAACATATCATCGATCGAAAGAAAATTTGATGCAGTGGAAGCGTCGTCTTTAGGAATGCAATGAAAACCCATTTATTGGCGACGTTTCGGGGGGTGATCTCCTGTCATCAGAATTTATGCACCTTCAACAAAGCGCCTAATAAAGGCATATCGCTTCCTTAAAATGTTGAACAATACGTTTTTATTATGAAGTTTAACACAACGCCTTCGATTTGCTATTACTCGTATCACTTAAATCACTCCAATCAAAGAATTGGCCCACAGACAGACAGACAGACAGACAGACAGACAGACAGACAGACAGACAGACAGAAAGACAGATAGATAGATAGATAGATAGATAGATAGATAGATAGATAGATAGATAGATAGATAGATAGATAGATAGATAGATAGATAGATAGATAGATAGATAGATAGATAGATAGATAGATAGATAGACAGACAGACAGACAGACAGACAGACAGACAGACAGACAGACAGACAGACAGACAGACAGACAGACAGACAGACAGACAGACAGACAAGATAGATAGATAGATAGATAGATAGATAGATAGATAGATAGATAGATAGATAGATAGATAGATAGATAGATAGATAGATAGATAGATAGATAGATAGATAGATAGATAGATAGATAGATAGATAGATAGATAGATAGATAGATAGATAGATAGATAGATAGATAGATAGATAGATAGATAGATAGATAGATAGATAGATAGATAGATAGATAGATAGATAGATAGATAGATAGATAGATAGATAGATAGATAGATAGATAGATAGATAGATAGATAGATAGATAGATAGATAGATAGATAGATAGATAGATAGATAGATAGATAGATAGATAGATAGATAGATAGATAGATAGATAGATAGATAGATAGATAGATAGATAGATAGATAGATAGATAGATAGATAGATAGATTTCTCCCACAGGTATTCCCCCTAACAGGTCCGCACAATACAAGTGCAAAAAAAGGCCATCGTGGCTTCGAGTGTAGTTGCAAAAGCCAACTTTTCGACACTTGAGCTTCTATTCACATAGCGACCCTGATAATCGTTTACTGCCACGATGTTTGCTATTCAACGATTTCTGACCGCCCCACAGGAAGAATGCCTTCGCAGATATGTCACACTTCGTCAACCTACGTTGTGCGAGCCGAAAACCAAAGCACATTTGTCGATTATGTCATATTACCAATGTTTATTCCATGCGATGGTCCACGATACAGGTTCTGTATATCTGACATTCGAAATGGTGTGACCAACCTGCCCTACAACGTCCGGCTAACCGTCTCACTTATTTGGGCTGGCGAATGCAATCTCTGCGGAATAATTCGAGACCTTACCTCATACCCCGGATCAGCACGATTGCGCGCAGTTTTCTGTATACGGAACAATGTGAATGGTTCCATGCAAACGATTACTGCAAACCACGTGATTAAAGCGTTCCTGCGCGTCTATCGAAGGTGGTACATATAAAGGAACGTTAATTAACCAATACTGCATCCACGTACAATTATATTGAGGTTAATTAAAGCCATTTTTGCAGGATAATGCGCCGTTGCATGACCCTACAATACGTGCATACGCCCTTTATTGTGTAAGATCCTTCGAGTTCATAGATTACTAGGCACAGGACCAGGTGGATGTGGAAGGTGTTCAGAAATGTGCGGCCGCATATATTTATAGCTCGGGGCATGTATATTTCCGTCACGTATCACTGACATGCACCACTAAAATCGTTCTCACAGATCTTTGTCACACCCGTATTTCAGAATCTCAGCGAACATTTTCGAAATTTCACAACTTCGCACCAAAAATTGCGAGGCCTATTACGCATTAGCATACAATGGCTCGAAGACTAAAGCCTTATTTTTCTTCATTTGCTTCCGCACTTCACGTAGTTTAGAAGCGTCGCTGAGATCAGTCCAACTCCTACCCGCCGACTCTGTCGAGCGATGACGTAATCTTGCACTGTCACGAAGACGTTATTCTGTATAACAAATTTTTTAGCTATGCCGTCTTGATGACTTCATAAGGTAAGATTTTCGATTATTTTTGCATGTATAATTAATACGCCGATGACGGTTACCTTTCGCACATCATGAAGCTCATAACGACTTAAGGGGATGCTCAAAGTGACCTCTCTATCGAAACGCTGAGATCGACCAAAGTAAATTCAGAGTTTAGGAGCACCTTAGCCTCACAGCTAACGTCGCCTGCGAAAACGCTTCTGGAAATATCGAGTGAAATCCTTGTTCTTCTCAATACCCGAATGACTGACTGAAGATATAGGTACTGCTTCTAACTTGCATAACATTTCATAATGTTTCAAGCGCGTCCTTTCGTAGCCAGATCTAGATGCGTAAACGTTGGTATTCCTATTGACCTCGATTACAGTTCGTGCTTCGTCCATTGAGACAAGAGCTTGTATCTCTTGTAGATGTCGTAAAACCTCATGAAGGTCTTCTAAGTGTCACTTCAAGTAGTCTCAACCAACTACATTGCTTCCAACCTATTTTACCGTATGTAGACTGACGTTTTTCTTCCAATATTTTTTTATTCATTCACGCTACGTTATTCGTACCTCTCTTTGAATTTCGAACAAATCCAGCGAAAACACGGCACAAGACCAAGAAGCTGACGCCAAGAAGCTGGAACTAACTGTGATTATAGTGAAGGGAAGTATTCAGCCAAGAAACTTCATACCGTCTTAAGGGTAACAAGTTATTATGGTTAATTGACTTCTTTGCCAGAAAAGGCAAGCGTGAGTGGAGACAGAAAGTTAGCTGGGCATATTACATTAAAAAGCCTGCAGGTTTAACACGGCAGCAGGAAGCAAATGAGCGGGTTGATTGGCGGAACATGGGAGAGTCCTTTGCCCGGAAGTCAGCGTAATCAAGTTGCTGCTGCTGGTAATGATGATGATGACGTTTTATTCAATCTGGCGAAGACTAGCCCATCAGCCAAAACATTGATGAAACTACATTTCGTACCGCGTACCTTCTCTTCAATCATCCATTACCCGTCTCATCAATCTGCATGCCACGTGGTATATATATATATATATATATATATATATATATATATATATATATATATATATATATATATATATATATATATATATATATATATATATATATATATATATATATATATATATATATATATATATATATAGAACAAGATTAAGAATAGAGTACGGGCAAAACAGAAACTTGTATTTTACCTTATTTTACCTACGTTTGATGATGTTCTTCTTCCGCGTGCTTGAACTTTTATTGACGTGTATGAACTTCCACGTGCATGAACTTCAATTTTTCCTACGTTTAATAAAGGCCGCTCCCCGCTGAAACGTAGGAAAAATGAAAAGTCGTCGTTTTCCCGTCCTCACCTTCATAATATATCACTTGCTCAACAATATATATATATATATATATATATATATATATATATATATAATATATATATATATATATATATATATATATATATATATAATGAGATATAACAGACAGTAATGCCAAGGAATGTACAGGGGAAGTTATTAACATTAATGGAATGTAAATAAGAAGAAAGAAAAGTGGATGAAAAAAGCATCGAACGCGTAATTCGAAGGTCGTAGGTTCGATTCCTGCTTACAGTTGGTAATTTTTTCATCCACTTTTCTTTCTTCTTATTTACATTCCATTAATGTTAATAACTTCCCCTGTACATTCCTTGGCATTACTGTCTGTTATATCTCATTATTATTGTGTTAAAAACACGGAAAAACGAGCCCTTAGGTATACACTTCTTTCCCTTATATATATATATATATATATATATATATATATATATATATATATATATATATATATATATATATATATATATATATATATATATATATATATATATATATATATATATATTAGCAAGGAAGTAAGGAATTCGACTTTAATGTCCCACAGTGTTTTGATATTTTGATATTCATGTTTGTTTTCATTGTAGTTTCATCATTATCTATCTCCGGTTCTTAGGGTCATACTGTGTGCGTGAAGAAGTGCTTTCTGTTCTTTAGTGTTCTATATTTCTATATATGTAATTTTGTTTTTAAATGAGAAGCATTTCTTAGCGAACTTCGGCGATTTTGACCATATCTATCTATCTATCTATCTATCTATCTATCTATCTATCTATCTATCTATCTATCTATCTATATATCTAGCCGCCTACGACATTTAACTCTCCTGGCCGTTTCGATAATGATATCGATACCAAACGTGGTATGGCATAACATGACAGTATAAAGAATACATTTGACTAGTCATGACATGAAAATCATGACATGTATGGCATGATTGTTATGATATACATTTCATGGTCCTGCAGCTCTTGTGGTGGTTTCGTTGACATGGCATTTCGAAAACCGGTATGGTATGATATGATTGCATGGCGAACATAAGCGACAGACCCTAACATGAAAACTATGGCATGCGTGTCATGTAAAAACATGACTACGTTCTACGCTTATGATGCGCTCGCGGCCGTTTCGCTAGCGTCACATATACGAAATTTGGCATTACGGTACGTGAATGGATGACGAATGTATGTGAGTGGTGCAAACATGATAATCATGAGATGCGTGTCATGTAACAACATGACTACATGCCACGCTCATGATGCGCTGGCGGCCATTACGCTAGCTTCACTTATGCTAAATTTAGTATTACGGGACTTGAATGTATGACGAAGGTACGATACTGGTGCAAACATGATAAACATGAGATGCGTGTCTTGTAACAACATGACTACATGCCACGCTCATGATGCGCTCGCGGTTGTTTCGCCAGTTTTACATGTACCGAACTCGGTATTATGCGACGCCAATGGATGACGAAGGTATGTGACTGGTGGAAACATGATAATCATGAGGTGCGTCTTATGTGAGAACATGACTACATGCCACAGTCAAGACGCCAATACATTTCGACGTGACGTGGTGCACGGGCTTGCCGGCATTCATTTCGTCGCGTCACGCCGGCGTTGCCACGCCAGGCGCCGGTCCTGCCTTATACTAGCAGGCTTGCGCCGCGCTGCGTTGCTTTGACGCATGCGCGTTTCAGCGCGTCCAGCGTCCCTCCGTGACGAAAAAAGGGAGACGCAGTGTTGTCTGGGTACTGCATCGTCGCGAAATTCAGCATGTCGCATATCGCGCCGGTTGCCGTCGTGCCGCGCCGACGGACGCTGGTCGCGCCTGGCCTAAAACTATAGAGTGCTAGCTTTTTGCTAACGTAGGGTCGCTGTGCACAGCGTGCACGCGCGTCAACGCTACGTTAGAGTACACTGGGCCCTTCATGATGCGCTCGCGGCCGTTTTGGGGGTATGTCACATCAGCGAATGACGAAATATGTGACTGGTGCAAACAAGAGAATCCTGGCACGCGTGTAGCGTAAGAACGGTGCGTGTCGTGTAAGAACTAAGCTGTTTGACATTATATCTTCTTGTTCTTCGGGTATGTATTTTCTTTCGATGCTCAGTATTTATCTTCTCCTATCCACTCCAGCATGGGCCTTGAAAAGCCTGCAGCATGTTCAAATAAAAAAAAACATGACACCGTACCCAGCTCATAGCGTGCTCGAAGCATTTTCGGTAGCTCCACATATACTAAATTTGGTATCCCGTGGCGTGAATAGACGACAAAGGTAACCGACACATTCAAACATAATAACCGTGACACAAAAGTCATGTACGGCATCATTTACCTTCACCTCATAACATTGCGCTGATTTTAAAGTGACATATCAACATTTCTCGTTCGTGCTTCGCATATCATCGATTCCCACTTAACTATTTTTAACTCTCTTTTTCTCTTTCAACCCCCTATTCCCCAACCCTAGTGTAGGGTAGCATACCAGATACTAGCATCTGGTTAACCTCCCTGCCTTCCTTTATTTCTCGTTTCTCTCTCTCTCCCACTGTACGTGGAATCTGCCATTTTTTGCATGATATCTAACTGTGCCGTCACGAACACTTCACGCCATAAATTGTCTAATCGCTTATATACGTCGTCAACCTGTATTATCCCATCAGAATCGTATTTAGAAGCAAACGCGTGCACATGTACTTGTTACTTAGACTATATATATATATATAGTTATTCGAAGGTCGTAGGTTCGATTCCTGCTCACAGCTGGTAATTTTTTCATCCACTTTTCTTTCTTCTTTCTTCCTATTTACATTCCATTGGTTCTAATAACTTCCCCTGTACATTCCTTGGCATTACTGTCTGTTATATCTCATTAATATTGTGTTAAAACACAGAAATACGAGCCCTTAGGTATACACTTCTCTCCCTTATATATATATACATTACCAGCGATGTCCGAATGAATGTAATCAAGGCAAGGTTCAAATTTCAAGAAAAACTGTATTGTGCTAAGTTACAGGTGAATCGGCCGTGGTTACGTGTACAAGGAAACTGGACTCGGTGCAGAAGCTCGATCGGATACGTCCGACGCCACTCGCGTCTTGGCTCGCTCTCGGCTCGTTCTCCCCTCTCTGGCGATGCGTTGCTATGCGGTCCCGGCTCGAAGGCTCACTTTTTGTTTTTTGAATGTTCGTTGAACCAATGGGCAACCGCGTCGAGTGGACGCGCTCAGAGATCGGAGTCCACGTTAACGCAGTGCAGCGTTTCCCGGGCAAGCACGGAGACGCTGCCGGAGAATGAGACGCTGCCGGAGAATTCAGCTGTGCGAACTCGAGTGCCGCTGAAAATATATATATATATATATATATATATATATATATATATATATATATATATATATATATATATATATATATATATATATATATATATATATATATATATATATATTGTGGGCATTTAGTATACGCATCCTCTTCACCGGTACATTATCATCATTATCATGTGTGGCTCATGCATCCCCATCGTTGTCGCGTAGCATCATCATCTTGGTCCGATCATCTCAGCTGTCGGCTGCCGGTTCTTCGGGCCTAATAAAGGTCTTCCAAACCAAGACTCCATACGTGGTGGAGCGTGCTGTTGGATCCCCCGCCATCCTCTCGACCACTCTACCCCCTGGAGCTACGTTCAGGTCGCCGCTTGGGCCAGGTGTCCGGAAATATGTCGCACCAAGAAGAGGTCGGTGCTGCAGCCGTTCCCACTCCGCCACCGCGTGCCGCGCCTTTTCACGTCATTAACAGCCTCCAGCGTGAGCCCCATCCCTTCGCTGGTATGCGCGGGGAAGATGTGGAGGAATGGCTGGACGATTTCGAACGGGTCGGCGCTGCTAACCGGTGGGATAACACCTACAAACTCGCTTACGTGTCATTCTACCTCACGGGTGTCGCGAAGACGTGGTTCCTCAACCACTTCATGGACATCCCCGACTGGTCAGCCTTCAAAGATCAGCTTCGCCATGTCTTTGGAACACCGGCTGTCCGTTCAGCTCTCGCAAGGAAAGCTCTTGCGACTCGGAAACAGCTCATCGGGGAGTCGTATACATCCTACATCGAGGATGTCCTTTCACTTTGCCGCCGGGTTGACACCCCAATGACAGAGTCAGACAAGGTACGCCAGCTTCTTAAGGGCATTGGACCCGTCGAATTCAATGCCCTTGCAATCCAGAATCCGGCTACCGTTGCTGACGTTGCGACAACCTGTCAGCGCCTCGAAGAACTTGAGTCGATGCGCCTACAACCGGACAGTGACGCGGCCCGTATTACGACTGATCCAAACCTACGAGAAACGATAAGGGTGATAATACGCGAAGAATTAGAATCAATGGGATTCACACTACTATCAGTATCTACCATTCAGCCTTCTTCAACGTCATTGCGGGATGTCATCAGGGAAGAGCTCACGTCCATGACCCACATGGCCAACCTGCAGCCCATTGTCTCTCGTACTCTACCATCGTTCCCGCACACCGCCGCCGCACCACCAGGCACCGTCAGCTCGACGTCCCCGCCACGAACGTACGCGTCGGTTGCTGCCGCACCTCCCACAAGCTTTCCCACGAGCTTTTCATCACCACCGCGTGAACCGTCACCTGTCCCTCTGACTTCTCTCTCTCCTGGTGCAGTTAGCGCAAGCTACTACACTCCTCATCGATCGACTCGGCCTACGTGCTATTATTGCGGCTATCGTGGTCACATTGCACGCTTTTGCCGCAAGCGCCAGCAAGACGACCGCCGAGGGTATGACATACGCGAACGGGACTATACCGCAGGAGCCTTGTACCAGGGTCGCCGTTATTCGTCACCGCCGCGTCGGTCTCCATCTCCGCCAGCATCGGGTGAACTGCGCAGTAGTCACCGATCAACCCGACGCCGTTCACCGTCGCCTTACCGTCGCTCTTCTTCTCCTCTTCAGCCCGCTTCCCTTACTTCTGATCGGCGTCCGGAAAACTAAGCGATGCAGTTTTTGGAGGACAAACTGCATTCCAACACAAGACTCCAATTCCTCCAGCGCGCCCCTACAATATGATTGCGGTCACAGTTGAGGGAGTGGACGTTGATGCTTTGGTGGACACTGGGGCTGCGTTTTCTGTTATTCGTGCTGATTTGTGTGCCCGTCTTCGAAAATTCACGACGCCTTATGATGGACCGACACTGGTTACAGCCCAGGGAAGAATGATTCGCCCTTCCGCTCTCTGTACTGCCCGTGTACTAATCGACGAAATTCTTCATCATATAGAATTTGCTGTGCTATCCCCGTGCTCCCATGAACTCATTTTAGGCTGGGACTTTCTTTCCTCTGCTTCTGCGGCTATTTGCTGTGCACAACGTGTCGTCCATCTTACTGACACGGACCACTTGCTCAACGACGAAACCTACAGGCCACTTCGACTCATCGCTGCAGTAGACATCGAGTTACCACCAAACGAACATCAATTAGTGACAGTTTTGTCCAACGACGTCGACTCTGGTGACATTTTGGTCACTCCGTCACCGTATTGCCTTAATAAAGGCATAGCTCTGGCATCAGGTGTGGCTCGCTTCAACAATGGATCAGCTGTCCTCGCTGCTACGAACACCACACCAGATAAAATTTTACTGCCACGGGGCACTACTGTCGCCTGCGTTGCCGATCTGGAGCCTGTGTGCGTCGTGCCTCTTACCCCTGCCTCCTCTAAAGGCCATCCTGGAGATCATTCTGCTTCCTCGGCCTTTACAGCAGCCATCAACAAGGACTTGACAGACTTGCAGAAGCAGCAGCTGCTTGATTTGTTGCAAAAGCATGCAAACTCTTTTGACGTTCATTCATCCAGCCTGGGTCAGACAACTGCTACAGCACATCGTATTCAGACCGACGGAACATCCATTGTGCATCGTCGTCCGTACCGCGTCTCCCTAGCCGAACGAAAAATCATTGAGGAAAACGTAGACGATATGCTGCAACGGGAGATAATCCGACCCTCAACCAGTCCTTGGTCGTCTCCAGTGGTTTTGGTGCGTAAAAAAGACGGTTCCGTACGATTTTGCGTCGATTACCGAGCACTCAATAAGATCACTAGAAAGGACGTATACCCCATGCCACGCATCGACGACGCCCTAGATTCCTTACAGGGTGCTGAATACTTTTCGAGCCTCGACTTGCGTTCAGGCTATTGGCAAATCCCCATGCACGAAGATGATAAAGAAAAAACTGCGTTTGCAACGCCGGACGGCCTATACGAATTCAATGTTATGCCGTTCGGTCTATGCAATGCGCCCGCAACTTTTGAGCGCATGATTGACACCGTGCTGCGTGGCCTGAAATGGAAGACTTGCCTATGTTACCTCGATGACATTGTTGTCTTTTCATCGACGTTTTCTCAACATCTGCAACGCTTGGACGAGGTCCTGACTTGTCTTGCGGGCGCTGGTCTTCAAATTAACACCAAAAAGTGCCATTTCGCCAGCAGATCTATCAAGGTACTCGGTCATATTGTGAGCAAGGACGGAATTCGCCCAGACCCTGATAAAACTGCTGCAGTCCTTCGCTTCCCTCGCCCTGACAAACCAAAAGATTTGCGAAGTTTCCTTGGTCTCGCCTCTTACTTTCGGCGATTCATACAAAACTTTGCCTCCATAGCCGCACCACTTCATAAGCTACTTGCTTCCGGTATGCCCTTTCAGTGGTCTCAGGAATGTGAATCAGCTTTCGACAGGTTGAAGAGTGCCCTCACGACCGACCCTGTACTTGCTCATTTTCACGATGATGCACCGACCTTCCTGCACACAGACGCTAGCGGCCGCGGTTTAGGAGCCGTGCTGCTGCAACGCGACAACTCTTCGCGAGAGCGAGTCGTTGCATACGCCAGCCGCGTCCTCTCCGCAGCCGAGAGGAACTACACGATCACCGAGCAGGAGTGCCTCGCCATCGTTTGGTCAGTACAGAAATTTCGTCCATACCTGCATGGCCGCCATTTCACCATTGTGACCGACCACCATGCTTTATGTTGGCTTTCGACACTCAAGAACTTGTCGGGACGCCTCGGACGCTGGATTCTACGCCTCCAAGAATATGATTTTGAGATCGTGTACAAGTGTGGCAGGAAGCATAGTGACGCCGATGCTCTTTCTCGCTGCCCACTACCAGCGACTCCACTCGGGGTTTCAGCCGTCAATTTGCACAACACGCCCTCGGAGTCCACGTCTACGGCGGTTTCCTCTCTCGCCTCTATGGACCAGCTGCCTTCGGACGACCCGCACGATTTTCCTTCTCGACAGTTGGCTGACCCATACTGTCGACGTATTATAGACTACCTCACTGGCAGTTCCCGTCCACCTAATGCAAGGCTCCGTCGCCAGCTCTCGCAATTTAAGCTGGACAACTCGGTGCTGTACCGCAAAATTTACCACCCTGACGGTCAGCGCTGGGTTCCCGTTCTACCCCGATCGCTTTGGTCCGAAGTCCTCAGGGCACTTCATGACCATCCGACTGCTGGTCACCTTGGTTACCATAAAACCTACGATCACCTTCGAAGTCGATTTTATTGGCCAGGCATTACCACTAGCGTAGCTCGGTACGTCGGGTCCTGCACTACCTGCCAATGTAGAAAACTACCAACATCTGCTCCCGCCGGTAAACTACAGCCTCTTCCGTGCCCAGCCACACCATTCGAAGTTGTAGGCGTCGATCTTTATGGCCCCCTCCCAGTCAGTGCTGCTGGAAACCGGTGGATAGTAACAGCCATTGATCATTTGACGCGCTACGCCGAGACGGCATCCGTTACTACAGGTTCAGCTTCTGAGATTGCCGATTTCATCCTCCGAGCCATTATACTGCGTCATGGTGCTCCACGTGTGTTGCTCAGTGACCGTGGAAGGGCCTTCCTTTCACAACTAGTGAACGAACTTCTTCAGGCCTCCGGCACAACTCACAAGACTGCCTCTAGTTATCATCCCCAGACTAACGGCCTCACTGAGCGATTCCACCGCACTCTTGCAGACATGATCGCCGCCTATATTCAACCAGACCACAAAAACTGGGACGTTGGTCTCCCATTCGTCACTTTCGCCTACAATACGGCCATTCAGCGAACAACCTGCTACTCGCCATTTTACCTAGTTTATGGACGCTCCCCTACTACTTTCCTGGACGTCTCCTTCTTTACCTGCCAAGTGAATTCATCTCCATCCTCTTCAGAGGAATACGTTTCACGACTCGCACAGTGCCGCCAACGAGCTCTTATAAACACTGAAGCCCGCCAGGAAGACAGAAAGCTAGTTTATGATGAATCGCATCGTGATGTATTCTTCCAACCTGGAGACGAAGTGCTCCTTTTGACGCCTGTTCGCACACCTGGTTTGTGCGACAAATTTCAGCCTCGGTTTATTGGACCGTACACAGTTCTTGAAGAGACTTCACCAGTGAATTATCGCGTGACGCCACTTGTAGCCCCAGCAGATCGCCGTTATCGAACTACAGAGGTCGTCCATGTCTCCCGTATGAAGCCCTTCATGCGACGTTCTTTGTCCCCTTGACTTGCCGCGGCCAGGCTGGCCGCTTTCACGTGGGGGGAATTGATGTGGGCATTTAGTATACGCATCCTCTTCACCGGTACATTATCATCATTATCATGTGTGGCTCATGCATCCCCATCGTTGTCGCGTAGCATCATCATCTTGGTCCGATCATCTCAGCTGTCGGCTGCCGGTTCTTCGGGCCTAATAAAGGTCTTCCAAACCAAGACTCCATAATATATATATATATATATATATATATATATATATATATATATATATATATATATATATATATATATATATATATATATATATATATATATGTGTGTGTGTGTGTGTGTGTGTGTGTGTGTGTATTCGTAAAAAATAGCTCTACCTTCCATATCAGTAAGAGAGATTATATTTATAGCCCTTAACACTAGCCCTTAACATAGCCCTTATCTATAGCCCTTATCTATAGCCCTTAAAAGAAAAAATTGTTTGGTCGTTTGAAAGGTTCTAACCTTTTGCTTCTCCAGGCTTCTACTGTGCGCCGTGGACAGTAAAACGCATAGAAAAATCTTCCCGCGCTCTATTTGCTGTTCAACGATACACCTCGTGCCATTGCATGTTCACCTATCAATAAATTGCGTAGCGAGTCACTGGTGCGACGAAAATAAACTCATGCTGAAGTTCATTTCTGGACGACAATCGCGCTTATATGTCAACGGTCGATGGCAAGCCCACGTCGTTTTTCGCACGACCTCCTCAGATGTTCTACATATTCTCCTAAGGTCAAGACACAGAAATGGAACACGATGTTATTTCCGACAAATCTTTTGAAATTGCAGTGCTTGCGGGCCCTTCTCTTTATTATAAACATTTATAGCTAGCAGTGTTCGGTGGTTTCCTGTAAAACCATGGCACCTGTGAGCGTACAGTCGCGTGCGATTCGGAGGCTCAGGATTGCACGTTCATCGACCAAGCACTAAACAGCGCAACGTCCCAGAACACTCTTTCGAAGAGACGGTAGTATCAGGCAAGCTTCACTCAATCTTCTTCCTGTTCCCTTATAAGCTGCGATCACTCCTATCCGAGTAAGCTGCTCGAACTGAACAGGGCCAATCGCCAGCATTAACATGTCTTTCCCGGTGATTTCGTAATCCCTCCGTGAAACCCATGAAGGAATGCACCTAATCTCAAGGAACGAAAAGCTCAAGACGCACAGAAAGGAGTGTGGTGTTTGTCATAGGGGCGATTGTTGTAGCATGGAAGCAGCCAGCGTGGCAAGTACGAATGCCTAATCTAGATTTCCACGGTTCTTATACGTGTGTTCTGATAGAATGGTTAACGATTTAGAGTACCCGGTACTCAACTACGGGGAACAATGAAGTCGTTCCATAGGCCTCGCGAAACTCGACCATTTAATTACGTGTGTTTAGAAAATTTTTTTAAAGATTTCAAGAGCTGCCCGAGATTCTGACAGTTAAGCCAAAATTCATAAGGGCTATAGCAGCAACAAAGGGAAGTTTATTTTCCGCTAACCAATATACAGGAAATACAAAATATACAGGATAGTATGGCGCGGTTACATTCTGGTTTGTTTGCGCATACCCGTTACAGAGTAATGGCGATGGTATGTACAAACTACATGGCACGTTTAGCCTTTATTACATTGTGCAGGCTCGTGTAGGCGTCGTCATCAGGGTGCACCTCACTCTCGGAAAAAAAAAACCACCGTGAGCTTGTAGTCCTCAGGATTCAAAGGGTGCATTACCCCACTCAGCGCACGCCCTTTGGCTGCGCCCTTTCGTAGACTAGTATCTAGTATCCCAATCAAGGGAGGCAGATTAGTGGGGTGTGATGGGGAGCGCTAACTGCCCATCTCTAACGAGAAAGAACCGCGTATGCCACCGCCGAAGGAATTTTTCCTCCCCATCCGCTTCTAGCTCCTCCGACAGGTGCCGCCACAGGAGCAACCTTATTTGTCGCATAGTGGGGAAGGCTGCCCTTACTGGGGCACTCCTAGCCTCCGCCAGGCATCTTCTCCTCCAGAGCACGAACATCGTCACCGCCACCACCAGTTTGGCGAAAGCGCCTCTGTTCTGCTTGTGTCTTGGTGGGCCTCTTATGCCGAAATTCCTGGCAGCAAGGCGCCAAACTGGTTTCGCTGCGACACACTCGAATAGGGCATGCGATAGCGTTTCTTCTCTGTTGCAGTTTGGACATCGAGCGCTGGGGACTATGCCTAACTGATGTAAGCGCTGTCTTGTAGGCAACACTCCCCACATCCTTCTCCACTCGAAATCTTGGAGTTCCTTCGGAAGGTGTCTGGCCTGTGCCTTCTTCTTCGCCATCACAGCTTCAGCTTTGGTTTTTTCTTCGTCGGACAATTGGCTGACTGCAATCGCCTCCACGATGCGAGCCGGTGCGTCCTTGTCCACGTCACAGTTGGGGGCTTCCTTTGTGATCATCTTCTTGACATTTGCCGTTGCCTTGTAGAATGCAGAGGGCATTTCGGCAAGCGGCCCTGGTAGTCTGCCCGCATCAAAGATGTGTGTATTGGAGCTGCACCAGTACCTCAGGAGACTCTTTCCGACAAACTCCGTTAGACTCGTATAGGGCTCTTACCGTCTTGAGGGCCAGGATTTTGCACGATGTTGCGACGTGGGGCAGACCCAGGCCTCCACTTGTTACGGGAAGTTGTAACAGTGTTCTCCTGACAGGAGCGGGTTTGCCTTCCCAGAGAAAGGCATTAACTATGCTGCTCAACCTCGCGGCAGTCTTGTTCGGGATGACCGCCACTCTGCCCACGTAGCTGGCAAACGCATACACAGTGGTCCTTGCTGTCACCGCCTTTTCGCGCAGCGTGAGGTCCTGCTGCTTGAGGTGCGTTACTGCCCGGTTCGCCCTCTCGATGGCTTTCTGCCATGTTTGCGGGGCAACCCCCTCTCCCGAGAAGTACACTCCGAGCACTTTCACTGCCGACACAACCTCGATGCCTCCGATGGAATCCGTAGGAAAAGAGCCGAAGAGGAGTGCCTTGCACTTATCCTCGTTTAGGGCCGCTCCTGACACTCTGGCATATGTTGCGAAAGTCTTGTGAAACTCTCTTAGGCTTCTCTCATCTCTCAGGAACAAGGACACGTCGTCGGCGTATGCCAGGACCTTCAGCTCTTCCTGTCCCGCCATCGGGAAGCCTCTGATGTTTGTATTCGCGACCAAACAGGTGAGCAGTGGCTCTAGTGTCATTACGAAGAAGGTCGGTCCCAGTGGGCAGCCTTGCCTTATGCCTCTTCCGTACCTGAACCCTGCGGTTACGGTGCCATTGATCACCACCCTGCAGGTCAAGCTGCTATACAGGACGGTAACTAGCCGTACAAACGCCGGTGGGAAGTTAAACTCCCTCATGATGTCCTGCAGGTACTTGTGGCGCACTCTATCAAAGGCTTTGGCCTGATCCAGGGATAAGAAAACGCCGTTGAGCTGTTTCCTGGTGACGTACTCGAATACGTCTCGGGTAGCAGTCAAGTTGGCGAAGATTGACCTGCCCGGGACCGCGCACGCCTGGTACGGAGAAATGATCTGGGGCAGCACTGTCTTCATCCGGTTATTCATTATGGTGGCGACTATCTTGTAATCAGTGTTTAAAAGTGTAATGGGGCGCCAAGACGCAGGTTCTCTCGGCGGGGCTCCGTCCTTGAGTATGAGAACAATCCGCCCTTCAGCAAAGGAGGATGGCTTCGTTTCTGTGTGCAGTATTCCGTTTATCATGGAGAGCAATGCATCACCCAGCACATCCAAAAACTTCACATAGAAAGCCGTTGTTAGGCCGTCGCTGCCTGGGGCTGTGTTGTGGCTCATGCCTGCGATGGCATTCTGAAGCTCTTCCATTGTGACGTCACCGCCTATATCAGCCACTTCGTCTGCCTCCAGTCTTTTTAGGTCCTGGCATATCTTTTTAAGGCTGCCTGCGTCAATTTCTGCGTCAGTGTCGTCATTAGAAGCGCCGTCTGCCTCAAACTGTGCTTTGAAGTGATCTCGGAAGATAGCTTCAACCTCCTTTGGATCCTTGCTTATCATACCATCCGGGCGCGTGGCTTCGGCTATCTGGATCGAACCATTCCCTTGTATAGAGTAAGTATCGCCTATTTTTGTATTGCTCTCTGGGTCAAGCTTACTCGTGGGCCGACATGCTCTTTTCTGTAGCAGTCGGTTGTGCTTCGTGCGTAAGGTTTCTACGTAATCATTCGTGCAGGAGGTCAGTGTGTCCGCACGTTCGATGATCCGGATCCTTCGTAGGACGTCATTTATTGCGGCCGTGTAACGTCTCTGTCTTGCTTTCCCTTCCTCTTGCAGGATGGCTTGCCACATTGTTTTCAAGTCGTCCCATTCTTCAGGACCCACCTCCGACTTGTCGTGCATCACTGAGCAGAGCCGTTCTTCGAGCCTGTCTACGCTATCGTCATCCAGCAGCAGGGTCTGGTCCAGTCTCCAGTTGCGATTACTGGGGCGGGGACCTTCCTGCCCTCTGAGTGTTGCAATTACTGGTAAGTGGTCTGTCTTCTTTTCCAGGTGGTTGGGTAGTTGGGAGATGACGCAGGTTTCCATTTGGGGCACCAAAAATTCCGGAAGGTAGACGCGGTCGATCCTGCTTGCCGTCGTCTTCGTCATGCGTGTGGGCTCGAAATGGTTGTCGTGTATGCGAATCCACGCATCGGTGAGACGGAGATGGCGCAATATTTTAATCAATTCTCTGGCGTGGTACGTGGATCTGCCTTGGCCCGGGCCCCTAATATCCCTGTGGGAATCCACGACGCAGTTGAAGTCTCCCATCAATACGTGTGGGAGCGGCTCGAGCAGTAGTTGGTGCAGTTCTCGATAAAAGCCGTTGTGTCTGAGCGCGTGACTGGACCGTATACATTCACGAAGCGCACTCTCCTTCCATCAATGTATATATCGGCGAAGATCGAGCGGCCGTTTGCTCCAAAAGTGCAGTGCGCGTGCTGGCGGAAGCGCCCCGATACAAAAATGACACCAACTCCGCAGGATCTTGTGTTTGAAAGCGTGAAAAACGCGTCTGTATGGAATTCTCTCCGGAAGTTACAGACATCGAGAGGGGTTCCGAAGTTCGCTTCCTGTATAAACAGGACGTCTACCCCTTCATGTTTGGCGAAGGCTACGACTTCTCTCTGTTTATTCTTATCTCTAAATCCTCTTACGTTCCATGTGGCAATCTTCATAATGTTCATATTCGTGTAGCTAGTTAAAAAGGGGGGTGGCAACATTCGTTGATTTAGCTAACATGAGACGCGACATGAGAAACCACGCTGGGAGCACGGAACGCGACCCGCGTCCGTGCACTCCAGGCGCAAAGGTACGGCAACGCACATCAAAAAAAAAGAAAAAAACCGGACTCGGACGCGTCCGAGACACCCGAGCAAATCCCCCCCCCCCCCCGGCACCGCACGGCGCCGCGACGCCACCGCCTACTCGATTGTTCCACCGCCGTCCGCGGGGGCGTCCCCCTTGGTAACGGCGTTTTTACCCAACCTCGGGGTCTTCGCCTTCGGCGTGGCGTCGCTGTCGCTGCTGCTGACTTCAAGCCCGGTCCGCCGCTGCCTCGCCTCACGAGTGGGGGAACCCTCACGGGAGTCGCGCTGCGGCTCGTCTCCTTGACGACGACGCGAGCGAGACCTCGGCTCGCGGCCCGTGTCGCGACTTGAGGCCCGCGCGCCCGAATCGCGACCAGCCCCGTCTCCGCGGCGACGACGCGAGCGCGAGCGAGATCTCCGCTCGCGGCCAGACGCCGGGTGAACCACGGGCGGGTCCGGTCGCCGGCCCTTGTGGGGCACAACCTGCTTGGGGGAAGGGTCTGATGAAGCGCGGTCAGTTGTCATCAGGCAGGGCGTAGTGCCCGCGGCTCACGATGGGCCTGTCATCCCGGGCCGGGGCTTGCGGAAGCCCTCCCAAATCCTGTGCCGTCACAGGGGCCAGCACGTTGGCCGGCGCGTTGGAGACGGGGTGGCTTGTCTCCTCTTGCTCAGGAGGCGCCGGAGACGCGTCTTCTAAGGAAGCCAAAGGCGGCCAGTCCTCGACGCCCGATGGGCTTGCGGGTGACGTAAGGGACGCTGATCGCGTCGGGCCCGTCTCGGTATCGGTAGTATCTGCGCCAGAACACGCCGACGCCGAAGCAACGGAAACAGACGCTCCGCGCGTCTCTTTCTTGACACATGAAGACGCCGAGCTGCTGCCTGAGCTCGAGTCCGATTCCCCGTCGCGACGCCAAGAGAGGGGTCCCTTTGCGGTCGTGCGGGGCGCGGTCTTAGGCGTGAGGACCTGAAGACGCGAAGAGGTCTCACCCGACCTCAGCGAAGTGGCGCCGGATGACTGGCTAGGTGCTGCGTTGGTGACTGGCAGCGCTGATGAACCGCGGGCAGCGGCCGCGTAGGAACGCCTGCGGAAACACTCGCGCGTCCCGTGACGGCCCCCGCAACACGTGCACTCGGCTGTGCAGCCCTCCGTGTCGTGGCCGAAGACGCCACAACGCTTGCAAAACGCGGCCGTGCACGTGGTCGCCATGTGCCCGACCTCGCCGCAGCGCGCGCACACGCGGCGCATCCCGCGGTACTCAAACATCACTCTGGTGGCCCGCGATGGTGACGAAGTTGGGCACCGGTCGACTGATCTCTATTTTTACAACTCGAACGCCGCTGAGTTTGTTAAACCGCGTTGTTACAGGGGCAAAAGAAATACCCTTAATTTTACCGTACTGTGCAAGGGCGTTGCCAAGCGTCTTGTCAGACATGTACACAGGGTACCGGTAAACGTTTACAAACGTGACCGGTGGCCCGACGGCCTCAACCGGCACGTGCTGGTCGTTCACGCGGAACCTTCCGCAACCATTAACTTCGTAGCCTGGCTAGCGTTCCGGGTGCAAACCAGAAACTTGGCACCACCCATATGCTGCAGCACGTAAACACTGTCATACCCGCGGTCAACTCAATGGCATCAATCAAATTGTCTATGGTTACATCGCCTTCTGGCGCGGTGAACAAGAAACAGTTTTCCCGGGCTGGGAGCTCCGTTGAGGATCGCCATTCTGAAGGACGCTGGTCCCAGGAGGGCGTGACTTGTAGTGACTTGTTACGTGCAGACGGGCTGCACTCTAGTAGAATGTGCCGCTCAGCCGAGGCGAGGACCGCTCAGTAGAGGTAGACGCCGGGAAGACGGCAGGGGGGCTCCGGGCCGGCAGGCGTTGTCCGGGTCCTAGCGGCTGCAGGCATCAGGGGGCACCAAGCGGGAGCCGGGAACCCAGGAGCGGCAGGCGCGCGCAGAACGGAGCGGCGCTGCAGCGGGGCGTCTTCTTCTTCGGTCTTCAGAGGGGCCGGGGGCCGACGTCAGCGTGACGTGACCCCAGGTCTCGCAGAGTGACTCGTACAGAACAGCTACCTCGACACTTTGATCTTAGCCAAAAGGACGAGAGGGGGGGGGGTTAGAAAAAGGGGGTAACGATTTAGAGCACAGGGTACTCTACTATGGGAGAGCTTAAAGCCGTCCCGAGAAAGAAGTACAACTACATGGTGATGCGACTCACGAAGAGCAATCGATAAATCCAATACAGATAGTTCGAAGTGACGACAAGCGCACTTCTGACTTCAATGCGGGGTCGATGCTCACACAATGGTTTCATGGTGCACGCAACTGTACAGGAATGCAGCCCTAAAATGAGTGCCGGTGTCATGCGCATTTGTACCCGCCGTTATCTTATAACTGATGCTCTCTTCGGTAGTGGGCTTGTCTGTGATCACGAGTTTTTGATACGCAATCCGATCTTTTATCCACCACACTCGTCAGCTCCACGTTGCCACATTCTATCGTTACCTGTATTTGAACGCACGACCATCGCAGTTGCCTGTAGCAACTGAAGTGTCATAGCTGCCTAGCACATGGATGAAAGTGCAATTCCCGTCATGTAGGAAGGAATCAGGAGGGTGCCGTACGCAATGAGAAAGAAAGAAACAGACAAACAAACAAACAAACAAACAAAGAAAGAAAGAAAGAAAGAAAGAAAGAAAGAAAGAAAGAAAGAAAGAAAGAAAGAAAGAAAGAAAGAAAGAAAGAAAGAAAGAAAGAAAGAAAGAAAGAAAGAAAGAAAGAAAGAAAGAAAGAAAGAAAGAAAGAAAGAAAGAAAGAAAGAAAGAAAGAAAGAAAGAAAGAAAGAAAGAAAGAGACAACTCAACCGGCTCCGCTACATGGACACCGATGAAACAAAACAGCAAAGATGGTGGCGTTCCTTCCGTCATGAAACGCCTTTCTATATTTTGAAAATTTTCAGATATTCTGTGTCAATGCCCATTGTTGAATATATCCTGACAGGCTTTGAGAGTTAGTGTAAATTTATTTATTCTTGGCCATAACCCCTTATACACAGTGTAGTGGGGAAGAGAGAGAGAGACAATATCTAGTCGGAGCAGCTAGAAGACAACTACGACGAAGAGCTGAGACCATGACAGTGACTTCTCATACCTCTCGTTACACCCCGACGTTACGATCTTTAGTCCTGTCTAAGCTGATTGATTGATTGATTTGTGGGGTTTAACGTCCCAAAACCACCATATGATTATGAGAGACGCCGTAGTGGAGGGCTCCGGAAATTTAGACCACCTGGGGTTCTTTAACGTGCACCGAAATCTGAGCACACGGGCCTACAACATTTCCGTCTCCATCGGAAATGCAGCCGCCGCAGCCGGAATTTGAAGCCGTCTCAGCTGAAGTACTTGAAATTATTATGGGTCCCAGATCGCTGTGGGTCAGCATTAATTGAAATATTGCCTTCCTCGTTGTCAGTGGGAGTCTTGTGTAGTGGAAATATTCAGGATTTGCTGGGATATACCTTTACGCATCCATACGCAAATATGATGATGTTAGCCCTGTGAAACACCACGCAGATTTCTGTGGTGCATTCATCTTTGTTGGGCATACTTTTGCCTTTATCTTTAGTGAACCAGTGGTCACTAGTGGGATATACCCAATGTCTGTGGCGCACACTCGTTCATGGTGCCCGCAAGCGTTACTGCACATTACGGACACAAAAAGCTCGCCAAAGGAGAGCTACGCTGCTAAAAGAAAGTATCACGTCTGCCGCACCCCCGCCACCTACGCCCCCATTTTCCCGAAAGGCAAAAGCGGCTGACATATTTTGTTTTCTTTGTTTTCTTTTTTTTTCAAGTGTCGTCTCATATTAGACTCCCTCATATTGTAAAGCACTGTTTCTATTTGTAGAGGACTTGCTAAAGCGAGCTTCGCAACTATTTTCGAGCACTCTGAAAACAGACGCACCATTTTGGCATGTCGTTTTGTCCCAAGAATAGCCGTCGCCTGCTTTGTGCGCATTACTTTCCTACAAACGCTGCGCGTTCAATAGTGATATATGAAATGCTGGGTGCACGCGGCGATTGCGACATAGCATTACCAATAATGACGAGGACGCACGCGGTATTTTCAAGAAAGAAAGCGCAAGAAAGCAAGACAACTAATATTGTTTGCGGACAAAATACTTCTTAAAAGGAGAAACTGTGTGTAGAGTGCGTGAACTGAAAGGTTGCCATAAAAGGCCCCATTGAACAGTGGCAACGTCTAAATAAAAATGTCACGAAGAAAAATTGTCACAGCTGGCAGCGCAACTTGTGCGTGAACTTTATATTCTACTTGCAAGGCAACCACCAGACTTTTAGCATAAATCTAGGAGTTACATTTCGACAATTACATAGATAAACTCTGGCCTTCTTTTTCTTCTGTTAATCCGTAACATTTGACGTCATGTCACGATATTCATTACGATAGAAATAATATGCACCCACAACACGCCTTTTCACCGTCACCATCAGTGCTTATTCCTATGAGGTTGGATATAAGGTCAAGTGCTGATAAAATCGTCCCATGTGTAAATATCCTATGTCCAACTGAAACCGTAGTGAAGCGTGTGACTGACCGAATGCTCTATCGACCAGGAATGAAAAAAAAAAATCGGCGAAGCTTGCACAAACAGTGGAGATGCTTGAATCACCAACACTGAACCATTTCGAAGACTAACCTGGTTGCTTCTAGGTTCTTTTTAACACTTTGATAGGTGGTACCGGTTGTTTCTTGGTTTCTTCCAGGTCGCTGCTAGGCGTTAGCTTTATGGTGAGAAGTTTTTCTTTTCTTAGGTCAATTCTGATCGCAGAGCAGTTCGACATAAACCACTGACTCAGAGATGGCACAGACGTCCAACCTCCAGAGACATTCACAATCTCGTGCTCACACCAAGCGTTCGCGCCTCTCAGAGATCTACGGGCACGTCACCGTTGGCGTAAGCTTTCGCTCGTTTCAGTGTGTTCTCGCCGCCATCGTTGCCTTTCCAGTTACCTAGCAGTCTCTTGTTGTACGTATACCGGGTCTTCGGCTCACATCCGTCGCTTTGCAGCCATGTGTTGTTGGTATAACTGTTGCTTCTTTTTTTCTTAGTGAAACAGTGGTGAGTATTGGTATTTACTCAATATCTTGGTCACATTTACCGGAGCGAACTGTTCTCCTCTTCATTTTTAGCGGACAAGTGCTTTGCATTTCGATGGCACTTACTCGCTAATGATGATAATTTTCTCATAGGCCATACACACAAGTAGAAATTTAATCTCTCTCTATCTACAGCTAGCCACAGCTTGTCTGTGAAAACGCACAAGTCGTACTCCGTCACGCGAAAGACCAAGGAAGGGTTCCGGAGGCTCCCATTGCTCCAGCAGCAACCTGCATACTTTGATCCGATAGGTGCCGTCGCGCGCCCTGTTTTTGCAGGGATTAGCAGGTCACTCATATCCTTGTACGTGCTGCGTTCTCATCAGTCAGTTTCAGTTGAAGGTGTAAACAGCATGAAGGTAAAGTCCATCGCTCTAGTGGTGCGGCTGCCTTACGTGGTCATTCACTTGAGCTACACCAGGTCCGGCACTGAAAGAGCCTGCCGCTATGCTTACTTCGTATAACATGGAAACTTGTTGCCATGACATTCATTTCATCAACCTCGCGGCAAGCCTGGGACTTTCATTTTTCTCTTTTAAGAGTTTTGCATTCCTAAGCGAAGCATTTTCAACTTCAGATATTCCACTTGAATGATGGATGAATGAAAGAAGTCGTAGACTCTATCCGGGACAAGAACTGAAGTGCAGAAATAACAATTCATATGCAGAGCTGATGAAAGATGATGATCATTTATGTCATGAGCCCCTGGTGGAGGAGCCTACTGAACGTTCTGTTAATCTGTCGGTTTGAAGAAACCCTACGCATACTTTCATAGTTTGCGCATGGAGGTGATGAACTAAATAATATTCGTTCTAATGCTACATTTTTGTTTTGTTTTTCGATAACTGTTTTTCCTGGAGCGAAGTACATTGCGTGTAAATGTGCCTTAGATGCATGCGCTAAAGTGTGTCCTGTGTAAACATTACGCAGTGTTCTGCGGAGTCTGATATCGCGTATGCAAAGTTCATTGCTGCTCGTAACACTGTAACGTAATCACTGCAATTTTGATGCACTGCTGTCGGAAATGCGTGCCTTCGCTAGTCCCGATACAGCTCATCTCTATGCAGACCTATTACGTTGGACACCTCGAGCATAATTGTCTACTCAACCCATCAAAATGTACGATTTACCGTCTTTAAATTTCAAGGATTCACGTGATCCAGTGGAGTGCTGTATGTGGCATTCACGCAAAAACTGAGATCATGTCAGATCTCTTTAGTATACCAGGAGAACAAAACTAAAAACAATGCCAGCGACTAAATAAGACTAAAAAGAAATTATTCGCGGCAAACGCTAGATACACCTACAGGCAATTTCATTGGACACATGTGTGCCGTCAGCTGTGGCGGCTAAACGAATGCTCTGTCATTTTTCGTACATTGCGACATTCATGACTATAATTAATAAGGTCACAAAGTAACTAATGCAAGACCACAACTTTTTTTACGTATGCACATCTACCATAGGGTGCCCTATGTTGCGGCAGTGAAATCCATTCATGAAACATTCAATAAATACAGAGATGGGGCAGCATTTTTTACAAATGTGCGCTGTAAACACCTGCTTACTACCTATATAACTCAAACACCGCTGCAAAGGTCAGGCAACACCTAAACCCTTGTTCCTCGCTCAGTCTGGTGCAGCTCCACTTTCCCTGATGTTGACTATTTATTCCTCTTTAACAACCTGCGTAGCAGTGGCATATGGCTAGGCTTTCTAGCCAGCCTGAATAGACTCACATTTGTCAAGCCTTATTACAAATGGATGCGGTTTGGTATTGTTCACATAGACACGCCCACGCATTTCACTATAACATCTCTAGGGTGCTAGAAGAGGCAGCTTTGCTACATCAATAAAAGATTTTACACCTTTACCTAAAGGTCGGGCCGGGCTTGCTGCTGTGCTTTATTGCGCGGCTAGGGAGCAAGATTGACGCCGTGAACACCACCGTTAAATTCAGGAATGACCTTTCAGGGTGAAAATGAAAGACTGGGAGAACTTCCATTCATAAATAACGATTTGAACTCTTACGACACTCTTAAAAAAAATAAGGGGGCCTTTCTTTTTGTTTTTGTGCAATCCTGACTTGCCAAGTTTAAGACTGTTCTGAATAGAACGTCAACCCTCCTTCGAGATCATTTTACTCTTGTTGGATAGCAGGGACACCCAAAAAAACACTTGGCGCATGTCTTTGAAGAGAGACGTGAAAAAAACTCGAACATAGAATACAGCTGAAGACGACTTTTTGATGAGTGGAGTAGTCTTCGTCAGGGCTGCTACTCGTTTCTTTTGTGATTATGTGTATGTTTATCTTTCCCGCGATAGCGTTGAAGAGATAGTTTCGCAGAAAGTTCAGCATTCGTGTCCATGTCGTCTTTAGCATCGTCAGTTGTGAGCAAAAAATTGTCTTCTACGTGACCGTAAATCTCGAGAACGATGCAAATAAAGTAAATAATGAAAAAAATCCTGGGTCAGATTGGGAATTAAGCCCATGTTGTTCAGTATCATCGTCCTTGGTTCTGAGCGAAAATTCATCATATTATACGTCACTGAAAAATTGAGAATGAATCGGCACCCGCATCTTCCAACAGGCGCAACTCGAGTGAATTCGTCGCAGAGTGATGGTAGTGTCGCGTGAATGTTGCTTAATTGGGTACGTTTTGGGAGGCTTTTCGTCTTTATTATTCTTATTTATTGAATGAAGGAGAAGCGAAAGCAAGGAGTGTAACGTTAAAGTGCGTCTTTATTGCTTGTTGTCAGCGTTGTTTTGGACGGAGAGGAGACGCCCTTGACTGAACTTCGAACAGTCTTTGTGTTTTCACTCGATCTTGATCAGCAACCTCTGATGTAGTCGGGGGTCTCCCTAAAGGACCGGAGCAGCCCAAGTTCCGGGAGATACCGAGGAGAGGAGCTGGAGCTAATATCAGAAACGTTTTTTTTTTTTTTTGCAGTGTTTATACACTAACGGTAGCATCAGACCACATCGTGAAGCATACTGCTGACGTGTTGTCGCTGATTTTGTCGCATCTGTGGGAGTTCTAACCGGGCCTAAATCATCAAGGGAGCTCTTGAGAGAAGCATGATGGGCACTTATGATATCTTGTTTTTATGCCCTGGTCTTCCCAGGATTTCTTGCACGGAAAAACAATTGAGGTCAGGACAGTGCATTGAAGTTGTCGTCTTCACTCCGACCCCCACGTTGGGAAGTTGAAACACCGCCTCCTTTCCAACCGAGGAGAGAGGGAAGAGGCATGCCCAGCTCGTTGCGCGGCGATGGAGAAACACGACACAGCACACAGTGCGATAATACGCACAAACCAGCACAGTACAATAACGTGGTGTCCTTAGTGCAGAAAAAACTGTGTGGTCAGGTACAGTGGTGACTCATCGATAGGGCCTACAGTTGATTGTTGGCCTAGTTGGTTCTCACGGCTAAAGTAAGTTATTAAGAGCCTGCGCGGCCGGACAGGCTACAGCTTGTCGAAAACGGTCGTCATGAAGGCGCCACGTAGTACATGGGAAACGTACACGCAGGCGAAACCCAGACGCAAGGCTAATTGTTCGGCGCGTCTCGTAGCACGTCGAACAAAGTAACCATCCTAGACTGCCAACGGAGCTTCCTAAGCTGTCATTCGGTCGGGCGTGCCGAAACGATTTCACGAGGGCAGACGACTGTGCTGCAGAACTCGAAGTATACTGCTGTCGTGTTATCGCCGACTTTGGCGCATCTCTGGGAGCGCTAACCGGGACCAAATTAAGGTAGGCTCAGCCACAATCTGTCGTGCGCCCAAGCGGTTCCAAGCAAGGGAGGCTGATCAAACACCCCATCTTCACGCTCACTATTGAGGTATTCACGTTGAGGGCGAACCTGTACATAACGTTTTGCACGTGAACCATCTTCTATACGCCATGAGGTGGACGCCAGACATTAATACTCATCGCTTCTCAACACGCGATATAAGGCTGGATTCCTGGATCCCTCTTTGGTTTCTTCTGAGGTATAATGCAAAGGAGGTGTTTTTTCTAAGAGCCAAATGCACTTTTTGAGAAACTGAGAAAAACGCACATTTTTTTTTTATACTGGCAATATGATTGGGCCTGCTCAAGCAACTTTTTCCTAGTATGTTCTTTTTCCTAAAAAAAACGCAAATCTGTATTGTGGCTAAAGTCTACATAGCCAAATATCGTCAGTATTGGGAAGTAAAGATTGTATTTGCATCATATAAATAGAAACATTTCATTTTGACGTGAATTAGCTTGTAAAATATTGTAAAACGATTCGAATGCGTGGTATAGCAGTATTCTGTGATGGAATTAACATCATACTTGTGCTTCCGTTGGTGCCTGTGCTGCGACGCATGGGCGTAATGGCGAATACTAGACTTTAAGAGCGAGTTGTCTTTCGTGGGAAAAGGCGCACTATTCGGGACTGTCACCACCGTTTTGTTTTTGTTGCTGTTGTTGTTCCTCGAATCTATTTAAGGCTTTGAAAAGTGTTCCAGTAAGTTTTGTGCCATGCCATTTTTGGCCACTTCTTCTTTAGGGAATAGATAGACGCCGAACACCTTTACTTCAAGCCTATCTTATACCGTTTTAGAGTGAACGGAGGACATGATACTGATGCGATAAAGTTGAAAAGAATCAATTAGGATGCAAGAAGGAGTAGGCAAGTTAGCCTCTTAGTCTTTACAATCGAGTTTGGTCTTTGAACATCATGTCCTTCAGTAAGTGCCAACTCGGGCTAGAAATTCTAATTGTGGAAAGTCAACGCAGTAACAAAACATCTGAGACACAAATGAAACATTTTTGGTGGGACCATGTTGGTAGTTTTGATTATGTTTGTGAACACAGTGCTGGTGTAATAAATGCGGCTTACATTGATTGAAACAGTGTGAGTACCTGGCTCATTTTTTATTAGAAACAGTATTTTTAAGCTCAGGATACAATAAAAAAATTCCCATTTTGATTGTAAGTCTTGTACAAATTGAAGATACTTGGACATGCTTTACGTTTCAGCGATTTTTAGCCTAGTTTTGGTTTCTGCATCTGGCTCTTCTTGGAAAAAAAAACGCCCCACATATTACAGACCTTGAGAGTAGCACAAAGGTGATCTGCTTAGATGAGCTGTTTTTTTTTGTTATCTGTGCATGCATTACGCGAAATTGAGAGGAAGGGTTATTTCCAAAATGAACATCTGTTGTTAGTGCCACGTTTCTGCTTTCTGCCTCTGTTTCTGCCACCCGGATTTTTTTTTATTTCGACATTTCGTGGCATTAGTTTGTAGTAAACTCAGTATGATATTCATCTCTTACCCCATTGAAATTTTGGTATTCTTATATGGCGCACTGACAGCTCGAAACATTTTAAAAACTGCATATAAGGACAATATTCACTTGCTGAATATGACCCTCAGTTTCAGGCTGTTTATCTTCCATACATCTGCGGGCATTATTGGTCAGCTTGGCAGCTCACAGATACCTCATGTCCTGGGTGTCTGCGTCCAGTGTTTCAATGAATCATGGAGGAAGGTTGATTTGGGCGTGTTGGTGTGCTCTCGCAAAAAGTAATAACGCATTTTTTTTGTTTTAAAAGAACTTTTTAGGGACCTATTGGGGATGTACTGACAAAAAATTATGGAGCGCGAGAAAAAAACGCTACGCATGTGGCAAATCCCGTTGTTCCCGTTGTGCATCTTCCTTGTGCGTGGCGTCTTTTCTTGCATCAAATAATATTTTATCATTTCTTTATATTTCACATTTGTGAAAAGTCGATCAGCGTTTCGCCCTCTCTCCCCAAGCATTAAATTTTGAAAAAATAAACTAGAGCATTAGGCAGAGTAGTTACGTGAAAAGGCTCATACATACTGAAACAAGTATCTAATCCTTAAATGTTACAATAAATGTTCTACGATATCTCACATTCTGCCAGTGCATTACAGTTGCGTAGCCAGAAATACTTTTCGGGGGCAGGAAAATGGGTTTAACTGTGTCTTACGTGTGTTCGTGTACAGGTGGGCCTGCATGCATGAACGTGGGAAATTCAAAACGTTTAGGAGGGGGATACTTGAATACCTCCAATTCCCCCCCGCCTCTCCTAGCTACAGCAATGGTTTTCGCCAGCTTTCGAATTGGAATGTTTTTTGCGTGTGTTCTTTTTTGAAAAATTGCCTACTTCTCCTCACACAATACTTCTTGGAGAAACCTGCGTGCCGTTCGCAAATATTTGCACTATTTTGAGATAAATGCTGACAGAAATTCTGAAAACACACTTGCAACCTCTAAAACAAAAGCTTCCTGAAAATTGTGAATGTATGAGTGATAGCTAGAAGCAAGTAGATCTCCTAGAAATATGGTTTCCGGGTACAAGTCCAGGCATCAACAACACGAATACTATGAAAGATTGGCATATTCAGTGTTCAACGCAAATTCAATCTGCTGCGTAGTATGACTATCCACAGCTATGTACGCAATCCCGGAAGAGAATAAGCGTGGGCTGGGGTACAGACGTTTCTCGGAGACCGATTGCAGCGTCAGAACACGTTTACGCCTTGTTTGGGGGGAGGGGGGGCTTGTTCGTCACTCAGCCATGCACCGGAAATTACGAAATGCCGGAAGCGTAAAAGAAAGACAGACAATATACCTCCCCTACTCACATCTCGCCGCTTCGTTTGGCTCGATTCCGCGATACGTGAGTGCACACAAATATGTATATAGTTCCCTTGCTTTTTTTTTTACTTCTTAACGTTTTCTGTTTATTTTCCAACAATGACGTTCGGAAAACGATTTCTGAAGAGTTGTACATGCTTTGCTTGGAACACGCGATGCTACCAAGGCGCGCACCTCTATTTTTGATGGCGCTTTTTTCTGTATGCACACACAAATTCAATAACATTTACCCTGTAGTAAAGAAACGTGGCTGATTCCTCTTTTAGGAATCTGTATCAAACGAAAGTTAAAAGCGTCTTCACATAGGTCGTTGAGCCTTCATTTTGCAAGGCGGAGGAATAAGTGCTACAGCTATTAGGAACGGCAGATAGCTCCAACCTTGCCACGCATGCCTCAAGAGGTAAGAACGCATAAAATGAGCATACACTAGACAAGCGCGGACAAGCAATTGTCCCAGCAGACACTTAAAGCATGGTGTTTAAGCAGAAACAAAGGCGCACGAAACGAACGCACAAGTATACACCAGACGAGTGCGGACAACTGTCGGAATCCTTACTTCTTCATGTGTGAGCAACGTGCTCATTTCGTAAACGCTGCCGCGGCAGCGAGCGAAGTGAGCTTCGTGGTTTCTTTAACAACTGCAACTACAAAAAAACGTTCCTGTGTAAGCACAAAGGTGCAAAGTGCCTGAATCTCGAGATAAGAGCGCGAAGTATTGGGCGACCACGCCAGATAGCATCTATACGCACTTTGACCACGCCATGTAGAGGCGCGCGCGCAAAGAAACGCGCGCCTCGAACACTGCACTTTAGGAGGCTCGCGACCGATTGGTCTGACCTCAGTACACCGTTGTCCTCCACTACATTCATAGATGAGTTTGAATGTTTAACAAGGCTGTGGCATCACAGTATTCTTCTTCTCGTGCGAATCTCAGTAGCTGTGGTTAAGTGCTGTTTAAACCACAGGCGCTGGGATAATGCAGACTCAACAATGGTGGAACCAGTTGTACTCAGTAATGATGTGGGGCTGATTAGGTGCCTCCCTATATTGTAGAGTGGCTCAGTAAGCCAATGGGGGTTAAGGACAAAACAATTCAAATGAAGATGAAATGGACATGTACGGGGCACGTAGTGCGTAAGCACGATTACCGCTGCTCCTTCGGGGTAGCGCACTGGAATTGAAGAGAAGAAAAAGGAATGAGAAGGAGACAGAAAATTAGGTGGGCTTATGGGATTAAGAAGTCGCAGGATGTTACGTAGCAGCACAAATCACAAGAACGGGTTTATTGGCGGGACAAGGCAGAGGCCTCTGCACAGCTTCGGATGTAGTCATGCTGGTGATGGTGATAATATATAGCTAAATGTCAGAGGGTCAAGTCAAGAAAAAGAGGGCACTCTCGCCCCCTTTCAGCCCACTCTCTTTTGGTGCCTACGCTTGGAGCTATGTGCGACGCGGAAACTCACAAAACGCACACCTATGCGTGTAAACTATCACAGACACCGAGCTCATATGGAAATCTGCTAGAGCGTGGCGTTTACGGGGCTCTAATATCATGGCGCACTTGAAACAGCTAGGCGTTTGGAGGCACCCTCGCACTTACATGCCTTATATATATTAATTAAAAGAATGAACTGGTAATATGATGCATGTGTTTACCTTCTTTCGCGCAAACTTCTACGTTTCTTTGCCCAACTAACTTTCTACCCTCTCAAGGCAATTGCCTTCTTTTTGAAGTCCTGTCTGTCGCTCTTTGTGACCAAAGGTTAGCTATTCTTCCCACAACATGCCTTGCCCATATATCATTCATTGCGTTTCCGCTTGTTTTGGGCTTCCTTTGGGATGGGTGTTCACTTATTTGCTGGTCAGCACCTGGCAACACTGGCGTGCGTGTGTGTTTTTGTGTGTGCGTGCGTGCGTGTCGGCAGGCAGAACAGTATTGCGGTACGAACAAGGCACACAATTCTGTCTGCCTAAACATCCTGACGAAGGCGCACCCACGAACCGAGCTGAAGCCATATTGAACCAGACATTTGGCGTAGGTGTACTCATCCCGTCTGCATCAGGCAATATCCATCAAGTTATGAATATATATGCTTGATTATGCCACCAGTGTTGCAGAAAATGCCTTTTGGTGTCGTAAAAGCCTCGTAGATTGCTGGTTTTTTTTTCAAGACAATCGAAACCTTAAAATATATGGGTTACTGGCTCGCACTTTTCTGGGCATTTTTTTTTTTTTTTGTCTTATGTTTATCCTCACAACAGAGAGTCTTCAATTGCTCCTTACCGTAGAATCTACTTATTTTCGTTCAACCGAATAAAGTACTTCAATCTTGTTTCTGTTATGCAAAAGCATTCCTAGTGGTGTTGACTCGGGGTCCACTTTATAGCAAGTTACGCCAAGACAAGTGAAACTTAATAAAGTACGAGTATCGAAGAAGTTCAGTAGAAAAAAGTGCATAAACTAATACATACGCCAGTAAAGGTCAGCTGATGCAAATGATGACCAAATACGGTGGGCATTTCGGAGCTTTGCGATATGAAATTCATATCGCAAGATGACTGACTTGCATTGGCTTTTGATGGAAGCTGGAATAAAAAAAATATTCATGGTATAGACACAGAATTGCCTTACTCTGCTGAGAATTAAGAATAAGTGCGGTTAGTCAAACGTCACCAGTAAAATCAATATACTCGCATTTCAACGCGACCATTGAACTGATGCTTCTTCCTCCGGTGACGTTCGAAGTGCGCAGCAGTTGGCATGAATACGCAATAAAACTTCTGGGGGTTTTACGAGAGACCTCATAGTGGGTGACTGCAAGATTGTAGAGACCGACTCTCCAATTCAGCCTGCAACTATGTCCAGAATATAGCGTGCACCTAAATCCTAAGGTGTAAGCTTAAGAGACAGCAAGAGGAGAGCAGAGTGGGTCAGGGAACAAACGGGGGTTACGGGTGTCAGTTGAAATCAAGAAGAAAGAGACAAGGGCCTGGCACGTAGCACGAAAGCAGGATAACCGTAGCTGACTGGATTCTAAGAGAAGGCAAAGGAGAGAGGGGGACACAAATGTCACGTGAGCAGATGAGAATAACAAAATAGCTAGTACACCATGACAGCAGAAAGCACGGGACCAGGTTGTTCGCCGGAACATGGGAGAGGCCTTTGCCCTGCAGTGGGCGTAGTCAGGCTTATAATCATTTTGATGATGATTACGATATCCGAAAACGTGGTTTTCTATTAGCTTTCATTCTATCGAAATGCGGCCTTCGCGGCAGAGATTCTCTCCCGCAACCAATGCGTCAGACGTCCAGTAGCATGACTTCCACAGCAAACGTGAGGGCACAAGAAGCCACCGTGGATGAGGGCGCAAATGTTAGTTACGTAAAGAGACCCAGCGTGTGAAAATTGGACAGGACAAATCGGACACGGGACAGACGCAGCGCAGCGCCTGTTCCGAGTTCCGTTTTGAATTTTTGTTCCTTATCAAGCACGTCGATTCCCACAATATATATATGCCAGCTTGCTCAAGACATAGCTGGACTTCTGTTTCTCTGAAAGTTAGACAACTGCATAGCAAGAATAGATACTTTCATTTAAATCGCACCATAAATTAACCTCGACAAATATATCGGTTTTACGTCCCTAACCACGATATGATTAGCAGGAAACGCCGTAATGGAGGTCTCCGGCAACTTTGAAGGTTAGCCCCAAAACTTGAGCACGGATATGCTATTTATTCAACGATTCATAAAGTCAGGCCGTAGGCCGGTGCCACCGACACGAAGCTACCCGGAAAGCGTATACCGTTGCCTGGTATGTTTTTGCGTGAAGTTCCACGTGATCAATCATCTTCGGGAAACGTACCACCTGCACGCCGGCAAGCGTGCGTTGCACGGCAAAGAATCCACACGCATGCCCCAACGTAGACACGAGGCGAATACGAAATGAAGTTCGCGCTTTGTTGCCGTTGCGGTACGGCGCGTTGACTTTGCTGCCCAGCTATCGCTGAAACTACCGCATATCTCTGTCTAATGACCCTAGGTTTTCTTCCGAGATTTAGCGGTGAGAATACTGCCGGTGTGGCCAATACGTGGACAACGTTTTTGAGTTATATGCTACACTAGCCGACGTTGAGCAGTTTTGCATGGCTTACAGTGAGCAGTTGTGCGCAAGGTCAAGAAGCAGTGACTCCACACGGCGCACAGCCGGTGCGCTGAGGCCTTGAAGCTAAAGCTCTACTTGAAGGTGGGCTGGATTCAGCAGAGGGCTGGTGCTTCACTCACGTGAGACTGCTCAATTGCTACTCCATCCATCCATCCATCCGTCCGTCCGTGGTTTGTTCGTCTGGGCGTCGGTCCATCTATCTGCGGTTCGTTCATCCGTCCATGTATCTGTCAATTCGTGGTTCATCCATTTATTCATTCATTCATGCGTGGTTCATTCGTCCGTCCATCATTCATGGCTGATTGATTGATATGTGAGGTTTAACGTTCCAAAGCCATCCATGGTTTATCCATTCGTCTATCAATGTTGTGCCCATCCATCCATCCGTCCGATCGTGGTTCATTCCTTCACCCGTCCGTTCGTGGCTCGTCCATCCGTCCGTCCATAGCTCACGCTACGTATATACCAGCCGGCATAGCCTAGCTGAGCCACTGCTATTTTTTTTTCTTTACGTATATTCAGCACTTCTTGAATTCATTGAGCTGTATTGCCTGGGCGAGGACAAGTGGAAAATAACTTCCTTTACCAATTTTTAAAAATGTTTTTCTAATACCACAAAAGGCCGTGAAAGAAGCTACACCTTTACTAACATACAAGAACAGCAAGGGAAGTGTAGGGTAATTTTTTGCAATATTTATAATGGCAATATTAGTATATAAAATGGAAGAAAAGACAACTTTCCGGCGGGATCTTGACCTGCGTCCTTTGAATAACACGTTCGATTCCCTACTACTAAGTTAGGGCGCAGGTCATCCTCCCATCCTCTATACAGGGTATATATGAGAACCTAAACCTAAATATGTTCATTAGCGTCGCTAGCAGCCATGACGGGGAGTGTTGACTACTCTTTCTGCTTGCTGGCGTCACGAAGCACGTAATGCTTTTTTCGAGCTGGCAGCGGAGCAATTATTACACGCACACTACCTGAAGGCATCCAGTCTGAATGAACGAGATCCTCACTGCGAGAGAACGAAAGAAGACAAAATAAAAAGCTTCTCTTTAAAAACGAGCCCCTACAATTATTCTTTTTTGATTCACCTAGAGGGAATAAGCTTTATACGAGAGGTTGGCATAGGAAACCACGCCTTATGTGGTTTACTTGAAGATGACTGGGTTAAACTAAAACAATCTTGTTGAGAAGGTCGCTGCAGTTTCTTGATGTCTGGATGAAGAATGAGAAGGCATGGGAAACAGAATTAGCTTTAAAAAGGTATGAGGCCTGTTTCATAGTTGTTCCGCCTTGAATGGTGATGTGTGGGAATAATGAGACTTGCTTGGTGTTACTTGAGGAATTTGTGGAAGAGAGAAAGGCGGGTAACTCGCCGGTGTGATACAAGGTTGGAAAAGTTGGCTTGGTACTTGAGTTCCAATAAGCTATAGATATGGGAATAATTCGAAAAAAAGTAAGAATAATTAACCCAACGCACGGCTCCCCTTCACGCGATGTCCCAAACATCCTTCCTCATCCCCCTCCATCGTTTTACTCGTTTCATCGTCAGCACGCCTTTGTCCTGGATGACGGCGACCTCCTTCTCATCAATTCAGATCGAGACGCCCGCGACCTTGAAGCTTTTCTCCATAGCTTTGACAAAAACCTCACCCTGGTCAGTGTTATGCGCGTGCTGCTGATCAAGATGCAGACACCGACAGTTCAAAGCGTGTTGCACGCACACTGCCTGAAGGCACCATCACTCCAGTTCTCACAAGCCTTCAGAAGTCTGCTGTTCAAGAACGCAAGCGGCACCAGCATGGCTTCACCATCAGCAAGATTTTTGGTGCATGGAACCGCGCATACAAGTTAAAGCAACGAATGTGCTCAATTGAATGAGACACGGATGTGACTCACCGTCTGTGATGTTAAGCACATAACTGCCATTTTGTCGATGGCATAGGTGGCATTTCTCTCCTTATCTCTCTCTCTCTCTCTACCTTTTATTAACTTTACCCTCTCCCCAATGCAAAGTAGCCTACCGGGCTGCTCAGCCATGGGTAACTTCCCTGTCTTTCTTTCATCCTTATTCTCTCTCGCTCTTTGAACCCAGCCTTTAAAAGCTTACTTGCACACAAGTCAAAGGAATGCCTTCTTCAGCAACTCGGTCTTTATTGTTTGGTGAATATTAGTACTTCGTAGGGAACCGCTAAATATCGGACGCTGTGCTTTTGCTACCTCGAGGCAGCAAAGCTCCAAATAACTGTTTTGTATTGCCACAAAAACAATTAGACTTCGTGATTGTAGCAACACGAAATGAATAATACTGCCAGTCTTTTTAAGTTATGACAATGGGTGGTACATGGACACATTTTAAATATTTTTATTTGGCATTGCGTAATAAAGTTTCTTTGGCGGCTATTTATGAGTACGGCAATTGCGCGACCATATGTGGTATGTCTCAGCGTGTCACGCACGTGGGTTGATGTCGGCGCTAGGCGGCAAGCAATGTGTCCGCATGCGAGGCACGCTCCTTCATTACCTTGGCTCGCTTATCCCCCAAACACTGCGACAGCAGTGCGTAAGCTGCATAGCCTGACGGCGCTTTAACGCCAGGAGCATAGGAGCCCACGCACTGTTAAGCCTCTTTTGTAGCTTTCGGATGCAAACCGTACAGATTCCGGACAATTGTTTGCTGCCATGTTTGCGTGCTTTCAGAGCCTTACTGCATATATACACTTACGCCATCCTGTATGAATGCCGATTTGAAGAGAAAAGGCCTGCAATAGAGCACATGGGTATCTTCTTTTATATGCGTTTTCACTGCTCCGCTTTTTACGCACGCTTACGTACGCCTGTGAATGCCAATTTCAGTGGAGAACTTTCGAAATAGGGCATTCTTAATAGTAGAATATCCAGTATTTGTCTGACTGCAAATTTTTTGAGGGTGTGCTCTTTGGTCGCTATATCAAGGGGGAACTCAAAGAGAAACTCCGACTTTGCTTGAGCGATTTGGGTCAACAATCAGCGAACTTTCTTTCACAACGGAAGTGCTCTTGGATGCCCCAGCAGTTAAACGCCAAGCTAAATTACACTTTCTGGAGCACTGCATTGAATTGCTGAAAAGATGCCATGTGAGGAAGCCATCGTTTGACGTTTAAGCGACGTCACGAACACGTCACAAGTTCTGGTGATCTGTGACGCCATAATGTCCTATGACGTGTGATCCTCTGCGTCGCCAGGGTCGACGCCGACGCCCTTGGACATTTTTGCCTTTGATGTATTATCTGAAGCATTCGTTGTAATGATACATCCATACTAACTCATCCCACTACCAGTCCTACGTAAGCAACTGTTTTGACCTGCCACTTCCTAAGCCGCCCCGTATCTTTTTGCTGTTGGAAAACCTCTGCAAAGAACGCCGAATATAGGGGTTGCGACGACATCCTTGTACTAACATCTACATCCAGCGGACTACCAAGAAAAAACAGAGGGCTCATTTGATGGATGACCAATTCTCCTGGATTCTTCTGGCTTGTAGTAATCACTTTACCTGGCATCCACAAGAAAGGCTGCGGCTCCAGCACTGATGCGTCACTACTTTAGGAGCTTCGCTGATGGTCACCGTAGACACTTGAGAGTTCTGCTCTAAACGCCCTTTCCATCCATCACTCTGCTATTTCTCGGTGTGTATGGCCACCCACCTGTGCCCAGACTACAGCCCCTTCGGTTGCGAAATGCACCGCATGCGAGTACCTTTTCACGCGGTAACCAAGACTATCTAGCTTACACTTTGTGCACATGTCTGTCTACTGCTGTGTGCTGTTGATTACAGCCACATGCTTATAGGTAGGAGGCTTATTAGCCACCACGCTTTCATTGTTAGGTAACCTGGTATAGTATCCGTGCCACCAGGAAGAGAGAAAACTGAGCGTGTGAAATCTGCGCGTTTTCATGCGGGGAAGCAGCTATTGTTGATGCGAAGCAGCTCTTGTACTCACATGTGGAACGTCATACCTACGTACGTCCGTACGAACGTGCCACAACGCATTCTCCTCGCTGCAGGTGTTGGAGAGGTGCCAAGTAGGTCACATGACAAGCTCATACATATATGTTTATGACTATGTATCTGTGAGACGGTATTCCCTTTCACACAATCGGGCTCCTGACATTAACAAGCAGTCATACGAAAAAAATTAGAATCTTGTGAGGATTATTTTGCTTCTATTCACTTTTGAATTTACACCCAGACACGATTACTGAGGGCGAAGAACAAGGCTAATGCACTGAATGTAGAAATTTAAAATAGACAGACTGAATCACTATTTCCAATTAATAATAATTATTATTATTATTAATATTATTATTATTATTATTAATATTATTATTATTGCTGTTGTTCTTATTAGTAGTAGTAGTAGTAGTAGTAGTAGTAGTAGTAGTAGTCTGTTGTTGACATCGAAGGTAATCTTGCACTACTGCATTCTAAAAAAACGTGTCGTTGGGCTAGCTGGCAGAGCATTTCGAAAAGTTAATTCGAGCGCGAAAACTTTACACGATCACTCACACACGCACACACCCACGCATCAAACCCACACAGCGCCTTAATTAACTTTTCGAATTGCACTACTGCACTCGCCACGCTCTGATGGTTGGTTTGCCTGTAGAGCGTGCACCACTGCAGCAGCATATTTATTGCGGCAAAGCCAACCTGCTGTTCAGTTTTGGTGATATTGTTCGGAGATGTTGAATTAGTACGAATAGGTTATTATATTACCAACAAATAATCTTCAAAAATATTTTCGGTTTTATTTAGTTCACTTACAAAATTTATTAGCTTATTGCACTAAAGAACCTACTGTAAAACTGTTATGAAAAAATTCATGATTCTTCCAGAAGTCCTGTGGAATTTGTTTACAACACACATAATAATAATAATAATAATAATAATAATAATAATAATAATAATAATAATAATAATAATAATAATAATAATAATAATAATAATAATAATAATAATAATACAGTATAGTTCCTTTCTGACATCAAGTACGCTGAGGCGATGCACATACTCAAGGCTGCGTTGGCGGTGTGCTTTATGATTGAAGCCGACAACGAAATTCATGAATACTCATCGCGAAATGCGTATTATAACGTCTCGTGCATAGACATTTCTGCAGTTATGAAAGTCCGCGTGGCTCGGCTTTTATGTAAATCCGGTCGCTTCTGCGAAAGCGCATGTTTTTCATGTGTAATAAAGCACAAAGGTCACGATCACAAGACGCTGCTCCATGTGCTTTGCATCCCTTCGAAGAATGGAATGAAGCGGCTTATTCTCTGCAGTGTTGCCACCCTTCCTCTAGACGCCTCTAATGTACATTACCTGAAACTTTTTCTCCCTTGTGTACTCGTTTCGCCTTCGAATCTACAGGGAAAGATGGCCCACCTCGGTGAGGAAGTGGTTACAGTGCTCGACTGCTTATCCGAAGGTGACGACTTACAGCACGTCTGAGGCATCCGCACTTCAATGAAGGTGAAATAGTAGAGACTTGCGAATGCCACCGCATAAATAAATAACACGACATAGTGAAAATTTTTCGTTACCTTCCACTACAGCGTCCTCCAGTCGCATCGTGGTTGGGCATAAACCCCCAGGTATTGATAGCATCATTGCAA
The DNA here is from genome assembly GCF_013339725.1 of Rhipicephalus microplus. Taxonomy (NCBI): domain Eukaryota; kingdom Metazoa; phylum Arthropoda; class Arachnida; order Ixodida; family Ixodidae; genus Rhipicephalus; species Rhipicephalus microplus. Next base: position 174,737,112 of record NC_051167.1, read on the forward strand.
AAAATAATGAGTTATGGACCAAGGCCCAAACAGGGAAATAATGACATAGAAGTCATATACAGCATAGTTTATGTCCGGTTTGTAACGATGTGCTGACCTTAAAGTGACATATGAATCTTCCTCATTCCTGCTTCGCTATATCATCGATGGCCACTGTGCGTGGAACCTGTCAATTTTTTGTGATTTCATTACTTTGTGTCTTTATATTAAATATGCGTACGTATACATATACAGAACGTGACAGTTACAGCAAAAACCCGGCGAGAGTGTATGCTTATCTATCGCAATAAGATACCAGGCCTGCGCCGAACTTGCAATGAAATCGCAGCGAAACCTTCAAGAGCAGAAATACAGTTCCAGAGCTCGTTGTAAACTCTTTTGGCGTGATTTTTATGTGGGGTTTAACGTCCCAAAACTACCAGTTGATTATGAGAGACGCCGTTGTGGAGGGCTCCGGAAATTTCGACCACCTGGAATTCTTTAGCGTGCACCCAAATCTGAGCACATGGGCCTACAACATTTCCACCTCCATTGTAAATGCAGCCGCCGCAGCCGGGATTCGATCCGCAACCTGCGGTTCAGCAGCCGAGTACCTTAGCCACTAGACCACCACGGCGGGGCAACTCTTTTGGGGTGACCACGGCAGTTGTAGTGGCAAGGTACCCACTGCGCCATAAATTATATTCTCGGAAAGCATGCAAACGCCCACTACTCTTTTATCGTCATTTTAAGAAGCCATGAACTCCTTTCGCCGCTCTAAGGCATTATGCCCATTGACGATGCTGCTGCTGCTGATGACGAAGTATTATAGCTCAGCTCTTTGTTATGGACAGAAAGCTCTCAATCGCTCACATGTTACGCCATTAGCGATGCGGGACACCTGCTTGTTCTTTCACTCTTCTACCACGCTATATTGCACCGGCTGACGCGATTCCTGGCCCGACACCACACCCGCTTGTAGTTGTTTTGCGAAAACATCGCATGCACTGGCGTGGTTCTGTGGTAGAGCCGCCAACCAAGGTATTACAGTTAAATGATTACACTTGCATCACCAGAAGATAACTTGTTACAGTTTAACGAAATTTGTTGATGGTCTATAACCGATATATAAGGTTTAATGCTCGATAGCGCGAATTCCCCGTAGGACATAGAGATGAAATTGATGTTGAGCACTTCTCCGGTGCATCAGTATTCTTTCTTTGTCTTGTGGTGAGTATAGCGTGCCGCAGTATCCAGTACCTAAAAATTAGCACACATGCGCTAACTAACATTTCTTTTTCACAATGCCACGGCGCATGCTCCTTTCCTCAAGTGAAAGTGTGACGAAACACCTCCTGGTATCGAAAGCCTCCGTTCTAGCAATGCGAATTCTCCCAGCCCTTAATAATCCTCACCAAAGCTATAGAGGGCAGCCCAGGAAATTGAAAATGAGGAAACACATTCATTTCTATCTATGACATCAAACACTTTTTATTGCTCGGGGCAGTTTTTTTCCTCATAATTAGGGATGACTTTTCACTTGTCTAGGATCCTGACAAGAATCATGTTTATACGGATGACTACCGATGAGACCCTAAAGAAGATAATGAGAAAAAGGTGCGATTGGTCACACAGAAAAGATAACAAAGGGGCATAGTTAAATGATTCAGTTTGATTTTGCTTAAGGTTCAATACAACTTGATAACTTCCAATTTAGTATCCATGAAAAGGAGGACGTGTGATTAGCCTAAATTAAAGTGGTGGCCTGGTCTGTTTCTCGCGTAGATTGAACAACTTCAGCTGTAGCTGCGTTCTTCTCAACCACAGTTTTCAATTTAGGTTCGGTGATGACGCAGCAGAACAAGCTCATATTATAAGAGCCTGTGATGCATGGCTACATGCAATGCATTATTATAAAAAAAACGACCGCATGCACAAAATAGTGCTCATCAGTGTTCTGACAAATCGCTGTTGGGTAACGCTGTGAAAATATGCTGAATTTACCCGGCTGTTTGCGTGAGGTTTAAATCTCCAATCACTCAACGTCGGCATTTAGGTCGAATATTTAAACGAAAACGCTATCTGTTGAGTGGTAGAAATGATTATCCGAAATTCACACACCCACATGCAGACAAGCAGTCTCCGTAGACCAGTTTGAAACTTATGCAACAGTTTCGCTCGGCAATTTCAAACTTTTCAAAGTATTCTGCATTCTATCGAAAAGCGTCTGCAAGTTCTTTTGATTATTCTGCAGTTTTGAAAAAAAGCTTGGAGTCTTATTTATTTAAATATGTTTAAGAAAAAAACTTCTAACAAATTGGCAAGCAGGACTGGTTCATGTCTATTCCTTTTTTGAAGAAAAACAACACATACAAAACACGAAGGCGAAAAGGAGCACCATTGTGCGTTTCTTCTCTTTTTGTCTTCATCTTTTCTGTGCGCTCTCAAAGTAATACAGCTTTCTTTGAAACACCACCAACAATTTAACGTAGACGCCTGTCTGACAAGTTGCCCTAGAAAGTGAAAGAAAACTTCTGTCTTGGACTTCGCAAAAAAGAATAGGTGGTCTGTTTTTTATTGAGTTCACCGGTATACTAAAGCACAACGTGTGGTAACTTAACGAGCCCGCGACGTGGCAGAGGCGTTAGGCGCATCTGCCCTGACGTGGAAGCGGCCCGCTATATGCAAGTAACTCCCCAAAGGGCCTGTTCAATTCCATTTCATCGGCGAGGAACCACTCCTGTCAAATTCTATTCGTAATACGTTGCTTGGCACCCACGCTTTACGTATATAGTATGACGCGCGTATGTCTAGTACAAATATTTTATCTGGTTCGGAGAAACTGTATGATACAAACTTTTCTTGGTGTGCAGGTGGAACACAACAGAAAACATGACTGAAAGGTGAAAGTCGTTCTCCTAGCACCCCGAATCTCTCGATCCCAGCAAGGATGTACCATGTCCTCCGAGATCGACCCCTCCCGCATGATCGAGGCTTAGGAAAAGGTGGTCACCTCACGGGTTGTTGGTACATTCGCAATATTACAGTTTCCTGTGAGAAACGCAACGAATGGGAAGGCGGCGCGCTGCTGGTGCTGGTCTTGAAGGCCTCGGGCATTAAGCTTTTGTCACTTTTTACAGTGCAGTCAACACTTTGCCGCTGCCGCAGTGGTATAGTACTAGTGATATTCTTAGTGATATTAGTAGTAGTAATAATTCTTGAGGTTTTACTTTCCTAAGCGACGATTTAGTTATGAGGAACGCCAAAGTAGAGAACCCCATAAATTTGTACTTCCCTGATGTTCATTTACAGGCATTCAAAACTAAGTATACGGACCTGTAGCATTCTACCTCAGTCTAATTGAGGCCGCCATTGGTGGGATTCAATCTCGCAACCTCCGGGTTGAGCACGTAACCCCGGGACCACCAAAGCAAGTAGTGTTAGTTGTATTAATGGTATTAGGTCGAAAGTGTTAGACATGAGCAATGCAATAAAATCATTATCATGGGATGTCTACAGCTTATGGCATTATCATGAAGGGGAAAAAATCTTACCTGACGTCATTTGACGTAACGGCACACGACGCTGTTTTAGCGCCCTCGTTAAGGCAGTGAATGAAAGCAGAGAGCGCGCGGGTTCTACACAAGAAAATGAAGAGGGCATTTGGCAATGGACCACGAAACCCAGAGACAGTTGGGGGCCCCTCTTCCTTGCACACCGACTCAGAGAGAGAAAGAGAGGTAAAGTTTATCAATTTCTGGCAGATTGCTAGGCTGGGTTCCAACCTAGGAGCTAACGGAGAGACCGTGTCTCCCGGCAGCTTCCTCGGCCTGTCGGATAAACCACAGTTGCTCGTCCGGGCCCGAACTGAGCAGTGCAGTCCGCTAACACGCCCGTGGGTTTTTGTTGGTGGCCGCAACTCCAAAATTGCTGATTAATACTGAACATGCCCATGATACATGGTCAATAGTGGCTCTGGTGATGAAGTACTGGCATATATTAGGGCTGTATACTTTGAGATATATGCGGTGCATGATGACGGGGTTCGCGTATGCGCGAGCCTGGAGGTGGCGCCAGTGAACCAACTGGACTCTTTTTAGCTTGGGGCGAGGCGAAGAGAATTGCCGCCTTTTAATTAGATTGTGTGCTTGGAAAAAAGTGGTTAATGACTTGGAGTACCTGGTACTCTACTATGGGAGAGCATAAAGCTCTCCCATAGTAGAATACCAAGCACTCTCACGCCCCTAGAAATCAACCAGAAATGCGAACATTTAATGTAAAAGAAATGAAATTGGTTTAGAAAAAGTGTTTACGATTTAGCATACTTAGTGCCGTTATACTCTACTATATGAATGGCGATTATAGGGAGTTTTAGAAAAATGTTTGCAGACGCTGCAGGCATAGCGGGCTCCATACAAGCTTTAGAAGAGTGTGCGCTCCCGCTAGGGAGAAGTCTAGGAACTTTCGCCTCGACCGCGAAGCCCAAATGCACGGAAGCTACACGCAGCACTTCGCGGTCCTCGCGGGCCGCGATCGCCGCACGCTATTTCGGATTTTCTGCGGGCAGGCCACGAACGCGTATGGCGACTCGCGTTACGACGCATGGGCAGTGGCAGCAACCGCACCGCAAGGGCTCGCGGTGAGCTATTCTAAAACTGTTTTCAGAAAAATTTTATTCTATCGTGGGACGCAACAAAGCTATGGAACAAGCGTCTGTACAACTCATTCACATCTCCGCACATGTACAGAGTAAATGCTCATGATAAGACGAAGCAGTGTGCATCTGGTAGTTAATCGGCACCTTCTGTTTCGTTCTGGGTAACTGAGTTTTTTTTTTTTTTTTTGCTCTTGTTAACCTTTTGTTCTGCTAAATTCTTTGATTGAAGGGTGCTTAAATGGCCATGTTTTTATGAGGTTGCGGCCTTTTTATCTGGCCTGTTTTCGTTAACAGCTCTTTGACAACGTCTTTGTTGGCCAATCTCAGAAAGGGGCGATCCAGCGGCTCGAGGACACCCTGGCCAGGCAGAGAAGAAAGGGAACTCGTGACCCGCAACAGCGGAGCGCGAGAACCCAAGTATCCTCTGTCGGGTCAGCTTCAACCCTCGAGTTCTTGGACCAGTGTTTCTAGGACTTCATAGACTAGAACATTAGAAGGGTAGACCACGCCCTGCGAGTTCAGCACCTACCCCACGCAGGATCCTGTGAATAAAGCCTTTTCTCTCTCTCTCTTTCTCTCTCTTCACAGGTATCTTTGTTTGTTCGCACTCTTTTCCTCGACAACTTTTGCAGACGCCAGGTGGTGTTTTACGGAAATTCTATCATATTAAAGGACTTTACTCTTAAAACAGGTTTGCTTTTGAGTTACCTGGAGTGAAGGCGCAAGGAACTCTCTGGTAGTTTTAGGTCACGTTAACAGAAGTGAAATTGAATCAGTAACCTTAACGTATGCTTATGCTGCTGATAATGATATTGATGGTGATGATACTTTGAATGTGCAAGCGCACATATTTCAATTCTAGCGGTGGATAACATACACTCGCCAGCTTACATATTGGCTGCCCGATGGTTCTTTATTGATTATTTGATTTGATTGATTGATTTGATTGATTGATTGATTGATTGATTGATCGGTCGATTGATTGATCGATGAATTGGTGATTGATTGATTGATTCATTGATTGATTGATTGTTTGATTGATTGATTGATTGATTGATTGATTGATTGATTGATTGATTGATTGATTGATTGATTGATTGATTGATTGATTGATTGATTGATTGATTGATTGATATTGTCATTATGACTTTGTTATGACTTTCCAACTTTTGACGATGTGTGGCAGCATTTGAAGTCGTGTAGTCAAGTTGTCCCCCGCGTTTTTCAAAGCGCAAAGCACATTAGAGACCGGCTTGTCGACGTCTCACGTCGTCACGGTGTGTCATGTAGTTACGGTTCATAACAAACGAGCATAAACCACGAATATTGCTTAAGTCACACTACTCATCACCGGCGCACTGAAAATGAAGATGGCAACGGCCAGCACAACAAATGGCCCATAATTTCAGTGGACCTGAAGCACGCTTCCCTACATGCTATGTGGAACTGAAGCCGCCCATGCTGAGAGGAGGAAGAAGAACAAGAAGCAGCACCTTGGGCTAAGCTGTTTTCCAAGGCAGCTTTCTGACATCAACGGAGCTCCAACACACTTCTACATATGCCCGGTTTCAGGATTGGCACCACTATAGAGTGCTTCACCGAAAGAACTAAACCTCTCTCAAAACACCGCACGCTTCACCCCGCCCCCGTTTTCTTCATGACTGTGACGCCAATGCATATGGTGAGTTTTAAATGCGAAGCATTTTTAGCGAACTTCGGTGACTTTGAGCGTATCTATCTATCTATCTATCTATCTACCTATCTATCTATATATCTACCTATCTATCTACCTATCTATCTATCTATCTATCTATCTATCTATCTATCTAGCCGCTTACGTTTGAGCGCTCTCGTGACCAGCCCCTTAACCTGGCGTGAACCAAAATTAGCATGGGAGGATAAGATGGTTTGACAAATATGACGCACTGATTAAGACATGAATAGTGTCACAATCCCGTCACGTGCTTCGTCAAACACTTCCCGTAGTGGCACATACTCACGGTCGGGTAGGCGCCACTGGTAAGAGGGTATGTGCCACAGGTGATTGACACTTAGTATCAACCCAGGAATGACGAGAACACAAAGGGCCGATTTCAACGCGTGAGCATTAAGTAACACCCGACATCGGTAGCGTCGACCCATCAAAGGTATATAATAAATGTCAGTGTTGAAATAACCTAACATAAGCGGCGTTGGCCACCCAACGAATGCAAATAATAAATTACAGGGTCCAAGCAAGAATCGAACCCAAGCATTCTGCGTGGCAGTCAAGCATTCTACCACAGAGCTACGCGAAGTCTCGGAACTACTTTCCAAATAGACGCTAGTCTTCGTGAAACGTTAATAGTGGTTGCAGTGCTGCCTACCCAATTTTATAAAACTTACATATGTACTTTTTTCATACAGCCGTCACGTCGGGTTAGCGTCAATTGTGGTGAGGTGCCATGTGCTGAAATGATTTAGGTAGCGGCGTCAAGGGCCAGCATCTTCTCGAGCATCAGTGCTTCATATCAGCTTCTGGTATTGCTAAAACACATTTCCAGCTGACTTCGTTGTCCAAGTGGAAAACTGGTTATGTAAACATCTGCACCTATTCAACATATCTCTCAGCGTGCAACATTTGTACATATATTTAGCGTCATTTTATGAGGTGTCGTTCAAAAAAAAATGCAACACGGTCATCTTTCTTCCACGTGCTTCGCGGTCATCTTTTCTTCCACGTGCTTCGCATAAAGTTGATTCCCAGGTACGTGGGATCTGCTGAATCTTTTATGTTTCACAACGCACCTGGGGCTGTTGACTTGATATTCATTACCCCTTGACATCACTGAAACTTACTTTTCATTGCATCATAGACAGCTGTCACTTATCTCCACAGCCTTTCGAGCCGGACGAACCTGCCTTTTTCATGAGTACGTTGCCATTCTTCTGTTTTTCTAATTTAACCTCATTTATATTCCAGCTGCCTATGCTTTATTTTTTATAGGCAATAATTTTTTGCGAAAGTGGGAACACAAAAGTCAGGATATAAAATATATATGAGATATATTCTATAGAAGAGAGAAAACCTCAGATAGTTCCCCTCATCACAGCGGGTTATATACATGACACACGCATGCTTAACGCACATAATATATACAGAATACTAATATATAAACCATTATTCATGAACGTGAAGCACACTTTACGTTGAGACACTCACAGACCCGTTTCTTGGGGAACGTCCATGAATAAAACAATGAAATAAATATTTATGAAGCATACGGGGGGGGGCAGTTCAGAAAACATAGAAAACAAAACTGCCCCGGTCCTGTCCACATCCCTCTTGTTGTGTCTTGTATGTAGGCGTAGTTCTATGTTTTCAAAATATTGATGAAGACATTTTTCTGGAACGCTAAGAGTGAAGTGCAAATTAATGAAAGTGCGCCGAATAAGCTAGCCGCTCTCTTTTCTGCCGTGACCTCGCGGGTTGTGAGAATATTGAAGCAGCAATTTCTTCTGGTTATTACCACGCATCTTCAAATATTCAGGCACGCACTAGCACTGAGCTGAATAGAAATCAATTTTGGAGGTTACAATATGGACTGGGCTCTTTGTATGGTGCCACGAGGGGGCACATTTTGTTTTAGATAGGGCTGCAGCGTTTAAGCAGAACCAAAACAATCAAAGTGCGATGCTTGCGCTGCTGGCGTAATGACGGAACCATCAACGAAGCTTGCATTCGATCTAGCTACGTTTTGATAGTAATGACATATTTTAGCCGCGAAATGGCCAATACACAGAACAGAGAAACACACTACGACATGACGAGTGGCCCACCCTGTCGTTGTATATTCTTCACTATGTGTATGGGATACATAGCGGTAAAAATATGTCATTATTCAGCTACCAACTTGGCCAACAAACAGTCTTGTTTGACAGTAATGCAAGCATTTCCTGGAGATGCCGAGTTTTTTTTAAAAAAGCTAGTAGTAACAAGCATGGCCAGACTTATCTATTCTGTGGTTTGGTCAGTTTCCCACACTGCAACAAAATTTCATACGGGACTAGTTGGTACGTATTCCAGAATCAATAGTAGGACGAAAGGAAGGAAGTAGCTGGGTGACATTGGTGTACCAATGGCATTGCCTGCACTGAACAAGCTTCCGACGCTATGCTTCGGCCCCTCAGGTGTGAGCACAGAAAGATGCAAAATTTTACACAGTGTCTCCTACGTCCCGTGTGCGGTGGGCGGGGCTTATGCCATCTCGCACTCATGCGGTAAGACCATTGTCGGTCCAACGAGAATATGCGTATACGACCGGCTCGGGAAACGGCACGAAATGTTGACAAGAATGTCCATAAGGGAGCCCATCTAAGTGGCTCATATTAACTCTTGCAGCACTTGTGAATGCCGATTTGAACAGACGTCAATTCTGGGCTGAAGCCAGAAGTACCATGCGCAGCTGGCTTTAGAATCTTTCCACATTATTAAAAAGAGATCGTCTGTATATCAGCGATACATCTTTGTTCCTGAACTTTTCATATTCGGCGCTCACGTGTGACGTATCTTTTCTAAGTGGATTCTCTTGTGAATGCCGTTACTTTTAATTATTCACACGAAATACGCACTGCGTGGTTCTCACGCAAACAATTCATTTGATGTGTTACGTGTGTTACGTGATTCTAGTTATATGACTAGTTAAGACGTTACGTTATCTTAGCCACGTGGCTAGGGTTACGTGTGTTAGTCACATGACTAGATGATACCTCGTTATGAAAAAAAATGGCAGAATATCCACGGAGTGAATAATGGAAAGTGGGGCGAAGAATTCGTCCGTCCATTCGTTTTTGCTTCCGTCCATCCATGCGTCTGTCAGTGTGACCGTCCATGCGTCCATGAGTCCGTCCGTGCGTGCGTCTGTTCGTGCGTCCGTCCCTGCGTTCGTCCATGCAGCCGCCCCTGCGTCCGTTCATGCGTCCATCTATGCATCTGTCTATGTGTCCGTTCGTCCATCTATTCAACACTCCAAGTACCACCATCTCGCATCTTTTCATCATATATTCCCCATATAGAAGCACCGCCATCCAGCGGACATTCCAAGGGCTAAATGATAGGTGGCACACGCACACTTTCTTACGGCTTGCGCTTCGGGTCCACTTCCCACCTTTAACCACCTCGAGTTCATGGTATATACTAGTTCACTGTATTCATGGCACTGCGGCCGAACGCTCGCTAAACCTTTCGAAAACCAAGAAGGTTACGCCCAGCGAGTATGACGTAGCAAACTTTTTTGGTCAGATAGGGCTCAATGTACATGCCAATAGCTGCTAATGGGAAATGAGAGGCGGAGAATTCGGCTTTTACTTTCTTACGGCTTGCGCTTCGTATCTACTTCCCATTTTTAACCACCTCGAGTTCATTCATGGTATATACAAGTTCATTGTATTCATGGCACTGCGGCTCGACGCTCGATAAACCTTTCTAAAGCTAAGGAGGTTACACCCAGCGAGTATAACGTAGCAACCCTTTCTTGTCAGATAGTGCTCAATGTACATGCCAATGGCTGCTAATGGTGATCGCAGCCTGCGCGTTAACTAAAAGCCGAATGCTCCTGTCTCTCATTCCCCATTAACTGCCATTGACATGTACATTGAGAACTATTTTTTATTGTTCAACAACGCACAGAAGAAGTCTCTCACCGGCACTACCTTGGA